>OY987311.1:7563344-8163344 GCA_963920655.1 Geranium rotundifolium | reverse complement strand
CCATGTCCTTTTTATTCTCTGCAACCCATAAATTTATGGATACTATTTTAGATCAGATTGGTTTTGGTTCTCATTGTTCATTGCCCATGTTGTGGGTTTGTTCTTGGTCCCCTCCCATCCCAACACTCCGGCCACCACCACCAAGGCCACCGCCACCAACCCCAATTAGTATCAGATTTTCAAATCTTGGTACATACGGGTTTTTCTTTCGGATGCTGACAAATGAGTTAAAAGACTGATAACACAGTTCTTCGAAAGTCAGTCTAAAACAAGAGGTTCTGCTGATAACAAAAAAAAAAAAAGTATGTGTGTTTTGATTTGAAATTTTAATGATGTATTTTAAGAACGGTTTATTTGTGCTCAATAAAAATAAAAATGGTGCATGAATATTAAATTTAAATGATAACGGGGAAAAACATGGCCCCATAGGGCTCTCCCCTTCCCAAGGGGGTGGGATATAATTTATAGGTATTGTAGTCTAAAATACTCTCACATGCAATCTTTACCTCACATGCCCCAAAGATTAAGTTCTTTTTCTAGTGCTAGAGTTAGAGGAAAGGAGCAACTCTTCCTTCTATATTTGGATTGATTTTAATGAATGGTCAAGTTACAATTGTAACAACTAATTAAGAGAAATACATAGCCTGTTTTACTTATTTATACTTGTGTGTAAAACAGGGGACCGGTTAGTTGTGGAGCATCTGATATGTTTGGTCTAGTTTTACATCGTATGTATTTTATAATCTGAATTGCTTAAAGTTGCTCACAGTTCAGTTCAAAATTGAACCGAACCGACTAATTTAATCATAAAAAAATAAAAATTGATATCGGTTTGGTTTGGTATAGAATCGGACAATTTTCTTTCAATTGAATTTTTCACATTTTAGACCGACTTTGACTAATGTTTTGTTGCCACAACATTTTAGGCCTAATTTATGACACATGTGTATAAGAGGCGAGGTATGGTAATGAAGCGGGAGAAGCTGCCGTTTGGGCGACCACAATAATGCATTCCATCACCCCATTTTCCTGAAAAGTAGTCACTACATCAACCACTGAAGATGTCATTTTTCATATTCTAGGTATTTGGCTATTTAGTCATTCTCATAATCTCTATTTCTTGGTTGGATTTGACTGGCAAATGAATATCCATTCTATTAAGTTAAGAGATTCACATTTCGATTCGTGCTTCTTAGCCAACACGAACTAATTTTCTTCACCGAATCAGAGAGCTCAGATTATCGAAAGAAGGGGCAGAACCTCCTCAAGAAATATAAGGTTTTCATGAGTCTGGTCTTGAGCCCCATCCAAGTACGTGAAGATTTAGCTTGTGAATGACTTTTTAAAAAGTTCCCTCTCATTATTCTTTTCTTAATGGATCAACATATTTTCATTAATAATATGACTTAAAATGAGTAACATGTACAAACTGGAACTGACCAAATGCAGTTTTAATTTTGTTTGTACAATTTCAATTTTGTTTATTATCGAACCAAATTGTTTATGTTATTTTGTGGGTCATTTCGGTAAATTTTAGACAGTCCTAATTTCCTATGTTGGTTTGATATAATTCTAAATCGGGAACTATCAATTATCCTGTTTTTTGAATATTTTTCAAATGGCTACTATTCTAAACTAACCATCCTCAATACTTTATTACTATTATTCATAATCATAAAAAATAAAATATGAATCTAATTTGAAACTTTTATTCATTACAAATATAAAAATAATGAAAATGTACGTATATAAATCCCAATTTTTGTAAAATTAATTTTTTTAATCAAATAAATTGACCGATAAAATATGCATTACAATATTTAGGATGAACAAACATTTGAATTATTACAAAGTAAACCAATCCATTTCACTATGGGCTTTAGATTGGCAAAAACAGGCATTTTTAATACTGCTTAGGTGTAATGGGCTTGTGCCCATTTACTCTGATGAATAACAACTCGGTCCAATAGTGATTGATACTATGTAATTCAATAAACAAGAAAGGGTTGAACTGAGAATTCATATAACAAAATTATGTGTGTGGCATAAGAGGGCTGCTCAAACCCGATTAACTAGAATCAATGTCTTGAATAAAAACCGAACCAAGGTTCGGTTATTAAAATTTGAAACCAAAATCATATTGGCGATATGAGAAACGTGACTATCGATTAACTGAAAATTTTGAAAAGTTTTTCAGTTATTTAGAGTTAAAAAATTAAAACATAAACTGAGAATAGGAGAAGGGCAAAGCTGAGATCGAAGGTAGGCTCCAGCGAGTCTCTTAGAGCTGGTGAACCCTCTCCACACACCAGTAATTTGCTCCTTGGTGTCCTTCGCTCGCGCCAATTTAAACGCCTCTTCCCTTGCTCCGGTGTGGCCTCTAGCCACATATTTTACGCCAGATTGCTCATACATGACGCTAAATTTTTTAAATTTGAAGTTAGCAATACATCTAACCTAAGAGAATGGATATGCATTTTCACTTCATCGAACTATCTTGGTGGTATTGACACTAGAAAGGATCACATATCTTTAAATTTTGGATTCTTTTTTTTGTCCCTTAATATAAATTCATTTCATCCAGAAGTTATGACGTCTAAGAGAAGTTTTGACGAGAAGAATGAGAGAGAGAAATTCGAATCGGCGAGTGAGAGAGAAAATGAAGAAGTGGTTGACAGCGTCTGAACTTAAAAAGATAAGGGAACGCGTGGACGCACGACGACGATCTGTGATGATCGACGGTCCATGACATGGCACGTAATGAATGGTTAAACCAATATACCAATTTAACCTAATTTTTTAAAATTAAAATCGAGAACCAAACCAAATTATACAAATTATCAAAAATTAAAACCAAAATCAGGTTCCTAATTCCACCAGTTCCAGTTATTCCCGGTCCGATTATGCCTGGTTCCTTTTGGTTTTCCAGTCGTCGGTTACATTTGAGCCGGGTGAGGGTGTTTACGTAATTTAATCTCCTGGTCGCACCAGGGTAAATTTGGTAATCGCGCGGATGAGATGAAATTTATTGTAATGACGGAAATAACCTTATACCAATTAGGCAACAAGAAATAAACGAGGGTGTTTACGTCATTTAAGTGAAAGCTAAAGCCGATGTACTTTCAAATTTTGAATTGGATTAAAGGTTTAGGGTTTCAAATTATTTGTTCACTGTGCTGTTTAGGGCTCCATTTCCGATTCGCTCGACCTCTCTGCTCTACTCCGATCTCTCAATCGGTTTCAGAGGCAAAATACGAAGAATTCATATTCGTCTGAAGCTCCGATCGCGATACTCTACGGACCCAATTTGGTTCACCGTCGCAAGCTGATCTAAACACCAGGTACCTTTCTCTCTGCATCTTCTATGTTTCATGTTCACATGTAATAGGAGATGATTTAGATCTCTTTTAGCTGTGGCTTGTTCTAAGTTTTCAGTATCTGGTAACCATGAACAATTGAGCTGGATTGGGTTCCGATTATTGAAGCTCCTCAAATTGGGATTTGTTTTTATTTTTGCCCTTTCCTTTCTGTGCTGCTTTTGAAGTGTGAATCAAAGCTTTTTGTATACAAATTTAATTCTGGTGTGTGCTGGTGATTTATTTATCGGGATATGACTCTATATTGAATAGATATAACTCCTAGAATTGTTTGGCTCAGTGACATCTCCACCAGTTTTTTGAACAAATATGACAATTCTGCTAGTGTTGCAGAAAGGGAAAAAAATGAAGAACAGCTTTTCCACATTGTACCTTTCTGTACTTCTTACAAATAGATCAAACTATTGATGACATTTATGTATTTTTGGGTGGTTTTATCCATTAGTTTCTCTGAGATTTGAAAGTTTTTTGTGTTTTCTTCCATTATACGCTCAGCCAAAGATATGATCACTTGACCAATTATTTTTCATTGATTTTCAGGGTTTTTAAATTCTATCCAGTACAGTAAAATATGAGCACCACCGTACACAGAACCCCCAAATCTGGGAGACAGTCATTGTTTTTCCAAGATCTGGCATCTCCTGTTTCTGCTCGGAGAGGAAAATTCTCAACCCCAGGCCAGACAGCTGCTGTATCTGCTCTACGCCGAGAGAATTTCGGGGGTTCAGATCTTCCACCCCCTCCCATGTTCACTCTGGAAGACCGTTCCGATTTCTCTCCTGAATCTGGAATTGCTGATTACCCAATGTCCCCGGAAATAAAATCAGACCCAAGAACCCCAATGCTCACTGCTGGCCATGACTTCTCCACTCCAGCCAAAAGTAAATCAGAGGCAAGCACCTCCTATGCTCTTAAGGTTGGGCAGCTTAGTCAACAGGGTTCAGCAGGAACCAGTTGGTGGTCACCATCGAGGAGTGGCGAGCAAGAAGACAAGGGAAAGAGTTCCCCTGTTGAGGGAGTTGTTCAACCTGGTGCTTTGATTACACTTCCACCCCCGAGAGAAGTTGCAAGACCAGAGGTACAGAGGAATTGCATGCCAGCTGGAAATCTTGACGAGGAAGAATGGGTTACAGTTTATGGGTAATGTTTTTATCAGCCTTGCTTTTATACTATTTTACTCTCATAGTGCTAGGAGTCAATCACCGTCTCAATAATCTATTTCTACATATCTGATTTGTTGTTTACCTCTTGCATTTTTGTTCTATTTGAGACCTATATTCATTAGCAAAACAATTGTGACAGTTTTTACATCTATCTTCATTTGTATGAGCTTACTTTACATAATTTCTTTGTTGGTGAAATAGAATCTCTATTTGTACCAGCAATTTTCATATAAATGAAAAGGCAACCGTTTAAAAAGGATTTGAAACTTTGGCATGTTTCAGACTGTATCTGAACAAAAGAACGCTCTCTTGGATGCCTTCTCTATGCCCTATATTATTTTGTTATAGAGTTATAACAGTAATTAATAAAGTCGACAGTTTTGTTTATGCTTGCTCAATAATTGTTCAAGCCATATGATTGGATTCAATAGGATATCTAGCCATGCCAAAGTTCTATAGAAAGTTTAACCAATCTAGTTCAAATCTAGATTGTCATTTCAAAATTTGTTTTGAACTACTGATGATGGAACTCATGGAGCCGAATCTTAAATCTTATTTTATTGATTTTTATAATAGAATGAATATAATAGAAGGTAAATTTGACGCAACTGGTCTAGGACTGTGATTAGTTTGAAAAATAGAGAGCTTCATTTCATATTTAGCATAGGGGTTGGTGATGTGAATAAAGCTTCTATGAGCTCTTGGTAGTGTATTTAAATTAGATCAGTATGTTTATTTTTGTGTCATGTGCATCGGGAGTTTTTCATGATGAGACAGTTTTATGAAAGCACTTTTTATAACTCTGTACTTTTTATTCTATGACTCATAGAAAACTTTCTCTTCTGCTTTGATTTTCAGATTCTCCCCAGCAGATACCAATTTAGTCCTCCGAGAGTTCGAAAAATGTGGTGTGATTTTGAAACATATTCCAGGACCAAGGGAGGCAAACTGGATGCACATTCTATATCAGGTCTGTACTTTAGTTTTATTTTTCATAAAAGTTAGATTTTGGTTATTTTTTAACATTTCATTTATTTATTGTTTCAAATAATCTTTTATCTTTGACTGTGACATCTCCACCTTTTCAATTTGCATTATCTATGAATACAACTTATATAATCAAAGAAAGATGGTAGGAATGCTAATATAGAAATTTGCTGCATGGATATTATTCTGTATCTGTTTTCCTGTTTATCACAATCATTTCCTGTGAACTTTTGTACTTGGGCTGCTAAACAGTTTTTGTGAGTTGAAGGTGGCAAAGTGGTAGAGCCTTTTCTTATCCCAGCTTATCTCTGTTGGGAATGTCTTTGTACCAAAATTATGGAGGCATAAGTTTGAAACTGAATGGGATCTGTTTGTGGAATTATGTATTAAAATGAGGCTGGTGTTTATATTTTGCATCTTCAGTCATTAGTGTAACATGACTTTAGGACCTTATGCACTGCCACTGAGTACATATGTGGGTTCATGAACAATCAACAATTGATTTTGCCAACCCTGGCTTCTGCAGAACCGTTCCGATGCCCATAAAGCTCTTGGCAAGAACGGGATGCAAATAAACGGAGTGCTAATAATCGGCGTGAAGCCCGTGGATCCAATGCAATGCCAGACTCTGAACGAAAGGCTCAACCATCAGGGTTTCATGCCATTACCCCCACCAGTGTCAACCAGAACCATGGAGCTGAATGCATCGAGAGCCCCTCCACGTCCCTATTATGTTCAGAATGGTACCACCAATGCACGCCAGTCGGGAGGCGCAATTGCATCCCCGTCAAAATCAGTGGTGTCGAAGATCATGGACTTGATGTTCGGCGTTTAGGCCAGATGTTCTATTGGCCCAAACTGGTTATAAGTAAAGTCTGTAATTGCTCTATTGAGAACCCTCTATCTATCGTTTTGCTGCCTGAAACAGACTGTTCTGGGAAACTCATTATCATAGTATTTGTTCCGGATGTTGTAAAAACAGCTTGAGTTGAGTTTGCCTGATTTTGAAACTGTCAGCATTTTTTCTCGTACGTTGTAATAACAACAAATCTCTTATGTGGTCCATCTGTCAATTCACTTCCTTATTCTGACCAAATATGAATCCTCACAAATTGGTTACATCTTTTAGGTGAGTACTTTATAAGTGACTTACATCATCCTTACAATCTGATTTTCTGATCTATGCGATTATTTTGTAAAGTAATTTCAGAAGAAAGGTAAAAATAATCATTTTCCCAAATTCAAACAAGATTAAATTATTATTTTTAATTATGTTCCAGATGAGACATAAAATGACCCTCATAGTACACCACCGAATCCAACAACGAAACTTTTTTTTTTCAAGATAAAATCGAATTTTATTAATTAAATATCAACTAACTCGGCATCAAGCTGGATAGCTGAAGCTACAGTTGGTGGGACAAACATGACCAATTCGTGAGCCATTTGATTACAAGCAAAACAAAGAACACATGTTCTGATAGTGGGTAGTACGCAACACCGTTCGCTAATAATTTCTCCAAAGTTGTGCAGCTCGACCTGTTTAGCATCATGTAGAGCCACCGCCTCCAACTCATACGGATGGAGAAACCCCGTGATCTTGCTGCAGAGTGCTTTACAGATACATCCAAGATAACTTCGGAAACCAATCGACTCGAACCAGTTAGCTTCATGCAGAGCCACGACCTCCAACTCATACGGATGGAGAAACCCCGTGATCTTGTTGCAGACCGCTTTAAACCAGCTTTCTCGAACAACCCTGCGATCAATATGGGTATCGCGAAATTCAAATTCTCCCTACACATTGGGTTTAACCCGATAAACCCATCGACACCAGGGACCCCTCGTTTCCTTACAGTACCGATCACAATAGGACACACAAGTGACATATTGAATCTTAAACAAGCCGAGGCTCTCTAGTTCGGTGTGCATGAGTCTGCCCACCGACGCCAGATAACTCTATATCCCTCCCAATACTGATCTACCAACCAATCAAAGCCGCCGGTTCCCACGTATTGAAGATTAAGCAAGCCGAGACCCCCTAATTCGGTATGCTTGCATGAGTCTGCACACCGACGCTAGATAACCCCAGTTCCCTCCCAGTACAGATCTACCGTCGCGACCCAAGCTCGTCTCACCTGCAATTCCGTCCTCAACCCCACTGCACTCGACTCCGTTCCTGCCATCCCACTAGATATGTTTCCTTCACCGCCAGCTGTCGTCGCAGCTACCACCGCAAGACCCGGAACTGTCGTCGTACTAGAAGTCCTCACAGGCGCAGCCGTGCCGCCATGAGACATCGTCGATTTTTTACGAACAACCCAAATCGCTACGGGCGAATGGTACAAACCGCAAAGAGAAGAACCCTTCTCGGCATCACCCTGCGCCCCAACAACGAAACTTAATAGTCCACATTTATTTTCCAAACATTATTATGAAAAAGTTAAGGAAGCCAAATATTGAACACCCGCCTTAATTTTTGCAACAATTCTCATGGATTAGGAAATGAAATAAAGAAATCTGCTCATGCATTAAATTTACTAATCTATCATTCTTATTTTAATTTTTAGTAGTTAAGGGAAAAAACATTTTCTCTTATTTGGTTTACATAAAGCTCTCCATCACATATTCGACAAGAAACATGAAATTGAACCTTTATATTTATATGTAAGGTAGTGCTAATTAATCAAGTAAGCCAAAAACACATAAATAAAGGCACCAAAAATGTGATTACGAGGATGTGAACACCAAGAACTCGGTTTGGACGAATCGTTAACGTTGGCGGATTTGGAATTGGTCTCACCGTCGATGAATCCACCAAACCGCGGAGAGACCGTTACGGCTAGCTTCATGCCACTCTGGCAGTGCTCCAATTTCGTGCAGTCTTCAGGGGTATAACCGTCAATCCACTCGAGTCCGGCAACGACACAAAAACCTCCTGCTCGCAAGCTACGTACCCTCCGTTCCCCACCTCCGCCACCGTGTAGCTCCCCGCCGTATAATTGAACACTAACGCCATAATAATATAGATTTTGTTTAGAAAATGTGATTTTTACATTTTTTTTTTATCAGCAAGTTGCGTGTCAAGATTTAAGTGCACATGAATTGTTATTAAGATGTAATATTTATATAGTTACTCGAGTTGAGTGTAAATTTAAATTTGTGAACTCACCGAGGTTGTCGCCGACTATGAATATCTTGTTGCTGGCCCAACCGCTGTAATCGACCCCGAAAAGCCAATCGATGTGATGATCCGTGGCGGAGCAATTGAAAACCATTGATGAACTGATTAGTAGCATTAGGGTTACGAGACTAGCCATTGAAACACAATGAGTTACATGTAACACGAATTAATGGTTTGTAAATAGGGATTCCCTAATTATTTGGGGATGGAATATTCTGAAATTGGAATATTTTTAATTATTTGCTTCATGAATATATTAATTTATTTCTTCCCGCTCAAATTTAACATTCCAAATATAGTTGAGTTGATTTGATTTACTTAAATTTTTTTTAGGAAAACACAAATATTATTAAGCAACTAACCCGGTATCATGCTAGCTGAAGCAACATTTGGTGAGACAGACTCTGCACCATAATCACAGCTACTGTTAGTTAAATATACATGACTAATTTGTAAACCACAAAGTTACAAGTATGACGAACAAAATAGATAGAAATACATGCCCCAGAGACGGAAAGAATACGGCGACAGTCACTAATGATGCCCCAAAATAGTTCCAACTCTGTTTCCTGCACCGGATATGATCCACCACCCTAAGGGAGTCGAATTCTATTACCACCTCCACTCAGTTCTTCCCTTTTGCTCAAGAGAGACTTTCCTGACACCCATGACCTCCACCAATTTAGTGTGAGGGTTTAAGAGAATAATATAATTAATTTTTAATAATTACTGATTAGTTAAGTACTTATTAAGTAGACCCTAGGTTTTGGCGTGTGATTTGGCTTAGTTTATTTAGTGAACTTATATACAACTCGGATGTCTAGACACCTGGATTTGGTTTGTAGCGGGGCACATTCGGCTACAAACGGATGCAGAACGTCTGAACGTTCTACAGTCATTGGATCAGAGCAGATATGGATGGGTGTTGTCTCAGCGTGCGACACATGGCAGCAAGGTTATACACGGGTCCATCATGTTCTACAATTTTGCTCTACACATTTTACATAATTCTACAACTTTGCACTACACGTTTAGTCATTTTAATTGTTACGGAAAAATTGTCAGGGTACTGAAAAATAGAGTTTATTAATTATGGTATGAGACTGTCATTTCGTGATAGTTATGTGTAAGAAAGTGTTATTATCTCTATCATAAATAAATTGCTCAAGAATCATTGAGCCGGATTTGAGATTATGCCAACTTAAAGACAGAACTAAACTTCCCTCAGAAAAAGGAAGAAGATGGAACTAAACCATTTTTTTGAAGGAAAGATAGAAGTATAGAACTAAACTTAATATGGTTGGATTTAAAGTTCTACGGGAATGTGCTTATACCAAAAAGGGATGATGACACTTTGTTACACCTGACTATAGCGAAATGACACTTTCATACTCTAATTATTTTTTCTCATTTTAGTACCCTAACAATTTTTTGTGACAACATACCTCTAAAATGCCTAATATACCTAAAATACCTCTATTTCAATTGAAAAAAAATAGAATTGAACTAATAGTGAAATCAAAGTGCTTCAAATTGAGCCGGTTCAAATCAGATTCATTTACCCGACCAGGAGTATATTAGGCATTTTAGAGTTAGGTTGTCACAAAAAATTGTCAAGATACTAAAAAAGAAAAAAATATATTTAAGGTATGAAAGTATCATTTCGTTATATTTAAGTGTAACAAAGTGTCATTATTCCTACCAAAAAATTAGCTCATTTGGGCCCTACTTTGGAACCCATAACAAGTTGAAAACTCTTCTTTATTGGGCCAATGTCCAAATAAAAAATATCCATATCGTATTTCGATATTTTGTCTAAATTTAATTCGATAAATGCAAACGCTTCTTGTCTGCAATAATTAATCAACATCAGCAAACATGTTTTAGGGTGTGACACATGAAATAGGAGCATATTCAAGTTTCATATTATTCATTTCATAACTCATTATTTTCCTTGCAACTAGTTACGAATTTTTCAACCTCTCATTGTTGTATTAGTCGATCAAACGATTTAATATTGAATTTGTAGCTTATTTATCCAAGTTCAAATACTTTGTAATTGTGACAGTATCTAGAATTACTGTAGCTTCAATTGTCCGACTTGATACCGAGTTTGCTGCTTTTTATTATATAAAATTTGATTTACCTTCAAAATAAAAAAAATAAGAAGAAACCATCAAACCCTACAATTGGATTGGAACTACCATCTAATTAGGACAACCAAATCCAGCTGAAGATACCAAAGTTACAACAACTAGAGTATCTCCTAAGCACAACCACACTCACCAACTCTCATTACCCAAAATACATAACTAAAATAGTAAATAAAACCCACAAAATTAATTATTAAGATCAATACCCTTTATGGTAAGGATTGTGATCTGTGTCCCCTAATGGATTAGAGAACTCAAGTTTGTTGGCTAAGTGTGTGTTGGTTCACCTAATGTCCCCTTCTCTACCTTATGGTGTCTACTACACACCCAAATCCCAACTCCACCTCATCTGCTTCTTATTGTTTCTTTCCCTCCCAAACATCATTAATTAAGGTAAATCATGTTGTATACGAAACAAAAACAATAACATATACACTGACGATGAAATTCATCAGAAGTCATCTGCATGCAAGAACGTGTCATTTAATACTCATCGATAAATATGGTTTATTATAAGACCCGTCTTTAAGTACCTTAATATATCTATTTTATATCATCAAAATTTTAGATAGATTACACTTTAACAATATGAAACTATTTATTGAAACAAAACAAATTATCCTTCCATCTTTAGTCAAAGAATTATAACTTTGGGAGTGGAGGGTACTATACTATTATTAATTTATTTGCCTAATATACCCTCAGTTTTCATGCTTAATCACTTTGGCCTCCAATTTATGAGCATGCCTGGGGGGGGGATGTGTTGTGTGACCATATCATGCCAATCTTCAGCTTCATGAAAATCTTGTGCATTTATATTTATACACATAAAGAGTGTCAATGATTTAAATATAAACAACTTATAATACCGTTATTTTTTATTCGCACGTGACTTAATTTATAAATAATAAAATATCACAAATTTTTAACAAAATACATTATTTAAGAGCAAATTTCCCTCCACACCTCTTTTTTATCAAAAAAAGACTCAAAATTATTTAGAGGACATCAAGTTCCTCTTTGTTACAACCAAATTCTAATAGCAAAATGAATTAAATTTAACTAAAAATCACCATAATAAAGGGAAAAAATAGAAAGAATTTAGGAATTTGATCCTAAATTCCTGGGCACGAGGACAAGATTGTGTCAATTAACACATGTCCACAAAAAAACATTTACTTTTCTTCGTTACATCATCAATAAAAGGTCTAAAAATTAGAACAATCTTAATTAAGACAATCATCTATATGTGAGTTCTTAAAAGAAAATGAAAGGGTATAATGGTATTTTCGTATTCGAGCTTTATTTGGGTCTGAGACTCAACACGTTTAAGAACTGTTTCTTTGATTTTATACATTCATGATTCATATAAATACCCAAAACCTCGTTAGTAACTGAAACCCTCTGCAACTGATTTTTTTTCCTCTTTAGATCGATCGTAACTTCGGAAATGGACGTTTCGGAGTCTACTGGGTCGTTTAATATCGGAATCGACGAGTCGTTTCGGCCTCTGCCTTCGCTCTACTTGACGTTTTTGTCTATTTGGTTCGTCTCTGCTTGTTCCTGGACCATCAACACCTACAAAAACGGCCATTTTCAGGTATTTCGATGTTCTTTCGGGTTTTAGCTGTGAAGATGGAATTGGGTTTTGGAATTTCTGGTTTTTTATTTGTGGGTTTTTGTTGTTCTTTCATTTTCTCTGTTTGGTTGCTGAGAAAGTCCGGGAAAGAGGAATAAAGATGAGTGCTTTTAATTTGGATTGCCTTGCTGTTCAAATTTCTGTCATGTTGTTTTTTGTTTTTGTTTTTGTTTTTTTAGCTTACTGTATTAGATTTCGTGTTTGGTGTTTGGTTTCTGAGAAAATCCAGGTGGAAAAATAGCATAGAAAGTATTTTATCCGGCAAGATTATGTTTCATGAATTTGGGTTATCCATATGTTACTTACTAGACTTGCTTATGAGATTTATTAAGATCAATTCCTTGTTTCTATTGAATTATGATATGAAGTTCCTATGATTGATGTTGTTGATGTACTAGCAGGCAAATAAGTTGCAGTGGACACTTGCAATTGTTCCATTGATTAAAGCTTTGCAGCTCTCTCTGTCCTTCCTGTTCTGGTAAGTTGAGTAATCGTTACATCTGTGAAAACGTAAAAACAAAAATGGAGTTCTGTTCTTGGATTTTTAAGCATATGGGTTTTGCTCGTAATAAGCATATACACTGGCAGAGAAAGTATAGGGTCTTGACGCACATCAATTATTAACCCAAATAGTCGAATTGATTGGAGACGAGCTAGCTGCGAATGATGATTTGATTTATAGACACAGTTCAGATGATAGTCTAAAGTTTTTGTACGAAATTAGGGTCTGCAATATGACGTTGCATTCTGTGGCACGCGTAAGTATGGTTGATCAACTGCTTGAGAAGTTCCAATGAACTGTGTGTGCAGGTACTCGTGTTTTCATTTCCAGACATGCTCTCTTTGGATGTCATTTGGTGTGTACGTAACTGGAGTGCTATTCCAAACAGTTTCATTTGTGTCCTTTTTGCTCATTTCCCATGGTTACTGCATCATGTGTGAGCGGCTTTCCATAAAGGAGTGCCGTACCACAGCAGCACTTGGATGTGTCTTTTACCTCACCCTTGTCGGCTACAGGGCTTCTGTGCCTTACTTCACTGTGAGTTTCTTAACCAAGACATCAATGTCATTCTAGAATTTTAGGAACTAATTCATAGCTTCTGTATCTGATCCAGGTCCTTCTGCTGATTAACTATTTCATTTCCTTCTACGTGATTTTCCACCACATATCCCAGAACCTATTTTTGCTACGGGAGCAATTGACTTACATAGAAGATGAAAATGTACACACAATGCATGATGCAGTGTACACAAAGTATATCATGTTCAAGTATGTGTCCAATAACTAGAATATTTCTCGACTATGTTATCATTGTGTTTGATACCATTTCTTGTGCACCGTGCAGGAAATTTCAGGCTGCAATGCAGATAGTAGCATTGGCAGAAACCGTGGTATGAATATTTTCACACTAATTTTAGCCGTTTTTAGATATTTCAATACTTGGAGAAGAATAGTCTTTGAGACAGTTAATCATTGTGGCTTCAGATATACATTAACATGGATGGCTCATCACCAGAAAACTACTGGCTTCGGTTGTTAATCCGGGAATGGGCCCAATTCTGCATCTATCTGTATATTGGGTATCCACAAATTCACTAAATTCCACTTCCTGAGGAATGTGCCCTCGAGCTCCTTTGATTTTCTTCTGCATTCGCAGGTGGACTTTTAGGTCGCAGGACTTTGCTCCACGCTTTACTGTCATGCCCACGCTTAAATCCGAAGGAGAGGCCGTTGTGCCTCCCATTTACAGTATAGTAAGTTAAATCTCATTCTCTTATGGATCATCCAAGGAAGATCTTGAACTCAAGAGTTTCAAGCATTTATTTACAATGCTGAGTTATATGTTATTGTAGGAAATGGATGCGGCTACTTTCAAAGATTTTAGCCGGTATGAGTGGCACATTGGCGTGGTAAGTACAATAAGATAAGATCACGAGTAGACTGCTTATGGAATTTGTTCGTTTCCTAACCTATCCCAATCATCGCCTATATGCAGCCGACTTCACGTTCCATAGACGAAAGCTCGAAAGACAAGATTCTAGTAGTAATTCAGCATCCGAGGGCACGCAGATTGATATCATCGGATATTCCATGAAGTCAACCTTTGATTTAAAACTTATGGATTATTATGAAAAGATCAGTTTGTAGAATAGGCTTCAAAATGTAAACTTATTTTGTTCTCTTACAGAAATATAAAAGATAAAAGGTGGGGAAAATGGTGGATATCAAAGTTTTTTCATTTGGTTTGGGATTATCCTATGTGTACTCATATAATTATCAATGGAAAAAGAATTGTATATATTTCTTCAGTGTGAATATATAATTATTTCTTTAATAAATGATGGGTACAAATTTAATTAATTTTTGATTGATTCTCCATCAATCTCTAAGTCCCTGCTCAATTGATTGATGATTACATTTTTTAATACACTACATAAATAAAACTAGTGCTAATGTAGCAATAATTTTATTTAAAATGATGATATACTGCACAAAAAATATTGCCACGTCAGCAAGAGTTCGAGGTCAAAACTCAAAATCAGTCCTTTGAATTGGGCTTGGGCCAATGAGTATGGTATGGGCCTACATGGTTTGGCCCAGCTTCTGACACAGACGAAGCAATTTCTGTTCCACTACGAGTTTTCAGCTTGAGCAATTTGTTTCAGTTTCAGAGGTTGAAGAAGGGAATCAAAACGAGAGAGCAAAACAGCCACTGAAAGCTTCCTAAATGAGCGCTGGTAAGTTCCTTTTGATTGTAGAGACAGTTGCAATTTGGGAGAAACACGCCTACTTGTTCTCGTCTTGAATCAATAGTCTTAAAGTTTAATTTTCGTATGGTGTTTGATAAAGGTTCCAAAGCCAGGCTGTGGATCTTTTTGGGGCGTTGAGGATATAGAAATAACTTGTTTTGGTAAAAACCCAGATTCTGGATTGCATCTCCTGTTTTGGGTATCAATTTGTTATCTTTAAGGAGTTGTGTTTGGGAAATTTCAATGCCCTTATGGTGTTTGCTAAAAGTCCTAAGCCAGGGTGTGGAAGAAAAATCACTGTAGGTCTTCTTGGGGTGTATAGGAAAATGTAGGTATAAAAAAAAATTGAACTTGTTTTGGATTGCATCTCTTTTTGTTTTTGTTTTAGCATTTCCATGGTTGGTTTTGATGTTGAGAGTCTGAAAAGGTTGGGTAATTTCTGGCAGGCGGGGCATTTGGGGGGAATAGGGGATTGAGGCCAGTGCCACCCGAGAAAGGAGTGTTTCCTTTGGACCATCTGCACCAATGTGACTTGGTAGGTTTGTTTAATGTATTTTGGTTGGGGTGAAATGCTTGTTGTATTGTGTGATTCAACTAATCTCCTGTTTTGTTTATGGTTGATTGCTTGGTTTTGTTTCTTTTCAGGAGAAGAAAGATTACTTAAGTTGTCTCAAATCTTCTGGCCACAATTCTGAAAATTGTAGACAGTTTTCGAAGAAGTATTTGGAATGTCGTATGGCAAAGTAAGTTTCTCCACTTCAATTCTTGTATAAAATTGTTGCATTTTGTGTTTTTTCAGAGTTTTGACATCATAGAAGGTAAGAGTGAAGTAGACCTAGAGGAGTCTTAAGGTGTCAAACCTTGCACGGATAACAAATTGCCTTAGGATGATGGTTCGTTTTTGCCCTAAAGATATATAAGGGGTACTCCTCTGTCCCAAAGCAATTGTCCCGTCCTCGTTTTAGGTAGTTAATTAAGCATGAATTGCCAATAGCATATCTCCATAAGTTAGTTATAACAATATAAGTAGTCGATTTGAACATGTGGGAGTAAAGAGTGATTGTGAATGAATGACTAAATTTTGAATCTTTAATTCTTACCAAGAGTCATGAGACTGAGAGAGTATATGAGAATATCTGATTGAGGAATTTGTATTTCTCTGCTCCGTGAATTTTACTGAGCACAACATGTCTATATGGAGACTGTATTTATGATTCAGTATCATGGCCTTGCTCTAGTGCTCGTATTTTGACTTGTAGGTGTACGATGAGCAGCTGGCCAGCTTGAAATTCTTTCAAGTGTTTGTATATGGTCTAACATTGTATGAGCAAAATGTATATAAATGGAGCAATATCTTGATCATGTCTGTATCCTGATTGAACTGATACACATGGTCTTTTACCTAAAATTGTATGCGTGAGACCTTACAGCAAACTGACCATTTTCACTACTAGTGACTTTCGACTCTCTAAAGTTGCTTGGTGATTTCTACATGGAGTAATCAAAACAGTTATATTATAGAATGGTTTGGCGTAGTGGACTGTGCACATCTGTCCTCTCTATCATTTTAATAACAGTATTCGTTACAATTTCTTGGTAATTGGGAACTCAATTAGATCTAATGCCGTGACATTGAGATATTGTGTTCCAGAGTTTGTCTTCTGCAGAAAGTCTGATATGACATTATATACTGTTAAGATCAATCTTCCATTCTTGTGCCAAACTTTCTATCATATGTAAATGCTTTATCAACCATGTCTTTTCCTCCTGAATACATTTACGTGAGACTTTTGACATGACGTAACGGGCAGTAGTTGTTTCGCATTGCAATACGAAATAGGGACCTGTGCCATCAATTTACAATATCATCCACACTGCAGAAACTGTATTTTCATGAAATACTCAAGTCACATACTGGCTTCCTGCAGGAACTTGATGGCTAAGCAAGACATGTCAGAACTCGGATTTAGGGAGGAAAACAACAAAGAGGCATCAAAAGAAGAGAACGATAGGATAGGGAATTAGAGCTGATTAATGTTATCAAGATCAAATGTTCGTCTAGTTGCAAGAGAATGGTGTATTCTTACCAGATGAGGATTCTTTTTTCAACAAGACTCTATTTTTTCCCTTTAAAACTGTAAACATGTATAAGAATCAAAGTTGATTTAATGTACTTCGTGCTTTAATTGCACAAATACTTTCTTACAAATTGTAGTCACTATAACAGAAGAATCTCATAATGAGTATAAATGTCAGGATGCAGCACTTGCAACTTCTTCATCAGATTCGTCAACTGTAACCTCATTTTTGAAGAGAAGTTTAATGTAAGGAAGAAGCTTAGGAATCACATGCAAATCAGCAATGTTAACACTCATCATGTCAAATGCAATGCAGGTTCTGTGCATATGCTCCTCGAGAACTGGGATCTTCGGATACCTCTGGCTGAAGTGGGTCAGAATGACCCTGTAAGCTCCCGCAGACGCCCCCACTTCTATTGCTTCCTTTGTCGTGCTGTGATTCCTCGCTACCGCTTCATCCATCATGCTGTCCTCAAACGTCGCCTGCAAGAAATGACCATTTAATCATCGCCCAGGCAGGCGCTAAATAAGCAAAAATGAAGTTTCACTGACCTCGTGTATAAGAAGTGTCGCGTCACGAGCTGCTTCAATAAGCGCCGGACAGGGCCTGGTATCTCCTGAGTAGACTACTTTCCATCCAGGTATCACTTTGCCAACGCTGTTTATTCTCTCCGTAGCCTTGAGGACTACGCCATATGCTTGCGGACAGTGCACAACGGGGAAGCTAACCAACTTCTCAATACCTGCATCCACAAGAACTTTCTTCAAGCTCTTCAGGATAGAAACCGTCATGCCATTGTCGACTGGGTTTCCCGATCTCTTCCAGTAACTCTGGATAGGGGCGCCTTCAGCAAACAAAGTAGAATCTAAGCCTCCCAGGGAGGAGTCATCTTTGTTTGATTCAGTGCCAACTTCAAAAGCATCTAGTGAAGCAGCTGTCGTATGCTTGCAGTCGAGGAACTGCATATCGAGATCTTGGAGAAACTGATATCCTTTTAAAAATCTCCACAGTTGCCTCGGTCCGACAACTATCAAAGGTTCATGTGGGACACCGTTAAGCAACTCGCGCCGTAAAGCCAGTAATCGTGTTATACCAGTGTGGTGATCCGCATGTATATGTGAAATCCATATGAACCTTAAACCTCTCACAATTTCATCAGCCTCCTTTACTCCATATCTATATCAGCGGAAATAAATTATAACCACGAAGAAAAAAAGACATTGCATCGATGAAAGCTGAAAAATATGTTGAGAATTTATGTTTTTACCTTCTTCTCAGCTGTCCAAGGGTTCCTTCACCGCAGTCCAAGAGCACACCACCGTTTGAGAAAAGATTAATATAGATAGAAGTAACGTTCCTGTATTTGGATGGTTCGGAGGAACCAGTCCCCAAAAAGGTTATCTCCAAGTCGTCTTTCCTTACATGCTCCAAACAGCACGGAAGTGTGCTCTCGTTTAGCCAAGGCTCTTCAATCACGCCTTCATTGTGTTTCATTGATGTCATTTGCTCTTTCCTTGATCCTGACTCGTTCCAGAACTGGCCAACCTCTCGAGCAGCGTCTTCTATCTCTGGAATTTCTGTAAGCAACTCGTTCACGATTTCTGGGGGAGTTTTCAAACTTGGAACACAGGATCTGTCCAATCCTAGTTGAGCGTATGGACGCAGAGTGAACTGTTGCTCAAGAAAGAAATTAGAAGCAAATCCAAAACATTTCAGATTATGCATTAGGCATGAACTTTGCATTCGACCAATAAATTGATAGTTTCTACCATGTAAACCAGTTTTCCATACCTTGAGTAAATTTTCAGCTGCAACGCTTTCATGGAGCGTTGAAACCGGATCCTGATACAAGAAAACCAAATCACTTGCCCAGTTAATTAGCTTGTAGATATTTTCAAGCATAAGCAATCTAAACAATAAACTATAATCAACGCTGATATCTGAAGATGCAATAACGAACCTCACTTGAAGCAGTTGATGATGGTTCTGAGTAATTAAGGAGCTCACGAGACCAAGAACCGGGGAAGGGAAAGAATTGAGGACACAAGTAGTTAAGCCGTGCAGCAATTCTTGCACTCGAGTTTAGGACTGGAATCTCCACATTCTTCCTGCAAGTATCAAGAGTAAGCCGGGGGGAAATATCAATGACAAGGTTCATTAACAATAAGTATGGGAGAGGGATTTACGTTTCATGTCCGGCCATAATATGTTGAGCTGAACCAAATCTCTTCATCCACGTCTGATAACCAGGACTGCTTACAATAGATGTGGGGCTTAAATGAATTATGCAAGCCACAAAGATAGCACCCTCTGTTGGATTTCCCGGGAAGTCTTCATAATAACCATTAAGGGATTCAATGTGCAACAGTTCTTGCACATGAGACTCGGTAGGGCAGTCAACGAGAAAAACGATGGGACCAGGAAGAGAAGGGTCCATTACATCACTTGGATGAACCTAGATACAAGGATCAAAGCCGTGTTAAAATACATGGTAAGAGAGACTTCAGAAACATCAAAAGCAAAGGAAAGAGGAAAGTTAACGATTTTTTCTTTGATCATTACTATCGAGACCCACCATAATATTTTTGTGATCTGACTTCACCGAGTTACCCAGTTGTAATTCTTGATATTTTGGGCCGGGTATCAAACCAAGAGCCATAGCTCTTTCTGGGTGAAATGTCCCCTTAACTTCAGGAAGCTCACAAACATAGATAACTGACATATCACCTGGGTTTACTGCTGACAAAGATTTCTTGCTTGAAGCGTTAGTTTGTGAAAAATGATGCATTCTCTTCTTTAGATCTTTTTCTAAAGAACTCCCAGAAACAGCCTCTTCGTCCAAGAACTTTGGCTGAAGGAGAACAGCTGATATTTTGACAACCTCATCTTCAATGAGAACAATGGGCTCTGAGGTCGTAATGGGATTAGGAACGGCATCTGAACTAGGCGATGGTCCGAAGCACCGTGTGTGAACCATGGCAGCATTTGGGATGAAGGAGCTCATTGCATTAACAAGATACTTCAGATCTGAAGTGCCCCAAAGATTGACCTTCACAATAATAGGAACTGGAACTTAAAATGATACATGGTAGAGTAATTAATAACATTTATACTATAAGATGGATTAGTTAATGAAAACACAAACATGTGTGTAACTCAATAGTACTCACAGACATTCCTTCATCTCCCATGCTCGCCAAAGTCAAGAACAAACCTGTGAGGCAAAGTAACAGATGCTGCTTTGTAGAGGATTATTCTAGGATATTATTGTAAACAGATCAACTAATCATGTAGCATATATATGCTAAAATCTTATTTGTCAATTGCTGATCTTATCGATCACAAACCTGGAACTCCACCAGTAGTTTCTGAGCTGACACGAGAGAGGAATATATGATCTATCTGGGAATATACATGCAAATTTCAGCATCTACTTATATATTCCCATAACGAACTCTCCTACAAACTTAGGAAGAAACTGAAAAGGCAAGTTAAAATGGAGGGAAAAGACAAGGGATGGTTCAATATCCAATTACCTTCGATAGCTTGATTTTATGCTCTGTACAGAATCGCTGCAGTCCCTGTAACAAATTGACACATCAAATGATGTGACAAACTACCAGAGTGCATCAGAAAAAACATACCAATATGCCAACGGTTTTATAATCTATCCAACTTTGAACTTGTAAAAACATGTAATAACTACTGACAATCTCTGAAGTTGGTATTATATTAGATTTGCTTGATTAGATTACAAGAGAACCTCTTCTTATATAGGAAGAGATAGAATAATCTAGAATAAGAACATTCTAGCTATAGTCCCTAGGAATATTCTAGATACATGCTTTAAGAACATTCTAGATATAAGCCTTAGGAATATTCTAGATACGAGCCTTAGGATTAACACCCCCCCTCAAATTGATGTGGGTTGACCAATCAATTTGATTCCAAGAAACTGATGACGGTGGCGAGTGACGGTGAGCGGTGCGTGAACTCGAAACTCGGAGAACATCATAACTTCAATTCATAACTCGGAGGCGGAGACGTTGAGGATGTATACCCAACTTGGAGACGGAGACCGGAGCTCGGAGACTGGGGACTTATACCCAACTCGGAGACTTTGGGAATTTATACCCAATTCGGAGACGGAGGCCGGATTCAGAGACCGGACACGGAGCAAGATACCGGGTGCGCTACGGCTTCAGCACATCCTCTCACATTCAAGAGAGGCTAATGATAGAAAAAAGAAGGAATAACAAAGATCCGAACGCCTTGAGTAAACGCCGAACTCATGTCAATCTGGAAAGTTGATGGTGAACAAGGAAACCGGCTGAAAAATTACGATAGCAAACGGGGGTATTGTAGCAAATCGGGGTACATCGGCCAACAAGGAACTTGGAGGTACAACTTCGAGCAACTAGAGTGCCTTGCCAATGGAAATCGAAATTAGAATGCCTTGCCCACCCGCTAAAACATGATTAACGAGTGGGCAAAGCAACACTCATACAAAAAATTGAACCAAGGATTGAAAATTTTTAAAGAGGCTCTGATACCATGACAATCTCTGAAGTTGGTATTATATTAGATTTGCTTGATTAGATTACAAGAGAACCTCTTCTTATATAGGAAGAGATAGAATAATCTAGAATAAGAACATTCTAGCTATAGTCCCTAGGAATATTCTAGATACATGCTTTAAGAACATTCTAGATATAAGCCTTAGGAATATTCTAGATACGAGCCTTAGGATTAACAACTACAAAGAATCGAATATAGCTCGAGGAACTCAAAATTCATTTATTATGTTAACATCAGTAAAAAAGAAGAAAAACATGTTCATTGGAAACTTAAGATTCTCATACCACAAATTAACCATGAGGGGTCAATTGGAGCATTTCCAACTTCCTCCCAATGCTTACCTCTCCAGCATTAAATATAAATCTATGCTTGTCAAAGAACAGCAACACGGAAGGTAATGTATCCTGAGTATCCATTCCAGTCCCCAGTATCTGCAAAAATGGGGATAAATGATTCACTAAAAAATAAACAAACCCACCTGCAACCTCTTCCCATATATTCAAACAGTCAATCGACTACCAAGTCAAATATAATAACCATATTTCTGTGTTTAACTAGATATGATCAGACCACAACTGCAGTAACAAAATTAATCCAACACTAGATTTTTCTAAACACATCACTACAATATCAGGCACAACCCATACCCAATATAACAACAAGGCAGAGACTCCCGCTAAGCCCAAAGGCAAACTCATAGGATCCCAATAGACAACTTTTGGGCATTTTTTTAATCAACCAAATCAAGCAAACCCAGTTCAGTTAGCTGTTCAACAATGGAACCCAGATGATCAAAAACCAAAATACCTGCACATAAGACATGGAATTTGTAGTGTTCCTGCTCCTGCTCTCCCTCAACTTGAGGGTCTTCTTCTTCTTCCTGTCATTTCCATCTTTTCCCTCAGCCCTCTTCCTATTGAACCCAGAAGGCTCGGGCTCTTCCATAGCCTCCTCTTTCTTCCCTGCAAAAGCACCTTCCTTTCTCTCACCCAGATGAGCATTGCTGCTTGTGCGAGTGCGGGAAGTGTTGGTTCTGCGGTTTCCGCTGCAGGCCAAAGCAGTGAAGTGACGGAGTGTTTTGGGTTTGGAGAGGATGGAGAAATAAAAGGAAGGTTTGGCAATAAGGGGAGAGATGATAAGAGACGTTGACGACAGTAGGAGACGAAGACTTGTCGCCATTTGAGGCACTGCAAATGCTTCAATTTCGACGACCCATCCACAGGGTTTTAGGAAGATGATGAAGCCCCAAAACCCATAAATTTTCTGAATTTTAGGGGTGTATTCATGATTTTAATGGATTTAAAAAGTCTTTCAAAGTCTTGTGTATTCAATCATGATTTTACAAATACTTTTAAAATCTTGTGGTATTCAATCATGACTTTAAAAAAACTTTTAAAGTTTTGTGGCATTCAATCATGACTTTAAAAATACTTTTAAAATCTAGAGGTATTGTAAATGTCAATGACTTTAAATGATTTTGAGAAATAGATGATTTTGAAAGTCATTGTAGGCATAAAAAACTCTTTAGAAGTATCATCTGAGATTTGCAAAGTCATTCCATTAAAATCATCAAGACTCTTTCAAGACTTGAAAGAGTCTTGTAAACTTTAAGAATACATGAACTTTTAAAAGTCATTCAAAATCCATTAAAATCCTAATTGAATACACTCGCTTAAAGTATTTTCCTTTTCCGAGAATAAAAACTCATTTTTTTATTTCAGTTTAGGCTAATTACAGTTTACTAGTACTGTACTTAATGATTTTACACTTTACAGTTTAATCACGTTTTCTTATACTTTTCTCTAACATTGATAGAGTTTGGACGGAAAATTAATTTTTTCAATAAAAAGACAAAAATACTTTCATTTGAAATCAATTCATTTTGATTTGGCTCGGACTAGTAATATATCAGAATTAAGATTTGATCTCGACAATTAAACCGATTCGACATGTCTCATCTTCTTATTTATTGATGCTCGCGTTGTCTATATCTTATAATATACCATCACATACTCACTCTATCTATTTAATGACCATCTCTACTGTAGATGAGCCTTGGCGAGATACCACAAAGATAGAAATTGTCGGTCTTAAAACAAATCAAATCTGGAGTCTAACAACCTTACTCCCTGAAAATGTTTCATCAAATCTAAATGGGTGTACAAAGTCAGATACTGGTCGGGTGGTAACATTGAGAGATATAAATCACGTCTACTGGCCAAATGATACACTCAGGTGGAGGGTGTAGACTTCACCGACACATTCACTCTCGTCATTGAAATAGTCATTATTCGATGTCTTTTAGTTGTTGCTGCAACTCGTAATTTTTCTTTGCACCAACTTTATGTTAACAACGCATTTTTACATGTTCATCTTCATGAGGATGTCTATACGAAGATCCCACATAAATTCTCTAAACAATGGGAGGAATGTGTCTGCCCTTACACAAATCGTTTTATGGGCTCAAGCAAGTGTCACACAATTGGTACCACGGGTTTACTGAGTCGATAGTAGGATTCGACTTACCTCCACCACTTTTGACTCTTGAATTGTTGTTTTGAACTACGTGGATGACATCGTCACCGCGGGGACAAGTGCAGGGCCATCATTGTTGAGGCCTAAAGTAAAAGTTATTAATAAGACTTTTTGTTCCAAACTGAATATTAATTTGGACATTTATTTTCTAATTGAGCATAAAATTTGGGGCATTTTAATCATATTTAGAGGCAAAATTTTAATTAAATCTGAATATTATCTTTTAGGTGGGCCTAAAGCAACTACTTTAGTTGCTTTATAGATGAGTAGGCCCTGGACAGGTGCATCCTTAATCCAGTAGTTAAAGGACCACTTAGATCGATACTTCAAAATAAAGGAAATAAATAAATTGAAATAATTCATTGACCTCAAAATTGCACAATCTCCCGTATGAATTACTCTCACGTAAAGAAAATATGTCCTCGATATTTTATGTGATAGTGGGCTCACACGTTGAAAATCAACAACTTTCCAACTTCCGTTGCAACATCGACTATATACCGATGAATGCCCCCTTTGTCAAGCAACACTAACTATTTGAGGCAAATTATGCACGCTTCACGTCAATCCCACCTGTTTTCATGTTCTCCGTTATCAAATGGTAGGTCTTGACAAGGAATCTTTCTCTACTCTCATTGTCCACTCTCCATATGAGCGTATTATGATGCAAATTGGGCAGTATGTCTGGACACGCATAAACTCACCATTGGGTACATGATTTTTCTTTACTCGTCACCATTCTCATACAGTCGAAAAATAAACTGTTGTCTCATGTTTCTCAACTGAAACTAAATATATAGTCATGGAAGACACTAGTCGAGAGGTTGTCTGACTGTCTTAGTTGCTTTGAGATCTGTAGGTTACATGGTAAGGGTCAGTCCCATTATTCTGGAACAACCACACAATCATCCACATCGCCCCAAATCCTATTTTTCACTAGCAGACATATGTACTAATGGATTTGGTCGAGATCGTTTCCATGAACTCCTTAGTAAGATGGGCATTATTGACATTGATGCTCCACTTTAAGGGAGAGTCAATTGACGACATTGATAAAAAATGGTATTTATTTTTTACCCTTTCATATCATTGACTTGTTGTCATACATAGTTAATCAAATATTCTTGTAAATATTTATTATCATGTTTCTTCTTTTTTTTGTGTTAGCAAGGGTTGTATTCATATATAGAGAAGAAATCTGCTACAAACTTGATTTGGGTGTCTAAACGTCCGAACTGTAGATTGTGTAGTACAAAATTGTATAACTATGTAGAGCGTGTAGTGTAAAGTTGTAGAACGTGATGGACCCCATGCAAAATTTAAAAGCTCTGTAAAATGTACAGTGTAAAGTTGTAGAAACGTTTTTTTTTCGCTCAACGAAAAATTGATAGATTATATTAAGAATAACTAGCAAATGATCCCAAGAGGAGATCAAGAGCTAGATTTACATCAGGTAGTAAAATTACCATAATACATTGAAATTGAAATTGAAAGAAAAGCATGAATTAGGAACAAAACCTACGATCCATGATGATGAAAGAAAATCTAACGCGAGACAAAGATGTTGAACGTGATGAACCTTGATGTCTTATTGTACTTTATCCAATTTGTCACACCCTTTCACAAATATTACACAATTGCAAAAGCAATCAAAGCCATTTACACAAACAATATAGTACTAATAGTGGTTCACAAATATTACACAATTGTCATAAACACAGAAACACACATTTACACAAATATAATCTGCTCATATTCTTCTAACTACCAAACACAAACGTAATATGCATCTTCTTCTTCTAGGACACTGAATTCATAAAGGAAGGAAACAACAACAGCAACAAAAACATGTACTAGCTATATCACTATGGAACAAGTTGAAACCCGAGCTTTTCACTTTTATCGAGCTTGTGTAAGGCTAGTTTCTGGTCTTGCACTTCTCCATGGCCCGTGGAGCTGAACATTGAGTGTATGAATGGATCAGCTCCGCAACAAAACTTACATAGATAGGGCAAGTTGAAAACTATAACAAAAGGCGGGAAAGAAAGGTGTGAAGGGTTGTAGGACATACCGAGCCCGATTGCCTCTGAACCTTTCATGATCCTCATTCTCTTGCAGGACTCCGTAAACATCCTGCAATAACAAATATCAAATGAGATCACATGGAAAGAGAATCCGATACAGATCATGTTAGATCCAAGATATGCATACAAGTCTATCCTAGAGTGATCATTTCTCGAGTTTAAACTGTTAATCAGTATTTTAGTAGAAAATAGTCAATGAGCAAACAACTTCACGATGTGAATGAAGGGAATAAAACTTACTCCCATGGGACATCGCCAACGAGCATCCAGTCGTGGTCCTTGTCTTCGTAGGTAAGTACATACTCAGAACCATGGAGAAGATCCATCAAACGGCTCTCAGTAAGCCCTTCTCGCCCTGGAAGTCCATGAGAACTGCACTGCCCTGTATCATCACCACCGTTCATAAACAAGAGTGAATACCCGTAATGCACTGTAACGTTTCAATGGCATAATCATTTAAGAAAATTCCTCTGCAAGTCATTTTGATGGCAAATTTCTTAAACTTTGCATCTAAACTACGCTGTGGAAGAAGTATAGTGTACCGATGGTGAAGCAGCTGAACATCTTCTCAAGAGCTGATGAGAGCTCCATATAGTTGGTGTAGATCTTGAGATCAACTTTCCTCAAGTATGGAGCGCCATCCATGCTGACCTTAACGTAGAGGCATCCAGGCCCGGTTTTGCTTTCAGAATCATCGCCATTCTTCGTCGAGTTAGTGGCCATGGTATTCTTCCGGAATGAACGAATTGGTGGCCATCCTACCACCTGTGCCCTGCAACACAAACATTCTCTACTCAGTGTGTTTTCCCCAAATAACTAACGATAGACCAAACTAAAAAAGTTAAGGTTGCAAGGAAAAGGTGAATGTTAAGCAAAATACAACCATCAACCAACAAAGGCAAGATGATAACAGCTTATTCTTGGTGTAAACCCTTTCATTAGTTTATAAGCATCTTGTGCCTCCACCTATCTAATTAAACTTTTAAGTGACCAATCCATGAAGGGGAGTTCAACACAAACACTTATATCCCCAAAGTTCAAGAATTTCCAGTTTCAATTCTCATATCTTGAGGACCCAGAAACAGAAATTGGTACTCAACTGAATTAAGCACAAGGTTGAACCTTTTCTATCTCTTAAAAGAAAATTTTCCCAGCAGCCAAAGGGTTAATAGGAACTAGAATCACAAACTCCCAAGAGAGGGAAATGAAGCTCAGAACCAAAAATATTGAGAAAAAATTAAGAGCAACTTACTTTGCTGCAGGAGCAGCAGCACCATGATCAGCAGAAGCATGATCCTTCTTCTCCAGCACTGGCTTTGAAGATTGAGGAACAGAAGCAACACCATCTTTCATGGCTGGTCCTGGTTTGAGGGCATTATTGTCATTACACTCACCTCTGGGAGGAGGGAACAAGACAGCACCTTTTTTCCCCAAATCAGGTTCAGGCACAGAGAAAACCCATTTCCCAGACCCACCAACGTTGGCATCAGAAAAGCCCCTCTTGGACCCAGAAACAAGGTTCTTCAATGGAGCAGAGAACCCAGAAACATGCTTCTCCTCCAGAGCCTTCCCAAAAAGAGAAACCCCAAGTTTCCTGTCAGGGGACACAGAGCCGGGTAGGCCGAGCCTGAGCTCAGTCTCCTTGAGATTGAGGCTGTCAGTGGAGGAGGAAGAAGATGAGATCTTCTCAGAGCTTCTCTCCACCGAAGAGGTCTCTGTTAAGCCTATGTAATCATGCTCGAGAGGCCTAGACATCAAAGCTTCATACAAATGAACAAACCCAGAGAGAGGAAATCAAATAGGTTGACAAGGGTTTGTAGAGGACGAAGAAAGAGAGTAGCTTGATGGACAAGGAAGAGGAGTGAGTGAGTGAGAGAGAGGGAGAGTTTCTGTAGAGAGACAATGCAGAGACACTCTGGTTTGTAGCTCTAAAATGGAGCTGTTTATGTGTTTATGCAGAAAAAAAGAAGCTTCTAACCTTCCTCATTTACATACATTTTTTATTGAAAAAATACAATATATACTGTTACGGCCTATTTTTAAGTGTGTAATTTTAATAAAATACTTTTTATTCATTGTTAATTAAAACATATAAATTTACATGTTATTTACAACTTATTTAAAGAGATAATATTGGTACATTTTTCGGTGACGTGTGACAATAAAATTCGTAATTGTGCTACTAAAATCAAAAACTAAATTGACAATGCTAACTTTCATTTAAAAAAAGCAGTGTTGATTTCATTTCTTTTAAAATAATAAATAATGTATTACTTAAGTTATATAGATTATGATTTCATTTATTCATAATGATAGTTTATGGCTCAAATATATTCGGGTAGTCTTTAGACTAAAGGTGAATATTGTGGCATGAGTTTACTGCATGGATAAATTGACTATCTGAGTGAAGACGCAACGAGAGGAGGATTTGGCAAGTCGGGGGTAAATCTAGTTTCACCCACGCCTGTGTAATTATTGTGTACTCTAAAAGCATGAAAATTGCGTGCATTCTCATCATCGGATAGTTTCATGTACTATTTTACTGAATGGTCAAGTTTATACATATATGAATCCATTAGGCCAAGACCCTTACTCCATCATTTTAAAAAAAATTGGTAACAGCAGGAACATGACATGAGGAATAAAAAACCTACTATATTAGTAGATTTAGACAATGTTTACATGCATTAAGATTTAAGGGAGGGCCCAAGTTTATGAATGAGTTTTTATGTAATTTACTTGTCGTTTTACGTAGAGATGATGTCAGATAAATATGTTCAATTATATTTCGATATCAGTTATTTCTACCAATTTTTTAGATATCCTACCTTTTATTTCATTATATTATCGTAAATTTCATAAAACCAAATAAAAAGTGAACATGATCATCATCATATTGGATTGTTCTCAAATACAACTCACGACACATGACCCAAAAGAAATTCAAACAGCGAGTAGTAAATATTGACCCAAACGAGTTGGCATGAACTCATTTCATTACTATGTCGTTGCCGAGTAACTCTTCTAGTTTAGAAGCTTGTTTTCTCCAGTGACAAGTGACTTGTCTGAGATAGTAGACATCGTAGAGAAAAAATAATTTTTCAATGTACGAAATAAGATGTCATACGATCTCATAATATGACATTTTGATTGATACGATGATGTCCGACTTTTTTTGGAGTTTTAAGTTTCACATCTGATGCAAATTTGATAAACTCCTCAACATCATATGTATATAATTCTAAACTCCCAAAAAGAGTTATAGATCATCGTATTACTTAAGAACATTACATACAGGTGTTTTCGACTACTACAATCATGTCAACAAAAGAATATAGTTTGCACTCACACTTTTTAGAATTTAAATTTACTAATGGCGAGTTTTGGGTTGAAATTTTTTTCAAAATTAAATAATGAATTGGGGGAAATTGGGGGTGTTAGGGCATGGATGTCCCAATATGTTCCCCACGCCGATCTAAAGGTGGATTAGACATTGGGAAAGATGGTGAATTGAGAGTGAGTGAGTGAGTTGGTCCCATTAATTCCCCAACTTTTTTCCCTTTCCATTTTCATGATTCAATTCATGAATCCATTTCCTCTTTCTCTTAGTAGCTTGGGACAATAGTGCAATTCTTACTCATTTGATCTCATCTCTAAATCTTGTTTTTGTTATGGTTAACAAAGATAAGATTATAAACCACTTTCTTTTTGCTATTATTCTAAAACTTTAAATTATCTTTTGTTCTTTCTTTATCATGGTCATCTTTATAAATAGTTGATATGTCATTTTAACTGTAACTGTTGGGAAAGATCATGCCATACCAAGCATGAGCACACCACATGAAAAACCTAAGCATTCATTAAAACTCACTTATGAACCTTGTTTATATCTTGTACTCTTATGTTGTGAGACATGAACTCATATGTAGAATCTCTAACAATCTCCCTCTTCACTTCGAGTTGCTCTTCCTAAGCCCAAATTGTCTTGCACTCTCACCCGCTGGCCCATTTGGCAATCCGGTTGTCCGATGAGATCTGTACAAACCTGACTCTGAGATACCACTTGTTGGGGAAAACCGAGCATTACCAATGAAGAGCACAACACAAGAAAAACACACATACACATTAGAGCCCACCTACGACCCAAAAGACTAGTCTGGTGGGTCTTGAGCCTAATATGTATATAAACTCTCTTTATATCTCGTACGCTTCCGATATGGGACATGAACTTACATGTAGAATCTCTAACAGTAATACTTAGGAAAAATGACACTTTTGTGGGCTTAAATATACACTTTTGACACTTTCATACCCTACATTTTTTTTCTTTTTCTCAGTACCCTAAATTTCATTTTGGGACAATAATTTCAAAATACTCAAAATATCTATGAATTGAACCAAAATTCAGGGTACTTCCGGGTCATTTTCCCAAAATACCCATGAATTGAACCAAAAGTACCATGAATTGAACCAAATTCCCATGAATTGAACCAAAATTCAGGGTCATTTTTGGTAAATAAATGATCAGTTGTCCCAAAATGAAATTCAGGATACTGAAAAAAAATATATATATGAAAGTGTCAAAAGTATATACTAAAGTGTCAAAAAGTATCATTTTCTCTAATATTTATTTAAAAATTATTTTATTTTATTTTGGGTAGATGCATAGGCATAGCTCATTGTTACGTACGATGGAAAGTGTACATAATAGATGTTATGTTAAGTATGAGCATGTAATTTTATGCTTGATTAAGCTAATGTCAGCCTTTTCAAATTTGCATCCTCTCTTTTACTCTACGTAATATAAAGATTAAATTGCTGATAAGAAACATTTCTTATAAGTTTAGGGCTTAGTTTGTATCAAATCTCCTCTTTTTAATTTAGGCTCGTTCCGATCATATATTGCTTAAATTAAGTGTGATTCATCATGTTTATCGGACCCCACTTGACGCCCACCATTGCTACAGTGTTCACAACTTGCAGTTTAGCTGATGAAGATAAGCCACCACCGACACTACACAAATGTTGATATATCAATTTTATATTTGGAGGACGAGTTTCATATATATTACTTTCCCAATAAAAAGGACATTAATATATACCTATTGTATTGTCTTGACTAAAAAATGTAATCTGTATATATGTATCAAATATTCAGACAAATTAAGTATGTGTTTTTGGGGAACATTTGACAAAATTAAAACAGACAAACTATAAAATATTTTATACATATTAAATCTTGTGTGATTGAGGAGGTTAATTTATTCACCAAGAATCTAATATACATAAGATAATTGTTGTTTCATATTTTGACTTATAATTAGTAAAAACTATTAGAAACTTTAGCCGATTTGCGTTCACATGCATATTAAATTTGGGTGGGTTGACACTCGGGTTTGTAAGGGTAGTTAAGAACTTAAAAAAACAAGAATATAAATTTAAAAAGGGAAGAGTCTATTTCTCAAAGAAGGAAAAGAAAACACCCTAAAGAGTAAAATGAAACTTATGATTTAAATATGAAGTGACATTAATAGAGAAAACATATCCTTGAGGTCCAAGGAGGCTTTTTCTGGCCACTGGCTAGGATTTGAACCGATTTGTTTTCTTATGTGACTGGATTTGGGGGATGGACTTGGAGAGTTTGTGAGTTTGGATGGGTTAACCTTTAAAGGTCTTGTAAAAATAGCTAGAATTTTCAAAAACAAAATATGAAATGATAGGAATTTTTAGTGGTCTAAAAAATGCTAGGTGCTTGTCGGGTTGAGATGGACTTTTAAGGACTAATCATGGATTATCTGAAATAGATTGAAAAATAAATCAGATTAAAAAATTAATTGAGAACTAATCAAAGATTAATCACACAAATTGGTCATTTTTAAGAACACTGGAAATTAAAAAAATGAAACGACATAAATAATTTTCACTCTTGTTACTATGGACTATAAAAGTAAGAAAATAATTTATAGTTTTTCCTGTAATTAAGCACACACTTAATCTCTTAAATGTCCTAATAAGTCATTTTGCAATATCAAACAGATGCTCCATATTCAAAATACTATGATAAATGTTTTTCTTCAATTGATTAAGACTAGTCATAATTTCCAATCTCTACTATATACTGCTCACAATCAACCCTAACTTTTGGGAGCTGTATAGAAATCTTGACCACACAGAGTTGAGATTATATGTGTGTGTATATATATATATATAATGCAGCGCCAACTCATGCTGTCATAAAGCTTGCACTATTCAAGTCAATGAAGAATAGTAAATGATTTTTCGAACATATATATAGCTGAAAAGTTGACGTCAAGAAAAATGTGAATTTATTGATCACTTAAACTCTTTATTGGATTACACCAAGTAAGTTCGCTTGATATATATTAATTAAATTAGTCATTTACGATATAATTTATTAATATGTCTTGTTTTGGATATGTACATACATGTCGGCCAAAAATTAGCGTTACAAATATGTCAAAAAACGAGTTGATACAAAAGAAAAGAGAGCAAGGCGAGCAAGATGACCCAGACAAGGTCCTGGGATCGCTCTTGGTTCATACAATTACTCGCCTTTAACATATAGATGAATCGGCCAAACCCAAATGAAGAGTTTAGGCAAATCTGTCTTTTGGTTTCCCCAGAAGTCTCATAAGATCCACATAGTGCATATGTGGCTAATTATCAATCTACATATGCCAAAGACAGTTTTTATTAAAAAGGAAAAGAATTATCTTCAAACATATATAAGCAAATAATGTGGATGCAAGAAGCATGCATTGTTGTCACTAAATGAATGTTGCTTCAAGAGAAAATGATAGAAACCTAATTTATACTGCATGCAATATTGGAAGACACTGAAAATTAGGGCATGCATGTCATATGTATAAACCACAAACAAACAAAGCTTGTGTTGCTAAACCACAAACAGAACCTATGCATGCATAGTAGTTTGAAGTTAGCTTGTGGTTGATTTTCAAACCTAACCTGATGTGTTTATTATGCTGTTACTCAAGTGATCATGAACCCCCATGTTGCTACCTTATTGGTCTCAAATTGGTTTTGGTCAATTCTTAGGATAATATAGTAGGCACTATAGCCAGCTAAGCAACCACCAAAAACTTTTGTGTATTATATACATACATGTAGAGAGGGCAAATCGATGGACCAAATCTCCTTGTGAGAACGTGAGAACTGACTTTTTTCATTGAAAATAGGTGAAAATGTTCAAAATGACGATATCTAATAAAAGTGAATGTCCAATTAAAATAGATGAATGTCCAACGAAAACACTTTGTCCAATGAAAATAAGTGAATGTCCAGTGATTCTCATGTTCTCACAACACATTTATTTCTTATTCGAACCCTTAAATTTGGCGCTCTCGCTCAAGATCTACCTCTTGAATTTGACATTCTCGATACTCTCCACCTACGAGACTGTCGCTGGATTTTCCATCTCCCCGCGACGAGACGGCTAATATAGATCAAAATATCGTTCAAACCCGGTCAAATTAGTTCCAAATCAATTAGTTTTGATCTGGTCTTAATTTTGGTCAAATTCAAATTAATTTTGGTATAAATCAATTAATTTCGGTCAAATCTAATTCTTTCGGTCTAATTCGGTCCAAATCAATTAATTTTGATCAAGTCCAATAAATTATGGTATCATCTGGTTAAAATCAATTAATTTCGGTCTAATTTGGTCCAAATCAATTAGTTTTGATCAAGTTCAAATTAATTCTGGTCTAATAAGGTCTAAATCAATTTATTTCGGCCAAATCTAATAAATTGCAAATGATAGTATGTAACTTGATAACTATTGTCTATTGTGATAACTGTCATTTTACTAGGTCCAACTTAAACTGCCTAGTCGACTTAAACCGACTCATTACATAAAATTGGGTTGGTGTCGTAAGAATCCCCGCATAGGCACTAGTAGTCACAAGCATCATGATATATGCGTGACATTCGCTTATTTTCGGTTTATAACTTTTCGATGAATAATTTGATGTGCATGCATTAGGTTGAACAAACAACTTCTTTTAAACTCTCTAGCTACGTCGATAAATGTTTTGTACATTTCATTTCAGTCTTCAACTTGATGGAAAGAATCTTTAATAGTGCATCTAACGTAGTGTCATCACTGCCTTTCATACAACGATTACTACAACTCTGTCATCAACTTATTGTATTATGTCATTGTTTCTCTAGCCATTAGGTCATCGACTTAGATCCCCATATCATATTCGTTGTTGTTTCGACCTATACATCAATGATTGGGCCTACATCGTTTATGAACTGATGTACATATTAAGGTTGTTACTCACATATAACATGATTTGTCTTATAGTTTGTGTACTCATATCCAAGTTGTCACTTTTCCTGACTTTTCGGACTTTGCCATGACAGTCTCACATCGTATACGATATTATTATCTCATTTTTAAGTAAATGATCTCAAATGGTGTTTGTATTATGCACTCGAATATTTCAACATTCACATGCTGATATATATACCATCCTAGGAAAATTGTTTAGCATTTTTCCTAACAAAATCCATAAACATAACTTACTCGTCATGTACAAAATCAATAATAACTACATTTCAAATTAGTAAGCCAAAAAAATAGCTGTGTGAACTTATCAATTTTTTTGCAAAATGTTTAATTTTTTCCTAAAATTATTCTTTTTAAATTTAAAATTTTAAAACTTGAGCTCATCGAGTTTCCTTTTCTTTGACCGAATATTACCGTGTATTGATAACACGACGATGAAAATGGGGGAGTCAGACCATCTCGACAGTTCGAGAAGAGAAAAATAGACGAGCCTCGAGTTGGAAAAGAATTATTCTAATTTTTAATATTTTAACAAATTTATTTATTTTCATAATTTTTAAACAAAATATACATTTTACAAAAAAAATGATAATTTTACAGTCATTTTTTGCAACAATAAAATAAAGGGATAATTTCATATACCACCCCCTAAAATATATCAAATCTCACCCAACACCCCCTAAAACCATTAATCTCACTAGCACCCCCTTAAAATGGGCAAAAATCTCAGTTGTCAATAATTTATTGAAAAAGACAAAAATAGCCCTCTCTCACCACTCCCTCACCTCTCCCTCGCCATACCCTCTGTCTCTCCTCCCTCCCTCTACCGTCGCCGGTGAGCCTCCCTCCGGCCAATCCTCTACCGCCGCGTGTCCACAATCCTGGCGATAATGGCGAAGATTGAGTTAATGGGGAGGGAGGCGAGGTTAAGGGTTTGGAGGGAGAAGGCGTTTAAGGTGAGGATGGAGGGGGCGGAGGAGGGGAGGAATGGGAGGCTGATAGTGGCGGCAGAGGTGTTCGAGGTGGCGCAAGGAGTGGCGGTGGTGGAGGGGATTAGCCGGAGGGAGGCTCGCCGGCGTCGGTGGGGGCAGGGACGAGAGACAGAGGGTATGGTGAGGGAAATGTGAGGGAAAGGTGAGGGAGAGGGGTATTTTTGTCTTTTTTCAATAATTTTTTGACAACTGAGATTTTTGCCCATTTTAAGGGGGTGCTAGTGAGATTAATGGTTTTAGGAGGTGTTGAGTGAGATTTGATATATTTTAGGGGGTGGTGTATGGAATTATCCCTAAAATAAATGGTTCACGACTACTTTTTACAATTTACACTTGATAAATTTACGTAAAAGTTCGGTAAGTGTACTACACCTTAAAATGAGATGACCTCCCATCACCTCAACTTTTGTTGCACCAAAGAAAAGGTTTATACACATGGGAGTGTGCAATGCTGCTGCTTCTTTGCATGCATATAGAAGATTCCCATTAGAAAAAAAGGTGAGGTTTCATGGGTAAATTTGTGGTGTCTTCTCTCATGAATTCATGGTGGAGATTGTTGGTTGGGATTTGCAGTGGTAATGGGGAATCTAAGCTACAAAATCTCTCCCTTTCCATCATTTATTGCATCAAAATGTGATCCCATCTAATCAAAAAGTCCCCACAGAGGAATAGCTGCAGCTTTCTCATATCAAATCCTCCGAATGTTGTCAATCACTACTCTCTAGTTCTGACCCTAAAAGGGAAAAAAAAGCCCTAGTGTCCTTCCAAAAAATGTGACAATGCTAGTAGTGGAAAGGTTGCAAGACTTTGGAATCTCTTTAATGCACAAAAGAGAAGTGTCCAAAGGTGAAATGATATGAAGGGTGTTAAAAGTTCTAAAAAAATTGTCACAATGGGATGGGTATTGGAAATTTTGTTGTGAAATCACTTCAAGTTGTTGGATACGATGTTACGCAGGTGTTCGACAGTGGAGAGCACGCGAGTAGACAAAATTATAAACTTCGTTTATTTGAACTTATAAATTACTCAATTCATATAGAGTATTAGAAAATTAAAACCTCTTAACATTATGTAGCATTTTAAACAACATTCTAAAAGAGCAACGTTATGAATCATTGGTGATGTATAATCGATGTTGATAAAACCCAAAATTGCAATTACAATAAGCCATAAAAATTGAATTGAAAGGAATGAGACATGAAAATAATAGAGGATATGGAGAATTTAATCTTAGATGAATTGAGATGAGAAAGCTATACCACAAGTCTTGGTTGTAGAGTGGAACTGAGCTGGAAAACATGAGGATTTTGGGTCAATTCTTGATCGAGTAGGGTTTGTTAAACATGAGGTGGATATATACTTGTTAAAGCAACAATATCGGTAATAAATGTAAGGTGTGGTCCAAAATTCTAATTAATTAAGATGTGAACCCATTTCAATTAGATGTTGGAGAAATAAATCTGCAAGATGGCGTTAGTGGAGAAAAAAAAGGACATCAAAGGTAGTAAATCCGAGACATATCAATATATCTTCGATCATCAGACGTTTACGTCGAGACATCCAGTCTCACATCGAATAAATGAAATACGAAGAAAAAATTGATATATACATTACATCTGTGTTACAGAAGATAATTTTTTGTCATGTAATATCCAATAAATATCATGAGATTCATTATTTGTTCTTTTTGATAAAAGTTATTCTGTTTCTCTTTTATATGGAAGAATTCAATTGAAAACTAATTCTGTAGTGAAAACGTGCGAACCACTAGACATTCACTTATTTTTGTTAGACATTCATTTATTTTTAATGACCAAAATTTTGTCGTTGGACATTCATTTTCATGTGATATCACTTACTGTCATTGGATATTCACTTATTTCTGATAAACATTCACTTTCATATGATATGTCATTGGGCATTCACTTATTCTCGTTATATATTCACTTATTTTCAATGGCCAAAGTTAGTTCTCACATTCTAACAAAATGATTTGGTTCTCACATGATTTGTCATATATATAGGGATGCACTCTAATACAAACGTCCAAACTGTCCGACTCAATACCAAACGTTAGATCGCTGAAAAGTTATGTCATGGTCATTTTCAACATTCCACCGGGTCCAAAACATTTTACAATTTTGCACTAACATTTTACTGGGTCCAAAATATTCTACCATCACTGCCATTTTTTTTCTTTAGTAACGGCGTATGTAAATACGCCGTTACAAGCCAAAAATATGCCGTTACAATTTGTAACGGCGTACAAACTGCCGTTAGATGATACGCCGTTACTAAAGCGCCGTTACAATTTGTAACGGCGTACACAAGACGCCGCTACACCAACACGACGTCGTTTTGACGAGCCGTTAACGGCGTAACAGAAGATGACGCCGTTAAGTTTGTAACGGCGTATTATTTTACAACATACGCCGTTACTAATTAGACGGTGCCGTTTAGATGACTTGACATCGTCAAATTAGTAACGGCGTATGTTGTAAAATAATACGCCGTTACAAGGTATTAAAATAATGTTTTTTGAAAATATTGTAACGGCGTATTATACAATACGCCGTTACAAATTATTAAAATAATAATTTTTCTTTCAAATTTGTAACGGCGTATTATATACAATACGCCGTTACAATATTTTATTTATAAAAAAATAAAAACCGAATAAAAATTATATATTAAATATAATATATAATTTTTATTCGGTTTTTATTTTTTACAAATTAAAATTCAAATTCAAATTAAAATAACAATTATTCAAATACAAATAAATTTAAATAACAATTGTTCAAATCCTAAAACATATTAAACTACGAGGGTGGAGGACCGAAATTGTTGAACATGTTCGGGTCGTAGGGAGGCATAGAAGGATTGGCTATTCGCATCTGCTCGTACATCCATTGGAAGCTTCTTTGTTGAGCTTCGAACCTCTCATCTTGCCGCGCAATATGCTCCTGAGCCTGGGTGAGCCTAGTTTCCATTTGTTCGAACTGCTCTGCAGACGGTCCGCTGGAGGACTGACCACGTTTTCTAGGTCTGGCCGGGACCTGAAAATCATCTCCAAATCCCCGAATTTTGCGTCCTCGGGGGAATAGGGCATCTGTTCGTCCCGCGGCAAGCTTGAGGTCGTGACAATGTTGGTTCGCCTGCATCATCACTTCAGCCTCCTCCGCTTCGGTCATTCTTCTTAAGTTTCCGTGCTGGTCTGTATTGGCCGGGTCCATCCTCCAATCCTGCAACATCGTCTTAAGGTATATCTGTATGAAAAGAAAATATTAAATTAATGAAAAATAATAAAGTAGAAAAAAAATATTATGAAAAAAACTTACGCGTTTCGCCTTGTTGTCCTCATCCTGTAACAGACGATGTAAGTCCACGGACGCTGTAAGTCCGCGTCCCAAAACAATCCCAATGGCCCCCCGTTCTTGGATATTGCCTCCTTTTCCAAGTCGAGGCAGACGTCTTGTTTTGGCTCGACGTCCTTCCTGGCCATCCAGCTCTTCGTCGTCAAGCAATTCGGCTGCAGCTTGAAGTCGAAGTACAGCTCCTTATCCGGCGTCTCGTCGCAGTCTAGGGAAACGAATCCGTATTCGTTCACCGGCGGACTAGGAGTAGAGGATGCTCCTACATTCGAGGGTTCGAAACCCGTGAATGTAGGCGGCACAACCTGGTACCCCCAACCGAAATCGGGGGTCGGCTGAGTCGGCTGTGGAGGTAAGGGAGTGTAGCAATCCCCGTGATCAGGGGACTCCCCACCAATAGGCGGTGACGGAGGCGGAGTGTCGAGCGCCGATTGCTCGTAGGCCTGGAAGAACTTTGGGTCCATCAACTCATGCCTCGGTGCACGAGCATAAGGCTTCTTCTGTCGGGCGTTTGAATCGCTTGACGAGGAGGCCATTATCTAAATACGATTTAAGCATTATTAATTAGTGTGAAAAAAATGCTCGTAAGGGCATTTTCATAAAAATTACGAAACTGCCATTAGGGGTCTTTTTTAAGAAATTACGGAAATGCCCTTAGGGGCAATTCTGTATAAATTACGAAAATGCCCCTAAGGGGCAAATCCGTATAAATTACGAAAATGCCCCTAAGGGGCAAATCCGTATAAATTACGAAACTGCCCTTAGGGGTCTTTTTCAAGAAATTACGGAAATGTCATTAGGGGCAATTCCGTGTAAATTACGAAAATGCCCCTGAGGGGCAAATCCGTATAAATTACGAAAATGCCCCTGAGGGGCAAATCCGTATAAATTAATTAAACTAAGGGGCATTTAATTAAAGTTCAATTGAACACATATTATAAATTTCACATATTAACATACAATTTAATAACAATTTCTAAAATACAATTTACATATTCTAATTAACATACAAATTCTAATTTTCTAAATTTCTAAATTTACATATTCTAATTTTCTAACATACAATTTCTAAATTTACATATTCTAATTAACATACAAAATTCTAATTTTCTAATTTTCTAAATTAACATATTCTAATTTTCTAACATACAATTTCTAAACTTACATATTTTAACTAAATTTACATATTCTAATTTTCTAACATACAATTTCTAAATTTACAATTAACATACAAATTCTAATTTCACATAAACAATTAACATACAAATTCTAATTTCACAAATTAACATATACAATTTTTAAATTTCACATACAATTTAAATTTAACACATATACAATTTTTTGACACATATATATTAACATATACAATTTTTTTAAAATTTATTAAACTTTAACATAAACCCTAAACCCTAAAAATTTAAATACTACTTACCTGATCTGGAAGAGGAAACGGCGACGGAGACGGAGGTGGCTGGCCGGAGAGTGAGGGAGAGGAGGGAGGCAGTGAGTTCAGAAGAAGAGAATAAGAGAGGCAGAGAGCGTGAGGAAGAAGAAGAGGGTTGGGTCTTTATATACGCCGTTACAAAATCCCCCACGGGCAAATTACCCAACAGGCAAAAATCGTAACGGAAAGATTTTTGACCATTACCCAACGGACTAAAATTAGTAACGGCGTATGGTGAAGATACGCCGTTACAATTAAAATTAGTAACGGCGTATCATCCATATACGCCGTTACTAATGTTTTGCCCGGGAAATGAAAATTTTGGCGCGGATTTGAAATTTTCGCCAAAATTTCATTTCCCGCCCACTTTGTAACGGCGTATTCATCACATACGCCGTTACTATTTCAAACCCTAAATTATTATTTTATTCGGTTCGACCGATCATGATTGATCGGGAGTGTTCCCGTGGTTTGATTTTTCTGAAAATTTCACTATATCACTTCAATGACATTTCCAACATTTACAACGGTTTGGATTATTATAAAAATATTGAATTGAACTAAACGTTCGATGATGTTAGCGTTTAGGGTATAGTTTAGGGTTTACCATCCTAAACCCTAAACTCACGCTTTCACCGAAAGTGAGTGGTGTCAAAAAACGTGTTTTAATCCAACCGTACAGATTGAAGCGTAATAGTGTTGTCGCTCATAGGCAAAATTTCTAGTAAATTTTGAACACGTATAAACCTCGATCTAAACCGATCACCCGTAAACACATCCGTAAGTAACGGTCAAACCTCCGAAAATGGCATTTCCGGGTAGAAATTGTTACGTGGTTTTCAATTTTGATTAACGTATATGATTTTTAGGTAGTGTACAATGATTAATTTCAATTTTTATTTCATTCAGTATAGGAAACGAGAAATGAATACCGAAGTCAAGCGCGAAAGTCAACAATCTTGACTGGTCTGATGGTCAAGATTGTTGACCACTAGTAACGGCGTATTTAACATAATACGTCGTTACTAAATTGTACAGTGATTTAGTAACGGCGTATACTAATCCCTAAAACAGTTTAGTAACGGCGTATTATAGATGATATACGCCGTTACTAATCCTAGAACTTGAAAATTTTTTCCAGGAGCTTGGTTTGATGATAGAGCTTGTATTTTTGTGGTTTTTTCTCCTACACTTTGTTCTTCAAAAACCGAATTCACAAGTTCTTTAATTGATAGTCGGTTACGGAAATGAATAAATTTATTCATGAATACGCGGTTACGGAAATGAACAAATTTATTGATAGTCAGTTAAATACCGTTAAATACATATTTGTCTAACTATCTGAGTTGGCCGAATCGTAATCTGAGTGCCCTTCCATATTGTCTTCGTCCTCGTTGTCTTCGTCCTCGTTGTCTCCGTCCTCGTTCTCTTCGTCCTCTGAATCAGCTGTAGAGACAGGCCGTGGATTTTGGTGTAAGAATCTCAAATCGATCCTTACACCACCTGGTCGCACCATGTCAATTCGATCTTTTTGGTACGGTTCATCTACTTTGAACTCTGGCTCTTCATCACCTACACGAGCTAAACTGCTCGATTTGTAGTGACCTCTATGAGAGACAACGTTGACAACCTTCCACGAAGTCGCAAAGTTCACCACATCCGGGTCGTTGATGTAGTACACCTGTTTCGCCTGTATAGCAAGGCAAAACGGGTTTTGTTTATGACAATCCGTGGAAGTGTTTACGGAAATGAAGTCATTGGCGTCCTTCCTCACGGTTCGTTCGTCGTACCACCGACACTTGAACAAAACGACTGGTATGCTTTCGGAATATGTTAGGACAACGACGTCCATTAGAACACCGTAGTAACATATTCCGTTTGCTTCAATCATGACCCCTGAATTTTGATTTCTCCGGCCTTGATCGATTCGCAACGTTAAGAACTTCACACCATTCACAGTACACTGTGAATAAATCGCCGAAGAACGAGGACCTGCAGATAGTAGTATCAACTCTCGTTTTTCCCCTCGACCGGCAATCTGCATATTAAATTCTAATATTAGTTGCAGTAATTAAGTTGTATGAATTGTAGCATAAGAGATATAATGTACTTACAACTTTTCCCCACTCAAACATGAATGACATAACTCGGTCCTTTAGAGATTTTCTAGGGAACATTTGAACAAATCCTGCTCGATGTGATTCTACGTACTTATCTGCTTCGTCACAATTCTCAACAACAGTCCAATTCGCCCAGAACATCTCGGAAACGGGCAATTTCTCGTTCCGCACCACGCTCTTTACTTGTACATGTGGGGAAACAACTGATAAGTGGAAACCTAGAGCTGGACTAACAAATGTTTCCCTGGCTGAAGTGGCACGGTTTAGGTACATCTGAGTGAAGGTGACAGACTCGTGCATCAAGTACTGTTGGGCTATACAACCTTCTGGATATCGAGGGTTTCGCACACTTTTCTTGTACACGCCAAGTTGCCTACATTCAAAATGTGAATTTAATGTGATATTCGATTATACATTTCAATGGTAATTGGAAATGAAATTACTGAAGAGAATGATCGTACCGTTCAATTGGAAACATCCAAGTGAAATGAACTGGCCCGGTCCGAATAACTTGATCCGGTAGGTGTAGTAGCAGGTGAACCATAATGGTACAGAATGATGGAGGGAAGGTAGTTTCCAACTTACAGACTAAAACCACCATATCTTCGTGCAATTTTTTTAGTGTCTTCTTCGTCGGCTCCCTCGTGCACAACACCTGAAACACCCTGCCGAGGTCTGCTAATGTTTCTGCTACATGAGTCGGAACGTACTTCCGAATGACTAGTGGGAAGATGCGTTGGATGAGCACGTGACAATCGTGGGTCTTAAGTCCGAGAAACTTTTTCTCATCAGGATTGACCATAATCTTCAAATTTCCCGCATATCCGGAGGGGAACTTCACTGCTCGGATATGCTCAAGTACGGCCTTCCGGTGAACACCCTTGACCCCATAAGGCGCATCAGGGAGCTCCCCGTCCTGGCCCACCCATTGGTCTTGGCGCACATTCTGTTCCTCGTACGTTCTCCTCGCTTTCAAATCATCTTTAGTCTTCCCCGCTAGTCCGAGAACTGTACCTATGACGTTGTCGCACACATTCTTCTCTATGTGCATTAAATCCAACGCATGTCTCACTCTGTGAGTTTTCCAATAGGGCAGCTGCCAGAAAATGCTTTCATGAGACCAACAGATAGCTAAACCAGTTCGTTTATTGTGCTTCGGGTGTAGACTAGGCTCGAGATAAGTATGACGCCTAATAGCCTTCAGTATAGCAGTCCCTGAATACCGCTTAGGCCTTCTACGAGTCTCGATCTGCCCGTTAAATGCCTCCGGGACAAAGCGCAGTGGGTGCTTCGGAGGTAACCACCGACGCGCACCTTGGTAAGATATTCTTGAGTTACTGCGTGAAGAGTCGATGTTGTCCAAACATAAGGGACATGCCTTATAGCCTTTAGTGGTCAAGCCACCCAACATTCCCAAACCCGGAAAGTCACTGATTATCCACATCACAGCAGCCCGCATTATGAACGGCTCTTTCTTGGAAGCATCCCACGTGACAACTCTGTTCGTCCACAATTGCTTCAGCTCATCAATCAATGGACGCATAAAGTTGTTCAAACATTTACCAGGTGATTTTGGACCTGATACCAACATGGTGAGGATGTTATACTCCTTTCGCATAGCCATCGAGGGTGGAAAATTCAACGGGACAGCAACTACAGGCCACAAACTGTAACTCCCAACATTAGGCCCAAATGGAGAAAACCCGTCGGATGACAAGGCCAGCCGCACGTTTCAGACTTCTTCCGAAAATTGAGGATATTTCTTGTCAAACTGAATCCAATCAGCACCGTCTGATGGATGTACTAATACGTCATCGTCCTCCTTCTCCCGCTCACCGTGCCATCGCATCCACTCAGCCGTCTCTTCCGCAAGATATAACCGTTGAAGTCGAGGAGTCAATGGGAAGTACCACAACGTCTTCTGCGGAACTAATTTTTTCCCTTCCATAGTAAACCGTGGTTCTTTACAAACTCCACACTTGTCCAGAGCGGAGAACTCTTTGTAATACAAAGTGCATCCGTACAAACATGCGTCGTATTTCACGTGTGGCATTTCGATGGCCTTCATTATCTTTTTCGCAGCTGCGTAGCTAGATGGAAACGAATTAGGTTGTGGTAACATACGACATTGCTCTTTCGCGACTGACATCCAGGTGCTCTGTTTGATACACAACATCCTTAACATCGCTTCCAAAGAAGTAGCTTCACTAGTGACAGCGCTTGTGGTTTTGTACAACGGCTGTTGTGACTCCGTCACCAACCGGTTGTATGCCGTCATCTTCGCTTTAGCAAGTCTGGCCTCGACTTCGGTCACCGAACTTATCTCCAATTGTGGGTCCTCGTCCTGGTCCTCGTCCTCGTACTCATCCTCGTCGTTCTCGCCTTCATCTTCATCTTCGTCAATCCTTATATCTCTACATGGATCTACATCATTCACGAACTGATGCACCGGATCGACGTACTCTGGAGTGTGCGCCGACGTCGAACAAGGGGGATTATGCGAACTTGACGGGAGACTCATATCTAGATTTTGGCTCGAACTAGGCCGACTCGAACTAGGCCCTCTAGCTTCGCCGTGATGGATCCACACATTGTACGATGTAAGGAAACCTTTCTTCAATACATGATCGCAAATGGTGTCCATATCGTGCCAAGAATAATTACAACATCTACTGCACGGACACTTGAAACGTCCCACGCCATCTGTTTGCGCGTTTCGTCTCGCAAATTTGACGAAACTACTTAATCCGTTCATCCACTCCTCACTCATCTTACGGGATGTTATCCACCCACGATCCATTCTATATATTATACAAATAACTACGGTTAATAATCAATTACAATTTACTATATTTATCAACTATAACACCAATTCAAAAACCGAATTATTATCATTATAGCAACAAAATTAATGAAATAATCTACGGGCATTTAACCTAAATTAATAAAATACATTACATAATGCACTATTAATAAAAATAAATGTACGTACCTACTAATATGGAGAATGATGATATGAACCGTAGTATTTTGAGAGAGACTTGTCGAAAAATGGAGATGATATTACGGAAATGCCCTTGTCGGGAAATATAAAGTAGGAGAGAATTGGGAGAAAAATGTGAGGAGAATGGGAGATGGTTCTGTGAAGATTTATACATTGATTTTGTAACGGCGTATTTAGGTAAATACGCCGTTACTAATTAACGGTAACACAACGACAGAACGGTAACAAACGGTAACATAACGGGAACATCTTGTAACGGCGTATTTACCTACATACGCCGTTACTAATTAACGGTAGTAACGGCGTACGCATTAAAATACGCCGTTATAATTAGTAACGGCGTATACTACTCAATACGCCGTTACTAATAATTTAGTAACGGCGTATTCTTCCTGTATACGCCATTGCTAAAGAAAAATCTGATAGTGCATTTTGCACTAACATTGCACCGGTTCGAACGGTTTGTATATGATTTCGCCTCTGTATACAGAGCATCAAAGTCTAGCTTCATATACTTTGGTGACGAGTCTTGGAAAGAGTCAATGAACGAAAACAAAACGACATCACACTTATCTAAAAAGACGAGTTTAGTAGGTTATGAATTTTAATGTCGACGACAACACATAGATATATATACATATAACAGCTAGGGTTTGTACTATATATACGAGTGGCTGTGGTGAAGAAGCAATGAAAGGTAGCATCAAAGAGCTGGAAACATTCTTTGGGTCAAGATCTGCCCAATACTCATAAACAACATTCTCTTCCCCACCCACAACCATTACATTACTGCCAAATTATATTCCTCACCCACCCACATTAACTATACCTCAACTTAGGGATGGGTATGGCTCCATAACCGGACCGACCGATCAAGAACCGGACTGAACATACTCCCTGATTTTTAATTTTTGAGAATCAAACCATTACATTACGGGACGGTTCAGTTCTGAAACTACTTATCTAGTTGGTTTCTCCGGTTCTACCCGCTTGAACTTATCAATTCCTTAGTTTTGTTAATTATGTGGTTTAAAATATGATTTAAGGTCCAAATTAGACGATTTTAATTCGAATTTTAGACAAAAACATGAAATTTATAATTATTAAAAATTATAACAAACAAAAACATTAAAACTTAACTATTAAACTCAATCGAATTATAAAATTCGCAAATAAATTACTAATAAAAGATAGGTAATATATCTTTCTCGGTTTATTTTTCGGTTCACGTACTCTATCTCTATGCTTCATATAAATTGATGATAGTTCGGTGAATGTTTAGTATACCAGTTCGGTTCTGGGTACCCGCCGATTTTATGTTTGAATAACCGAAATCGAACCAAAAATTTAAGGTTCTTTCATTTTTCAAACCAGAACCAAAATCGTTATCCGCGATTTCCGGTTCTTTAGTTCTGGTTCGGTCTCCGGGTCCAAACTGCTCACCCCTACCTCACCTCACCTCACTATATATATGACGTCATCGTCAATCAACTACGCACCCCTTCAAATTTTATTTCAAGATCAATAAACTGGACCTTGTTGAGCCAATTCCAAGCCCAATAGTTTGGGCAAGTCACAAGGCCATTGCGTGCCTTACTGAGCTTAATAAATTGGGCCAATCACAATCCAGATAAATGGGCCTTAATGGCCAATTACAATTGAGTCATGTGATAATATATTTTCTTTAAAAGCATTGTATCAAATTCGTCAATATGTCCGAGTGGTTAAGGAGACAGACTCGAAATCTGTTGGGCTTTGCCTGCGCAGGTTCGAATCCTGCTGTTGACGATTTTTTAGTATTCTTTTTTGGCTGTCGGTGGTGATTGAGCATATGGTGACTTTCTCCAATAATTAGGGGCAAAAACGACTTTAATGAAGATCGTAATTACAATTACCGCCAAGTTTGATGATGTTTTATCGTATAATTCTAATAAAGTTTCCGTTTTTTACCATAATCGCAGTTGGGCAGCGTCCCCAATTTTCGATGAGCGAGTGAGAGCTGATCAAAATTTGCAGTAGAATCAAACCCAGAACCAGAACAGAAGCTTCTCTCGCAAAACCCATCAGCCACTTTCATGGAGAGTGAAGCTCTTAGAATTCCCTCTTCAATCTCGTCTTCTCCGCCACCAGAACTTGCCTGGACTGAAGCTCTCCAGCGATTGCATCCTCGCTGGCAATCTTTTGCTTCTTCTCACCAGGTCTCGTGAACTTTGATTCTTATTTTCTTTTCGACCCTTCGGGTTTGTGTTTAGGGTTCAATCGTGTGATGATTTGGTTTAGGTTTTGGAATCGTGTTAGAGCTCTTGCACAAGTAATTAAGGTTTATTTTATTTTATTTTATTTTATTTGTATGCTTGTTTTTAGTTGATTGCTAGGAATTTTCTATTAATGGGTCCTTGATAATAGGTAGTTTCATATTCATTTCCTGGCATTCAAACACTGATATTTGAATTTGAGCTGATTTTTTTGTTATGCCTATGTGATGGTAAGCTTATGCATAAACCCGTAAGATCTGAATTTACCGTGCAAATTCATCTTACTGGTTGGAAACGAGATGGCGTTTTGTGTAATTATGATCCGCTGACTATGTGCTTAATTTCCCCTATATGGGTTCGTGTTGGATTTTTATCAGTCAACTATTCCCATTTCTATATCAAGAGTTAATCAGTTCGATGCTGGGAGATTGGATATTGAAATGTCAGCCATGTTGAAAGAGCAACTGGTTAAGGTCTTCTCTTTGATGAAGGTATCGTCAATGGCTTTTATTGTCATTTCATAGATAAGTGTGTGTGCGTGTGTGTGCGCGCGCGTGTATATGTTCATACTCTTCTATAAGTCATCATTTGACTTTTATTATTGATCTATATTGGGGTTAGCCAGGAATGTTATTTCAATACGAACCAGAACTAGATGCTTTCCTCGAGTTTCTCATATGGAGATTTTCAATTTGGATGGATAAGCCAACTCCAGGAATTGCTCTCATGAATTTGAGGTACCGAGATGAGCATGCTGTTGGAACAATAGGAAAAGGTGAGAGAATTTGGGGCCTGCCTTTCTTATGCTGCTACTTAATTACTATAATCTTTTGCTTATATCATTTATACGAGTGTCGAGGTCAATTTCTGCATTAATGACGAACTGTTATCATTTTATATTGAAAATATATATTGTGTTGTGTGTGCCCGAATAGGAAATAGCTTTTATGGTATTGTTGTCTCTTCTTTACTTCTATTCGTAGTTTGAACTCCAAAGTTCTGACTATTCTTATGCTAATCTAGAACAGTTGTTCAGATTATGTACAAATAAATCCTCAATGTTCCCGACTGTTTTATGGTGGAATGACAGGAAGCCTTTCAATTTCTCTCTGTGCATGTGATGTATCATGTACCTTCATATAAGGAGATTCACAATATCAAATGGTTTCCAGACGTCTATTTTCTTTTCCTCTTCTACGAAATCGAAATGGTTCACATTGAATGTCTGGTCATGACAATCATACAACTTGTAACTTGAAGCGACCCATGTAGGAGAGTTGTGGCGGTGTGTAGGGAGTACCAGGAGAGGGCGAGTGACTTGGGCTTACAACTGTCAAACTGAACTATTGTCTCACTGTGAATTATAAATTGCAAATAGCTTGCTTAAGTTATTACAACATGGTGACTAGAACGTTTTCACGTGTTGAGTTGCTTATTAGCAAAGCGCTGAACTAGGTAGCCTTATGTTTCCATTTTCTTTCCTACTGAGCCTCCTCGTTTTCATTCTCATTTTCTGCACGTAATCCAACTTTTGGAGTTCTACATTTTGTGTTCCATTTTATGTACAGTTAGAACTGGCTTGGAAGGACCTGGACTCACAATGGCTCAGAAGCTTTGGTATTGTGTTGCTAGTGTTGGTGGTCAATATATATGGGCTCGTTTACAATCTTTTTCTGCTTTTCGTAGATGGGGTGACTCTGAGCAGGTATAGCACTACCCCTTGACCCGGGGATTGTGGATTGGAAAGGGGAGTGATTTGTAAGTCTGTATTAGCTATTCATATGCTTTTTCTGTACTATACTCTTCAGAGGTCATTGGTACGTTGGGCATGGATTTTGACACAACATATTGAAGGATTATATAAAGGTGCCTCATTTGTCAACCTGCTTGTTTTTCTTTACACTGGGAGGTATGTTTCGAGCAATGCAGGGGTTTCTATTTAGGCTATCAAGATTATGTATGTTGTACGTTCTAGTTTTATTTGTTCAACTTGCAGTTGTGATTCATTCTATTTTCATGCAGGTATAGAAATCTAATTGAGAGGGCTTTGAGAGCTAGGCTTGTATATGGGAACCCAAGCATGAACCGTGCAGTAAGCTTTGAGTACATGAATCGACAATTAGTTTGGAATGAATTCTCGGTAATTGCTCTTCTTTCTTGTCTTATGCACTTGGCTGATGTAGATTTTGGGGACTGAGTACATCCTACCTGTTTCCATCACTTAGGCTTCTATATAGTAGTAGTACTTTGAGTAACGGAATCACTTACTCCAGAGTTCTATGTTAAGAGAGATACAGCTTTAGTATCCAAGAAACTTTCCTACAAAAAATGAGTTAACAAGAAAGTTGTCAAGTGAAGGAAATTTCACCCATGGATGGAGCAAAAGCTAAATTCAGCTTTGTATTCCGCCTGCTCGCCATTAGTTTTAATTCCCCAGCTATGTTTTTTCATGTAAGCAAGAGCCGTTAAAAGGTTGATAACGGTTCTTTGCATGTGGAACAATATGATAACACTCTCTTAGTCGGATCCAAATATTTTATGATGGGGAAAAAAAGAGCAGTGAAATATCCCAATGTTTTGTTGTTCTGAATGGTTTGTCTGACATTTATCCACATTCTAATATGCAGTTACCTTTGTGTATTTGCTCATTGTTTCTTCCTCATACAATCATACCTTAGTTATGTTATGTCATATCTGGTCTGACACTTCATCTTGTGTTCTGATAATTCAGGAAATGTTGTTGCTACTTCTTCCTCTTCTCAACTCATCGTCAATGAAGAACATTCTTCGCCCATTCTCTAAGGATAAAAATTCAAGTTCTGCAGGTATCGAATCCTCTTGCCCTATCTGCCAGGCAAATCCAACGACTCCATATCTCGCTCTGCCTTGCCAGCATAGGTATTATTACACCTTCCCAATTATGCTTTCACGACCAAATATATGGTTAAATCCACGCCATTTGCACAGGTACTGTTACTACTGCCTCCGGACACGGTGTGCAGCTGTCAAGTCATTCCGGTGCTCCAGATGCAACGAGCCCGTTACTGCCATGCAACGACATAGCATCCCAGTCTTCGACAAGCAGTGATTATCCTACGTTAAAGTCTTCTACATGTAGAAACAAGAGCCGTGTGATTGCCAATTCTGCAGTGCCATAGCTCCATTCATTTTCTTCAGATAGATTTTAGGAGGTTCTCATAAAAAGAAAATTTCATAATGTTTTTAGCTTCATCTTGGGGTCGTTTTTAAGAAGCATGTTTTTCTGTTGGCACAAGAGTGATTGATTCAGTCAGATATGAGTTCATACTGTTGTGTGTTACTGTGTTTTCTGTTTTATGTACATATATGTTTGTGGAATTGTTTGTGAGAATTATGCTTATTGATATAAAAGTTGGTATGGGATGGTTACATTTCTTATGAGTCATATTTTGATGGAAAACTCAAAATCTACTCAACAATTTGTTGCAAGTGCCTACCTTAATCATAGCGATGTTTCTCACGTAATTACAGTTGATTAATTTTATTGTCACACGTGTGTTGAGAATTTTGAAAATCAAAAGGCACAAGTTTGAAAAATTAAATGACAATCAAATGTATTTTAGTCATTTTATATTTAAAACTAACTAAAAATTTAACGGATTGTAGTTGAGTCAGAAAAAAAAATTAACCCTGAAATCTATCACTGAATAAATGCATGTTATTTATAACTAGGGTGAGGCCTCGCGCGATGCACGAGGCTACCTTTGAGAACATGATTTAAAATATCTTAATGAAAAATAACATATTACAAATACAACTGGTCATGCTAAGAGAATACTCACACGCGTTTAGAATACATAATAAAATTGACATCATTTGTACATCGTTCATCTACGCAACTGGAAAGTAACGCGTGACATAATATACAAAATTTAAAATGGAAGCGACCGGTACACTCAGCAGCGTGCAAGAACGCCAGTCACACACAACTACCCATAAACAACATCACGCCAGATAATAACTGACAATCAGTCGCGCTGAACGTGTCCACTCTACACATGTGAACAATGAACAAAGTTCATATCAGACGGAAACGTATGTCACCCCATAATAATAAAATAGCAATTCTGATAATGAAGTACGTGAACTCGATGTTTGAGAAAATATATAAATTAATTATAAGTTTACATACACGAACAAACGATAAATACTTGAAGACGACAACACATCAAACAACAAATACTTGTCCATCACCGCTAGTTGGATTGATTTTTCTATAAACTTTGTGATACACAACAATTTTTATCATGTACCGTTGTGCACTTCATCGACATTCATTATCGTTATCCCATTGCGCGATGTAACTCGCGAAATAGCGACATACAACTAACCATGTGCGAACACCTTTCAAGAATAGACATTGAACAAAACATGTATGTTAACGCTAAATGATCAAGTAAATAAATAACCCCAAATAAATTATGATGCCAAAACTTACTTGCTTGGCAAGCTTGGCAAGTAGACGCAGACATGATCAAGAGAATGGACTTGACTCATGGTGATAATAATTGCGAAACATGAGGTTATTGGCAGCTGTCTCTGATTAAGCTTGAACGACCATTTCTCATCATTCACCGACATGATAATCATAGGGATGGTAGCATTGTTTCCTTTGTGTATCTCCTTTCATGCTAACATCTGCGTGTTTAAGAAGTTGACGTACAATACCTAATCATAAATATGAACCAAGAGACAGAGTCATGTAATCACGAATAAGTATATATATTCCCTCCTCTAAAAATTAAAATCTAAGAAAGAAGCAATTATCCGTGAAAAATGATTTTGAAGCATGTGCTTCTTGTTCCCCAGACCTGATTCATCAAATTAAAGATTAGAAGTATATGTGAATCACAAATTTATCGAAGATGGAATCGTCTTCATCTTATAGAACAAAAACCATCACGACACTTACAATTTTGCACGAGAATCACAAAATTGATTTCCTTAAATCGATGAGATAAATTGAACCTTTAGAACGGTTGTATGTTGGGGTATTGCAATGAAAATGGTGTAACAAATAATTGGTCTAAATCTTATGAATACCTTAGTTTTCATAGGAGCCGGAGAGAAGAACAAAATGCTCAAAAGAATGCAAAATTAGATAAGAAATTAAAACACATGCTAAAGTATGTAGAAGACAGCTTGTAAGCTACCATGATCCTACACGAACTACCACATAATAAGAACTGAAAGAGCCATATATTCAGCGCCTGTGGCACACTTCAATATAAGTACCAAGCAATTAAGCAAAAAAAGTTGGGATGTCCACACACCCCTGTACCACAAAAAATAATTAGCAGGCGACCATGCCATGTCGTTGAGATAAAGCATATAGACTATAGTAGACTAAAATCGCGGCTTACCAAAACAAACGCATTTCTTAAGTGATCACTAAACAGTAAGAGTCAGAACATAAAAACTATAGTGTCATGTAAAATAAGAAATAACACAGAGAACCAGATAAGCAAAACCATACATATCTTGTATACATCACATCATAGACACGAACATGCCCTGATTAACAGGTAGCATCGAGACATATCGTCACACACCGTAGACAATGTTCTCAATCAACTCGACTAAAAGTATAGAATCATAATTACATAATCATCTCACAACCTGCAGATTCACACGCCACAACAAAGGGTATTTTGAGTAGAGGTTGGTCTTAGTTAGGGAAGAAAACCCTAAGGGTATTTTGGTCTTTTTTATAAAATAAAAAATTCCATCCAAAATCTAATATTGTTAGGGTAAAGTGTAAAAAACGCAATTAGCGATAGTAAAATGTAAACTTTTTTTTTTAATTGTAGTAAAATGTAAAAGTGGTCATTTTAGTAAGGGCAAAGTGTAATTATCCCTTAAAGTTATAACAAAAAAGATTCTATTTAAATTATTATATCAGTGATTTTCGAAATTTCAAGTTTTTTTAGGGAAAATAATTTATCACTACCATCGCTACATGCTTGCTGCAAATTATAGAAATAAAAGCGACAATACAAACCTAGAAGCATGCTTCCACTACCAACATCGTACATGAAAGAAAATACTAAATATGACGTTTATTGTGTTTACTGATTGTTGGTGAAATTTAATATTGTGTTATATTTATGTTAGTGGATATTATAATGCTCATGATACATCTAGGTGAAAATTAATTTAAATAGCATGTACTTAAAAATTTGAATATTGAGATGAACAAAAGAGAATTGAAATCAATTAAATACATTTGCTAAACACTCAATAAAAAAGCTTTGCAAGTTCAACATAACCAAATGCCCAAAATCCATAATTAATGGTTATTACAATTTTAGGTTCTTTATCTCTAAATTAAGTGAATCAAGTTATTACTGATTAAGTGATTTTGGCTCCCATAATCTAATGCTTGTTAAATATAAATACATAATCCACTCTTTGTTTCAAATATAATGTAATTAAGGATGTGAAAAAATACTCAAGCAATTAAAACCACATTAAAGTTTATTGGAAGCCTCAAAGATCAAACGATTAAAACCACCTCAACTCAACATGTTAAAGTTTACTCCAACCTAAACCAGCACAAGGACCGAACCATCAATTTATAGGATTCAATAATTCACGAATTCCAGAAACATTCAGAGAGAGAGGGAGAATTCTCGGTAACCAAACAGACACAACAAACGTTCCCTCTACTGAGATGGTTGCAGCGATGGTTGATCGGCGGTTGGACGATGAGCTGACTGAGACGAAGACCGAAGACCGATGAGCGGGTGAGCTTCCGACGAGCATCGGGCAACGTCGAGGGTTGGATTGCTCGGTGTTACAAAGACAAACAACAAAGAGAGTGACCAATGACATGTGTTTGAAAATTTGAAGTCAAACCAAGAGCATTTTCGCCTTTTCACTTCAAAATTTAACATTTTCCATTCAAATAGTTAACAGTGTTTGCTATCGGTCCATTTCTGATATTTCGAGAGGGGGTAGGTGTCCACTTTTAAAATTTGGTGTAGCTAAATGTCTTTTAACCAAACTTGAGTGTGGGTATGCGTACTTTACCTTTTGATATATGTGTATGTGTTGTATTTTTTATTGGCAATTTTTTTCGAGATTTGGATTCAACCCATAAACAATTATAAGAGTTAGTTTAATGTTTGTTGTATCACCAGTGTGCTCAATACATGAATTTGAGTCACTAAACGTAAAAAAGAACCCAAGACAATCAATTATAGTTCAAACAAAAAAATACATAAATTTCAATTCAAATAAACATTCACCTACAACACTAAACGCAAAATATCAAAATAGTCTGGAAGATTGCAACTTAAGACTTGATCACTTTACGCATTTGAAACACACGTAAATGATTGACTTCACCATCCAAACAACTTCAGACACTCCAACATGGCATGCACGACAACTACGATTCATCTAATTAACCGCAGACTTCATTTCTTCATTTTCATCATCTCAAACGAAGACAGAGATCATAAATCCAAGAAACCAAAATGAAGACCAAAGATGTTTTTTCAAAAATGTCAAATCAGCCCTATGCATCGAAGCAAAGGATCACGACGGGTCCCGACAATGATAATTTGCCAAATACTTTATTGTATAAATATAGTCTCGGTGTAACCTTTGAAAAAAACAATACTTTATTATTTATTGGAAAAATATCATAACATAAACACGATGTTATATTCAAAAACTCATTACATTGTTGTTTTCAAAGTACACTTATTTTTGTATAACTTGACATACAATTTACAAACGAAAGTAATATACGAAAATATGTAACTCGAAGCAATTAAATTTTGTTCTCATTCATATACCCAAAACAACATAGTAAAAATAGTAATTATCATATGCCTATTAGTTATGTTGACTGGATATAAATGAACGGTTGATATATTTATTGCTATTTGAAAAAGAAAGTTATGATGACGACATCCATATTGTATTCCAAATAGTACAATTAATAGCAGGAACTAAGTTATTTACAGGAATACATGACTTTACGGTGTTTAACTATCTGCACAAACACATACCAGTAGTACAATTTAGAATAAAGGGTAAAACTACATTTGAAACATTGAAAAATGCATTAGGTAGCAGGTGAACTATAATCTTTAGATTTACACGCATTGCCACAACCAACATGTTTTGAAGGCACATAACAAAGATTAAACTGAACTAAAAGGACATTTGAGAAATGCAATCGATCAAACATAGATTAGGAAAAAAAGGTCCATATAATAGTGGTGGAGGAAATGGAGATGGTGGTGGTGGTGGAGGAGGTGAAGGTGGTGGTAGAGGTGATGGAGGAGGTGGCGACGGAGGGGGAGGAGATGGTGGTGGAGGTTGAGGGGGCGGGGAGGGAATGGTGGTGGAGGAGATGGAGGAGGGGGAGGAAAGAGAAATGAGTATTTTTTTGAAAATTAAATGAATAGTGAATGATATTTTAGTCTTTTCATTAAATTTAAAACAATTATTTACTTCTGAAGGGTATTTTAGTCTTTTCATACGTTAAAAAATGTTAAAAACTAACGAAAATGGACGGAATGAGTAACGGTTATAAAAATGAAATTCTTGGGTATTCACCCTGACACAAAATTTTTTAAGTGAAGTCATGTGATAATGTGACATATTTAAGTATAGTCATCTGAAATTATCCCCTATTCTTCATTGGCAATTTGTTTCGAGATTTGGTTTCAACCCATAAACAGTTATAAGAGTTACTTTAAAGTTTATTGTATCACCGGTGGACTCAATACATGAATTTGAGTCACTAAATTAAAAAATAAAAACAACACAAGATAATTAATTATAGTTTAAACAAAAAAAATGTATAAATTTCAATTAAAATGAACATTCACCTACACCACTAAGCACAAAATATTAGAAATAGAAGTTATTTAATTGTAAAATTTGAAAACTGATATTGAATTTATTAAACCGCTACTTTTTTGAAAAGATTAAACCGTAACTTTTGATTCAAAATTTAAAGAAAGTCATTTAATTCAAAATTTATTAATCTTGAAATTTTCTATAATTATTATGTTTTAAGAATTAAATTATTCAGACACATAAATTTACTTAATGAAAATTATAATTCAAAAAGTAACTCATTAATGGAAATAAATGCATATATAAATCGTGACTTTAAACTTAGTAATTATTATTACAACTTAAACGAAGGGTCATATTATTAATTCAAAATTTTGACGAAGTTATTTAATTGTAAAATTTTGAAAACTAGTGATTGAATTTATTAAACGGTTAATTTTTTTTTTGCAGAGATTACATCGTGACTTTTTATTCAAAATTTAAAGAAATTTATTTAATTCAAAATTCATTAATGTTGAGATTTTCGATAATTATTATGTTTTAAGAATTAAATTAATCACACGCCTAAAATTTAATTGATGAAAAATATAATTTCAAAATAAAAATAAAAATTTCATTGATGGAAATAAATGAAAATATAAATAGTGACATTAAAATTAGTAATTATTATTGCAACTTAAATGAAGGGTCATATTGTTAATTTAAAATTTTTAGGGAAGTTATTTAATTGTAAAATTTTGAAAATTAATAATTGAATTTATTAAACCGTTACCTTTTTTTTGAAGAGATTAAACAAAGACTTTTGATTCAAAATCTAAAGAAAGTGATCATTTAATTCAAAATTCATTAATGTTGAGATATCTTTACAAATATTATGTTTTAAAAATTAAATTAATCAGACGCCTAAAATTTAATTAATGGAAATTATAATTTCATTAATGGAAATAAATGCATATATAAATAGTGACTTTAAACTTAGTAATTAACATTAATGTTAATATTAAATTAAAATGGTAAATACATTTGTTTAATTTTGAGATTTTCTATAATTGTTATATTCTTAAAACTGAATCAACCAGACTCTAAAATCTCATTAATAAAAATAATGTATATATAAATAGTGATTTCAAACTTAGTAATTTAATATTAATTGGTCAATGAAAACTCATTAGAGCTAAAAAAAGTTACTAACCTTATAAATTATTATGTTATAACCTCTCACCGTCAATTAAGTCACCATCAATTAAAACTTAAAAGTCTTTGAAACAAATAACGGAAAATAATTATTCATTAACATGTTTTAATTTTTAACGTTCCCAAATTAAATCCCTTTGAAAGTTCTATTCGTAAACACGTTAAATCTAGACTGAATTTAATAAGTTTCAAAACGAAAATTGCTCGGTTCTAATTTAATTAAAAGACTTCAATCTAATTAAAAGTATCTAATCGAAAATAATAATTATTCATTTATGTGTACATTAATTAATTATTAATTAACTGAAATGACATTTTTTTTTAATTTGTAGCATATTCTAAATCGGATAGATATAGACACAGCACAAGCAGTATCAACTATAATATCTCAAGTTTAATCTTATAAAACTGAATTAGCTACAAATCATGAACAGAAATTATATGCACCTTAAAATTTCAAGTTTTAAAACAATTAAAGTAAATCTAACAAAAAACATCAATATAGAAAAAAGACGTTAAAATTGACAGAATCCATAAAACAAAACATTGAAACAACTGAAAACATGCTTCACAATATCCAATACAGGCACAAAGACTCATTCAACACAATCACAAATTGAAAACAAAAACATCTTAAAGTAAATGGGTACAGAACAATTACGTAATTGGCATTAGTGAACACCAAATTGGTAGGGCAAAATCCCAAAACCCCAGTATCGAAATCACAACAGACAACATGACACCTCAAAAAAGAAATATACAATCGAAGAGGCGAAAAGTTAAATCAGGTCATGACAAATAAAAATTGTTACACAAACAACATAAATCAGAACAGTAACAAAATAGATGACAATACCTATACTCACACGATAAACAACGCCGTCGAACTCGCCAAATACACAGAACAACAGGACATAGAAGAGAAATAAATATCGTCCGACTCAACACCTACTACGTATTGTTCGATCGGAATTTCTTAAATGCCATCAGAACTGCTTACGCAGATCGAAATCAGAGGATACCAAACGACAAGCAGAAATATTCCGAGACCAAAACAGTAGAATTTGGATGAGATCAAACACCCCAACCTTACCAGAGAACGGTGAATTTATAGGAAAGTCGGCTCCGTAGTAATCACGGACAGCAGCCAAAGAGGCACTCCACGAACGTTTCAGGCAACGGTAATAACGTCCGAATATGGACAGCCATAAAAAAATTTAAAAAAAAACAAAATGGAGGCGAAAAGTTTTTTTTCCAGGAATGATAAAATTTGGGTAAATGGGAGCATTTGAGGCATGCCACGTATATACTCTTACGTATTGATTTTATAGATATAATAGATTCAATCAAAAATTATTTTTATGGTATTAAAATCTCAATAGTTATTTATAATCTTCCTCCCTAATTCTTTTATTGTTTTTTATCCTAACCCATTAAATATAGGTGAGACTTAATTTCAGCTAATAATGATGATTTTTTTATCATGAAATTTAATCCAGTATGTATACTTTTATTTGGAAACTTCTTTCAACCTTGTGAAGATTAGAGGGTGAAGACATTCCAATTTTTATATCTTTTCCCTTTTTATAATTCAAGAGGTCTTCAAATGCATTGGGCATTTTAACAATTATCATCAATGAAAAAAATCACATGTCCAATTTTGAAAGTTACGGACAATAAAATGCTAACATTTGACCTAAAGTACAAATTATGAAATTAAAAAAGAGAACAAAATAGTTAGGTTAAAAATGTGAAACAATCATATTTAGTTGCAGTAAAATACCTTTTTCGGCATCTTCGTCGTGATGTGCCACATGAACAACCGACGTCTCACGTTCGATAAAACTTGACCAATTACATTTTTCATCGTTGCATCTTGGTTTGTGATGATGTACGAGGGGGTTCTTGTGATACACTGCTCGCATGAAACAACCAAACAAAAGATGCAATGTCCCCCCTTGGATATCAAGATTGCACCGAACATTACGCTTCTTTCATAATTATCTGCTCACGTGAAAGGACAAAAGAGCATCGAGTAAATAAATATAAGGAAATTTAACTCATCGCTTGTGTTACATTGGAAATGTTTTAATAAGAAAGTAATAGAGGTGAGACGAGTAGCGGTTTGTTCCGTAAGTTGAGTCGAAGGATACACATTCGGCTTCTTATAGTTCGTTAGGAATTTTTTGTGAACGTCGTTCAAATTACGAATTGAACACATATACTGAGATTTGGCCGAACTTGGACTGGACCCATGGACTGAGTCAATGTGAAGCCCACTCAAAGTCAAGCGGACTGAGGCCCATACCACTTACCGGCGACCGAGGGTCTCCGCTTTTGCAGTCCGACGATGAAACGACATCGTATGGATCAGATCTGACGAATCACGCGTCTCGATCCCATCAACTAACACTTTCCTAATTTACCCCACACCGTCTTTGTTTGCTTCGTCCTCTATTTCACCAAATCCAACCAGATTTCGATCCCCTCTCACGCCTCCGCCGCCGCAATCGCCACCGCCATGGCGACCGACAGTCAGATCCGCCGCCGCCTCCTCCTCCTCTTCCTCGCCGCCGCGTCTCTGTTCCTGTGCTCCGTCAACGCCGAGATCAAAACCCTAACGATCTCCTCCGACGACCGCCCGATGATCCTGTTCGAGAAGTTCGGGTTCACCCACACCGGGCACGTGGAGATCGCCGTCTCCTCCGTGAACGTGGCCTCCGCTCTGAACTCTCCGCCGGAGCCGTCGCGGCTCGGGTTCTTCCTCCTGTCGGAGGAGTCGCTCCTCCAGGTCCTCCTCGAGATCCAGCAGAACAACCAGTTCTGCGTCCTCGACTCCAACTACATCACCCGCCTCTTCACCTTCCGCGACCTCTCTCCGCCGCCCAGCGCCTCCTTCAACCGCTCCTACCCGGTCCCGTCCCCGAACGAGTACAGCCTCTTCTTCTCCAACTGCGCCCCCGAGACTCGTGTTTCCATGAAGGTCCACACCGAGATCTTTAATCTGGATCGCGATGGATCCAGAGACTATCTATCCGCGGGTCAGACTCAGCTCCCGTCTCTCTACTTCTTCTTCTCTCTCGCTTATTTCGGGTTTCTGGGCCTCTGGGTCTACGCCTGCTACACCAACAAGCTCTCCTTCCACCGGATCCATTTACTCATGGCTGGGCTCTTGCTCATGAAGGCGTTGAATCTGATCTGTGCCGCCGAGGACAAGCACTACGTCAAGGTCACTGGCACTCCCCACGGCTGGGATGTGCTGTTCTACATATTCCAGTTCATTCGGGTCGTGTTGCTCTTCACCGTGATCGTCTTGATCGGGACCGGCTGGTCTTTCCTGAAGCCCTTCCTGCAGGAGAAGGAGAAGAAGGTGCTGATGATCGTGATACCGCTCCAGGTCTTGGCCAATGTGGCCTCGGTGGTGATTGGAGAGACCGGGCCGTTTATCAAGGACTGGGTGACATGGAACCAGGTGTTCCTGCTGGTCGATATCATATGCTGCTGTGCTATTATCTTCCCTATCGTGTGGTCCATTCGGTCTTTGAGGGAGACTTCGAAAACCGACGGCAAGGCCGCCAGGAACTTGGCAAAGTTGCAGCTTTTCAGGCAATTCTATATTGTTGTGATCGGATACTTGTACTTTACAAGAATTGTTGTGTTTGCCCTCAGGACGATTGCGGCTTACAAGTATCAGTGGGTGAGTAATTCCGCTGAGGAAGTCGCGAGCCTTATATTTTACATCATTATGTTTCATATGTTTAGGCCGGTGGAGAGGAATGAGTACTTTGTTCTTGATGAGGAAGAGGAGGAGGCTGCTGAGATGGCTCTCAAGGATGAAGAATTTGAGCTTTGAAATGGGTGGGAGGAAGGTTTTGCTGACCCTCCATGCTCGGAGCTGCTGCAAATGTAAGACTGCCAGTCATTTTGATAAAGGATTTACTGTGATAGGATTGCCGGGTCAGGTCTGCTATGGCTGTTTCCGTATTACTTGAATGTCTTTTCTCTTGTTTATTTTTTTTTAGATTTGATGTTGATCTGGTGATACTCAATCTGAATTGGTCCATTATATGTATGTTTATTTGTGAACTCTGTCTGTATCTTGACATATGATACATGTTACGCGACTCGGAATAGTGTTGTCATCCTTGTATTTGTCATCTCTCAAGTCACAACTGAACTTGAGGAAAATTTCAAAACATTTGTTGTCTTTGTTCTAATTATTGTGCTGGCATGTGGATCTTTATTGGTTGATAATTTTTCTGACGATTTAGCTTAGTAACACTTTGAGCACCTCATTGTTCTTAGGAATGTGGTTGATTGCTGCAAGCCATTTACGAGAATTTTTGCTTATCATCTCCCATTTTCACATTGGCATCGCTTGTAGCTATATTGAGCATTACAGTTTTTCTTACTCCGGTCATTTCTTACTTTGGTTGATGGATTAACTATAGTGTGACGAAAATTTATACACCAAAAATCCTTGCTTGCAAAGTAGTTTAAATGTCTGTGAAACTGTACACAGTATATGTGTATGTTTTGGCATTTTTGTTAAATTTAAATTGTTTTCTATATATTATAAAATGTTTGTGTCGAGTTTGCTGATGAAAGTGTTGAAGAGAGCCAAAAGTTTGGAATGAAAATCCCATATTTTTTGTTCCAAGAATGTGTTAAATTTAGTTGTGATCATGTTAATGTTTTGGTTGGAAATTGTTTCCAAGTTTGTTTCTGTTGTGTAATTTTGAGTTTTTGCTTATGGCCTTTTGTATTTCATTGTAGTGTAACTAGCATCAAATGATAAACCATATTGAAAATTTGAAGAGAACAATTTGTTCACATGTGCATGTGGTTATCTTTGTATTTGTCATCTATAAAGTCACAACAGAATTTGAGAAAGTTGCAAAACATAGATTGCCTTCGTTCTAATTATATTGCTGGTATGCGGATCTTTATTGGTTTGATGATTTTTCTGGCAATTTAGCTTGTTAACACTTTTGAGTACCTCATTGTCCCCAGGCATTGTGGTTTATTGCTGCAAGCTATTGTTTAGATTTTGTGCTTATCATCTCCCATTTCCATATTGGCATTATTTGTAGCAATGTTGAGCATTATGGCGATTCATACTTTGGTAGACGAATAGCTATTATGTGATGAAGTTTGTATACCAAAATTCCTTGTTTACAAAATAGTGCAAATGTCTGTGAAACTACTAACTTGCTATATATGTGCATATTTTGACACTTCTAAATTTAAATTGCCGGTTGTGTTTTAGAAAATGCTTGTGTCCAATTTGTCAATGATTCCTATTGAAGAGAATCAAAAGTCTGGAAATGGAAAACCCATTTTTTTCCTGTTTGATGTTTTATTAGTTACAGGATGTGTTGAATTTATTTATGATCCTCTTAACTATTTTGGTTGGGTTTGGGAAATTGTTGACAAGTTGGTTTCTGTTGTGCAAATATTGGGTTTTTTTTTGTGGTATACTGTATTTCATTTTAGCTCAATGAGCACCAAATGATAAACTAAATTGAAAATCTGAAGATAACAATATATTCACATGTGCATGTTGTTAGTGTACTAAGGAAAAAAAAAGACTTTGTATAATCAGGTTAGCTCTCAAAGATACTGGTAATTGCGGTGTAATTATTTGTTGCGTTATAAGTATTTAGTGCTGGTAAAATTAGTGAGGCATAATAATTTTTGCTTAATTTCATTGTAATGTAACCAAATATGCATTCAATAATTAATAACAGAAAATAGCCAATATGCATGAAATTTGTCGTACTTGCTTGTGATATGTTAACTTTAAATGCCCGAGATTAAGGATCTAGCAGATTGCAGTAACTTAGGTCCATGTTACCAGTTGTAGTAGAGCCTAGAACTTGTAACCTGCACTTTTAACTACTATTTCCATTTCATTGACCATCCTGTGATTGCTACATCATTCATTTCACTTTTATATATGATGCTGCTACAGCATATTGTTTGTAATATTCAGCTTCCCCATATCATACCTTCTCGAGTTAGTGGAACTTACCCGTGCTATCTGGGTATAAGTTGTTTCTACTTGAGATAGTGTGTGCATAGAATTTTTATTGATTCCCAAGTTGTATTGGTGTAAGGTATGCTATGTACTGATACTGAATGAATTGGGTTTTTGTTGCCTTACACGCGCGCGCACACACAAAGTGAAGATTATCTTCAGTTTGAGACCAGTGTATGGGGGTAATGAATGTTTCTGGTTCTTGGTATTTTGAACATCTCCAAGTGCACAGTTTTGAGTCCAAAATGTTTTTACTTAGTTTATGTTGATATAAATATTTGGTTGAAACCTGATAAAATCATCTATTTCACACTTATGCTCCTGAAGGGTTTTTTTTTTACTTTTTTTCCTTGGTGTGTGGAACACGTGTGAAAGGATGAATCCGGCACTCTAGAATAATGTCTAAATTGCAATGAGTCAATGACATTGATGTATTGAAGGCTTCAACTTCACACATCCCTCAGGCAGCTGACTGGGAATTAACAGTTTTACTGAATTGTTCTAGTCCAATAGCAATAGGGTGTGTGATGATATCATGATATGGTAGATGGATGGACTGTTTGGATTCGGCTTGGGCTGATCTCTTTAGAACAGACCTTTTCTTTGCTATGTAAGCAGATGGGCCTCTTTGGTTTAGGTTCTTTTGTTCCCTCTGTTATGACAGCAACCCAACCCTTTGACAAAGAAGAGAAGAAAAGCTAGAATCAATAAAAAAGAACTATTTTGTTTTCAGAAAATGCTTTTATCAAGCACTTGAAAACTTCCACGACATGATAATTTCTGTAATATGCCATCCTGATGTGAGATTTTTCATGGAAATGATGACACTGAACTTAAATGACAAATTATGCTTTTTGTTCAGACTATTGTAAATGTGATGGTTAATTCGTTTGGTTATTTCTAGAATGTGGTTGAAAGGAGTTCTGTTTTGATACAAAAGCATCACTGAGATTTGAATATTAATTAAATGTTTTCTTGATGGTTTAATGAGGAGTTGACCCTCAAAATGTCATTATTGTTTGTATAGCACAAATCAAGTTGCTATTAATTACTCAGTTAATAGTCTTCTAACATTGTCAACAGAACATATTGGAAAAGGATATGAAAGGAGCTTGAAGATTGATTTTGCAGTGAATGAGAGAGATCCCTAAAGGTAAGAACAAATTATGCTTTTGATACTTCATTAGCAAGAACCAGCAATATTTATTCCAAACCAGAATACAATTATTTGTTGTTTGTTACCCATGTGATGATTTCAACAATGACATCAAATTACTCTGTTTGAATCAAACCTAGTTTGGTAAGTAATGCTATATTTGAACCTTCAGAGAATCTACTGGTTGAATCCAAATTTGCAATGCATGTTTGTTGCAGTAACTTGCGTGATTTCATCAAATCTCCTGCTACAGATGTCTTACCATCTTCAGTAATAGAGAAAATGCATGATTATTCGTCGTGTTGTTGGCCGTTTCGAGTTTTGATTTCTTTTGCAAAAATGCTTCATAGATTAGTACTTTATTTAGTAATCAAGATGTGTGATAAAGACTACTGTCTTTGCTTTCGTTCCAAGGCATTTTCTAGTCTGTTATCATCACTTTGCTTTATATAACCAAAAGAAGTGACTGGGCCAGCTATTATTTGCCAAGTTGGTGAGAGTTGGATAATATTTTTCACCAACAATATCACATTTTTGTCAGCTGAGTCTGTTAGGGTTGGTAGCATGAGATAGTATCTTGTCATCTAAGTTATTTATTTCCCAGAAAGGGAGGTATTGGTAATATTATGGCACAAATATACAAAGAGGGCATGCGCATAATGATAGTGCAAAAAAAGCACAAGAGGTGGGTATTGAGTATTGACACCCATTACATGAGTACCCAGCAAGAAACTGTTGTTGGGTCTAATGATATTGTTTTTGGTGTGTCAAGGCTTGGATTGAGTTCACATACAATCATCCAATATTGGATTAGTTATGTTATTGTCTTCTCAGCTCTTTGAAATGACAGTGGATGGTTTATATAAGGGATTATGACACTTTGGTACACTTAACTATAGCAAAATGACACTTTCATATCTTAACTATTTTTCTCTTTTTTTTAGTATCTTAACAATTTTTTTGTGACAACCTATGCTAAAATGACTAAAATACCGTTGGTTTAAGAAAGCAAAATAGAAACTGTCCAATTTAATTTATCAAACCATATTTGAAATTGTTCAAATTTAATTTTAGATTTGGGGGCATAATTGTAATTGCATTTTAAATATAAACCAAATTGAACCAGAGATAAACAAAATCGAACCAATTCAATTTATGGTTTCTTAAACCAAGGGTAATTTAGGTATTTTAATCATTTTAGAGCTAGGTTGTCACAAAAAAATTGTCAGGGTGCTAAAAAAGAGAGATAAATAGTTAGGGTATGAAAGTATCATTTCACTATAGTTGGGTGTAACAAAATGTCATTATCCCTTTATATAATATTGATGTCCATTTCACCCACAAGTTGCTGTCACATTGCTCCCTCCCATCATGTTTGTGCTCATCATCTATCTTAGTGGCTCATTAGTTTGTGTCATTGGTCAATAATGTTGTGTTTAGGAACAAGATTAAGGTCAATTTAATTTCACCATGTGAGAAATACTTGTTTATGTCATGGGCTCACTTACCGTATGAGAATATGATAGAAAGTGTATGAAGGGTGATTATTGGGCATACATAAGATTGGAGTCACGGGGCTCGGAGTTTCGAAATCCGATCTTGATATCAGACAGATTACTAGGCTGACCCGATTTAGCAGAATTAGTTGGACTTCACATTTTTACGCCATTTAGCACAAATTAAACATTAAAATAAGTATAAAAAAAGCATTAAATATTTCACAGAGGAAGGTCTTAGATTTATGTTCTTGTTCTTTTCAATTTGGAAAATAAAGTGATATTGAATCATGGCCTTCTTAGAAGGCAAGTTTCGGCAGTTCAATCCAATCCAGTGCACTTTATTACAGTGGCTGTGATGATTTTGACTCCCTAAGAATCATGTGTTTCACCTTTTTTAAGAATGTCCTAAAACAAGGTCACTTTATTATAGGTGGCTTTGCAACTTATCTACAAGTGTTCTGGCCAATTAGATATTCTATACATAGTTGGCCACTTTTCTTTGAAAATGTTATCACCATGTTTTGATCTTTTAAGATCTTATTATTAGTTGGTATCTAGTGGATGGCTCATTAAGAGATAGATACATATACTCCTCTTTTTAATTGGCCATAAAACCCATATAGTGGAAAAGGAAAAAGGCATGAATAAAATTAATTGTATGCTTCACGTGTATTTGTTACTGATTCGAAATTTAAACTAGTGTAAGGCTCAAACTACTGCAGTGCCCTTTTAAAGTCCAATCCATTATATTTTAAAGTCTAGTCACTTGTTATTAAAGATCTAAACACTCGTTCACCACAAAATTAAGCGGTCAACACTCCATTATATATTCTATGAAAATTTGGTGGGTGAGATTGAATTTTGAAAGTAAAAAAAGCTTCTCCGAATTAATATGTTGGAAAGTGTCGTGTCAAGCTAGCATGCGAGCAACAAGCAAAAATGTTAGTCACTTTGGAATGTGCACTTGGAAGAGGACAAGTGCTATCTTCGATCCTTCCATGGCGGTTCACCGCATCAGCAAGGCCTTTTTTATTCAACTACTATTTATTGCTATATATAGTACTATATATCACCACACTATTGCATAGACATAGTAATTACTCGATCATAAATCCCCGGTAACTCGTAACAATTTTATAAAATAAAATTTAGCTCGAGCTACTCGTTTTTTCTTTACTCTAATCAACGACAGGTTCAGACGTACACCTCAATAACTCAATAACACGAGGACGGAAAGGAGTACAAAATCCAACTCGGAGAACGGGAGGAGGGAGAGAGCCGAGCAAGCTCGAGCTTACTTAGACAAACAACTCTAGTTTAATTGAAGAAGGCAAAATTGACGAACTCGAGTTAATTTTTTCTGGGACAAATATTCGTACTTTTATAAAACAATGCAGATATCCATGTTTTATATTTTCCTACTGAAATGGAGTGATAAACAACTTCTTTTACCTTGAAAAATGTATTCAAATTTAAATGTGTATGACACATATAATTTATGTCACTAATTCAATTTTTTCAATGGAAGGATTCATAAAATCCAAAAACTTGTTCATCAAAAAAACTCAATTCAATGGAAGGATTCATAAAATCCAAAAACTTGTTCATCAAAAAAACTCAATAACACCAAACAAACTAAAACAAGCAAATCGTATATATACAGAAGAAAAAAACTAAATCATATGTAGAATACCCAAAACACTTACGAAGAAGTCACAGTACTATAATTGAAATACAAAAATAAAAAAGAAAAAAGAAGAAGATTTGTATTGACCGTTAATTAGTCCGCGACTTTTGAACGGCGACATCAACGGTGGCGGAGCAAGACAGCAACCTGTGAAAAAACCTCAAGAGTGCGTCGCAAGAAACCTCCTTGGCCTTCCTCAACATCACACAACGCTTCTTTTTATTCTTATTCTTATTATTCTTATTCTTCTTCTTCTTCTTTTCACCGCCTTTGTCGCCACCGCCACAGCCGAAGGTGACACACCTACGGCTGAGATTGCCCCGGTCGTGGTCGGGTTCGGGTTCTCGGGAGAAGGGGTAGCTCCTGAGGTACATCTGCCTGCAGGAGATACTGTCCACCACGCTCGGGTGGCGGCCGTGCAAGATAGCCGGCGAGGGGTGGCGCAGGTTAGAGCGGCTGATTGATTTGACGAACTCGGCGTCGGACTCGGGCCACTTGTACAGGTTGACGTAGGTGGCTCTCACCGGCACGCGCGCGTCGTCTATGCACTTCGACATACATACCGAACTCATCTTCTCTCCCTCCAATCCAATAGTACAATCACTGCCTTTGGGTTGCCTCTCTATATAAATACTTCTTTTTCGGGATTTTAGCCTAACCTGGTCTAAAGTAATTAAGAAGCGAGCAATGTCAACCACTAAGTCACGCTCAAACTGGCATATATTTCGTATTTAGTTGGATTCATCTTAGGGAAGCATTCTATTAAGAACCAAATGTTTCGTGAGAATGTGAGAACAACTGAACATCTATTTATTTCCGATTTACATTCACTTATTTTTAATGGTCAAATCTTTTTTTATTAGACATTCATTTATTTTTTATGGACATTCACTTTCATTTGATATTTTATATTTGAAATTCACTTACTTCCGTTAGACATTCACTTATTTTTAATAGCCAAAGCCTGTTCTCGCGTTCTCACAAAAAAGTTTGGTCTTCACACGATTTGTCCTCATTTATCTTATATAGACAGTTTTCCATTTTATTTTAAATAAAATCAACATCAACGTAATATTATTCTCTACAATATTTTTATATGAGTAACAAAAGTATGTAAACCTCAATTTTGTTATTGTAATTATTAAAAACCTTTTTGATATAATTTTAAACTATTCAAAAGTTTAATAAAGTAATTGAGGAGCTAGTTTGTTATAATTAAATTTATTCGAGAGTCAAATTCAATGTTGAGCTTGTTAAGTAATATGTGGCCAATTGAAGTTTAACATTTGCTCGGCCTTGTAAATATTTGTCTAAATTAAATGTGTTGAATTTAGTAATAGTTGAAAACAATGAGCATTTATAACAATTAACTGAATCTAGTCGAATCAATATGTAATTTGATTTTGTTGTTAGAGTTCATGCCAAGAGAATCGATCTCAACTGAATTTGAATTCTTTTAGATAGTTTGGGTCGATCACACTCCTAACTCTACATATATATTTACGCGATCTCAATATAACTGGCAGATAAGTTATACATGTATTGAAGATTTCATATTCCCGTTTATGCAACATCGATCGAACAAATACACAGTATGATGTATATATGTATTTTGATCCCAAATTATATTATAATTTTTATTTATATGCTTATGTAATAAAATAAAATATTAATTTATTTTGTACATAAATTACGCGTGTTTTTGCTTTTGAATTGAACGATGTTACATCGAGTTTTGAATTAAATAATTCTTAGATTGCAAGAGAAGACTCTCTACTTGTACAAGCTATGTCATAAAAGTATGGTAATGGTAGGTTGTGGTGGGGACTTTGCTATTCTAATACTTTTGGTACATATTTATGTTAGGGAAATGATTTGGCATCATTAGTATTTGTAGGGGAAAGGTTTTTGTGCATCATTTGCAATGACTATGTTTTGTTTTTCTAATGTGTAATATTCACGAAACTGCCATTGGCCCAACCCAAATTTATGTTACTAGTTCAATTTAGGAAGAAATATTTATGAAGTAGATTGGTTATGGGTTTAAATGGTGAAAATCTTTTTCTAGTTCTTACTTGTGTTTTTGAGTTCAAAACTACATTGAATGATTCATGAATGAAACCCTTGGACTTTTGAGTTTAATGGGCCTTTAGTATCTAAAAGACAGTCTGAAAAGCCCAATAATTACACTTGTATGTATATGGGCTTGAAAACTTATCATCGTAGGCCCATTCCAATCTTCCTCTTGCAGATGCTAATTCTTCAAATGGGCCAATCCATATTACATATAAAGACCCATTAAAATCCTGTTTGTAACACCCCATCAATGCATAGGCCCATTACTTGGATTCTCTCAAACCTTACAATATAAGGTAACAGTAGAAATGAGATATTTATTTTGGAATTTCTAATTTCATCGAGTTAAATAATTATTTAATTTACCAAAAAATGATTTTTTCCGAAGAAAATGTAAATTACAATAGTATAAAATTGAAAAATTATTGACTTGGCCGAGGGGTGACTTCCGTAATCAAAATGTATTACACTGACATAATATAAAATTATAAAACAAATTAATCCAAAATTATATCGGACAGTTAAAATACCAGATAGTGAAACATGATTCACACCATAACAAAATAAATGATATCGCAGCGACATGCCTCTTGAACCTCACTTAATTAAAGTTTTATTTATATTTAGATGATTTATTTTGGGAAATCATATTTTTGAAAACAAAAAATAAATACTCAAGTGAAAAAGCGTTGCCGTGGCACCACATCTGAGTGAAAGCACTTTCAACCAATAGAAAGCAGACAAATCAGCAACGAACAGCTTTTGGTTGGTCCCATGACTAATCGCATCAAGCTCAATGACGCAATCAACCAATTCCATGACGTCACCAAATGAGGAGGGCTCTTAGAAAATAGCTTAATCTCTATATCTAATCCAAATATTAAGCTAATTGATCTTCCATTAGCAGTAGTTGCGGAATTAAACACAGTGGGGGCCGTCACTTTCTCGCTTATTTTTTTCTCGAGAAACAAACACCTCATAAGACGACTAGAATCTTCTCACAGTTCGTCCCGGAGAAGCCATTGTTGCAGCTCCGCAATCCCAAGCCCTACAGGTACAGAGTACATTACAACTGTATGTTGACTCGATTTCGACTTGTTTCTTCGTTTCCAATGGCTTCATTTTAATTGTTTTCAGATTTGGATTGCCAGGGACGAGTTCTAGTTGGTTTTGATGAAATTGATCTGAGAAGTTGTGTAATTTGGAGTTTTGTAAGGGTTCTGTAGCGTGAATCGATGGGGAAAGGAGGGCAGGAGTATGGGAAACGAGAAGTGTCGAGCCCTAAGCCCTCTGATCGTGAAATCTATCCGGCATGGGCCAAGGATGTGGAGGAGTGCGAGAAACACTACGGAGTGAGCCGGAAATTAGGGTTGAGATCTGAAGAAGTCGCGAGGCGGCGAGAGATCTACGGGCTCAACGAGCTGGAGAAGCACGAGGGGCAGTCGATTTGGAGCTTGGTTCTCGAGCAGTTCAACGACACTCTAGTTCGGATTCTTCTCGCCGCGGCTGTGATTTCTTTCGTGCTCGCCTGGTACGATGGGGAAGAGGGCGGGGAGATGGAGATTACTGCGTTTGTGGAGCCTCTGGTGATTTTCCTGATCCTGATTGTGAACGCAATTGTGGGAGTTTGGCAGGAGAGCAATGCCGAGAAGGCGTTGGAGGCTCTGAAAGAGATTCAGTCGGAGCATGCAGCTGTGCTCCGGGATAACAAGAAACTCCCCAGCTTGCCGGCGAAGGAGCTCGTGCCTGGGGATATTGTTGATCTTAAGGTTGGTGATAAGGTACCTGCAGATATGAGGGTAGTTGAGCTGATTAGCTCGACTGTGCGCGTGGAGCAGGGGTCGCTGACTGGAGAGAGTGAAGCAGTGAATAAGACCAATAAGGTTGTTGCCGAGGATACTGATATTCAGGGTAAGAGGTGTATGGTTTTTGCCGGGACTACCGTTGTCAACGGGCACTGCATTTGTATGGTTACTCAGATTGGTATGGAAACTGAGATTGGTCAAGTTCACGAACAGATTCACGAAGCTTCTCAGAGTGAGGAAGATACACCTTTGAAGAAGAAGCTTAATGAGTTTGGAGAAATGCTCACCGTGATTATTGGAGTGATTTGTGCATTGGTATGGCTCATTAATGTGAAGTACTTCCTTACTTGGGAATATGAAAATGGGTGGCCTAGGAATTTCAAGTTTTCCTTTGAGAAGTGCACCTATTACTTTGAAATTGCAGTTGCCTTGGCTGTGGCTGCTATCCCTGAAGGTTTGCCTGCAGTTATCACAACTTGTTTGGCTCTTGGAACCCGGAAAATGGCTCAGAAGAATGCCCTTGTTCGGAAGCTTCCTAGTGTTGAAACATTGGGATGTACTACTGTTATTTGTTCTGATAAAACTGGTACATTGACTACAAATCAAATGTCTGCTGTGAAGCTAGTAGCTATTGGTTCTACTTCAGATAGGTTGCGGAGTTTCAAGGTAGATGGCACCACATATAACCCCCTTGATGGAAGAATACACGATTGGCCAACTGGTCGAATGGATGCTAATCTTCAAATGATTGCAAAGATAGCTGCTGTATGCAATGATGCTGGTGTTGCTCAGTCTGAGCACAAGTTCACAGCCCATGGAATGCCCACTGAAGCAGCTCTAAAGGTGAGATTGTGTGTTTCAATTTGGTTGTTTTTCTTTACATTTCATAATTTGTGTATGGAGAGCATGTTTGGGCAATCTCATTCTGTTGCATCAAATGGCCGTGATAAGTTTAGCTATAGAAAACATATTCATTTTTTTGCTCGACTCTGACCCACTCAGTCAAATTGAAACCTTTTGAATTTCTTCTAAAATTTGTCTATGCGATATTGCAGGTTCTAGTAGAGAAAATGGGCCTCCCTGAAGGATCTGGACCATCAAGTAGTACTGATGTTCTACGTATGTCAAGATCTGACCCAAGTTTTCCCCCTTTGTTGTATCATGTTGAACATTTGCATTTTCTGACCTTTATATGTTATTGTATTCATATACTTATCAATAATGTGTTTTGAAGGTTGCTGCCAGAAGTGGAATGAATATGAACGCAGGATTGCAACTCTTGAGTTTGACCGTGATAGGAAGTCTATGGGTGTTATTGCAAAATCAAGCTCAGGGAAAAACACCCTGCTAGTGAAGGTTCTCTTTCAACTATGTATTCCATTTGTCTAATTTATGAGATAATCTCTTATTACCCAGCCGCAAAATACTGGTTTGAGTCTGCAAATTTGCAGTTATTTAAATTTCTTTTTAATCATCTGTGGACCCTAAATTCTCTTGGACAACTAGTGATTCTTTCTCATGCGGTTTATGCGTTGTATCCTCAATCACTTTGGATCCTTCAATTTGTATGTTCGACTGTGGAAGAAAAAGATGCATCCTTACTACTTTTTGTTAATATGCTCTATTGCGCATGCACAACTTTTTGTTTGTTTATTATTGCCAGTTAAGAGAACGAGTGGGATCAATCAAGTTGTAGAATTTTCTATTGTTTCTGATGTACAAGTGCTAAATCTTGACAGGGTGCCGTGGAGAATGTGTTGGAAAGAAGCACTAAGGTGCAATTGCTTGATGGTTTAGTCGTACCTCTTGATGACTACTCAAGGAATGTTATTATACAAGCTCTTCATGAAATGTCAACTAGTTCCCTTCGCTGTTTGGGTTTTGCATACAAGGACAAGCTCTCCGAATTTCAAACTTACGATGGCAGTGAAGAACATCCAGCTCACGAGCTTTTGTTGAAACCATCTAATTATTCGTCAATTGAGAGTGATCTAATTTTTGTTGGGTTGGTTGGTCTGAGGGTAAGCAGTTCACTTAAAGTCTCACCCTGTCTACTTGCTCAATCACCATATCCTTTTCTTTCATTGAATTGAATTGATTTAATAATCATGTCTTATATTCTCAATAGGATCCTCCTCGGGCTGAAGTTTTCCAAGCAATTGAGGATTGCAGAGCTGCTGGTATACGCGTCATGGTTATCACAGGAGATAACAAGAACACTGCAGAAGCTATCTGTCGTGAAATTGGTGTGTTTGAACAAACCGAAGACATTAGCCTGAAAAGTTTAACAGGTAAGGAGTTCATGGCTCTGCATGATCAGAAGACCCATCTGAGACAAAGTGGCGGGCTTCTATTTTCTAGGGCTGAACCTAGGCACAAGCAAGAGATAGTGAGACTGCTTAAAGAAGATGGGGAAGTGGTTGCCATGACCGGTGATGGAGTGAATGATGCACCTGCCCTGAAATTGGCTGATATTGGGATAGCGATGGGCATTGCTGGAACTGAGGTAATTTGTCTTTTCTACTTTTTAACCTTTATCTTACACATGATGTATGTTTTTTACCATGTTGATTTGGGATGTTCAATTACTTCTTTTCAGGTTGCAAAGGAGGCTTCAGACATGGTTTTGGCAGATGATAATTTTAGTACCATAGTTGCTGCTGTTGGAGAAGGCAGATCTATATACAACAATATGAAGGCATTTATCAGGTACTCTCATTTGTTTGTTTGGATTCTTGATTGTGTTGGCTACATACACTCTTTTCAATATGCTAGTAAATATAAGAATATGTTGAAGCACAACTGAAAAACATATTCTGATAAACAAACTTCAATGACATCATAATCATGTTTGCGTAAATAGCTAGGAATGAGAATACGATCCCTGAAGAATTGTCTATTGTTGATTTTGCAAGTTTTCATTCATGGTCATCCAACTATTGAATTCCAATGGTAATTTTTTTTTAAATTTTGCATTGATTACTGAGTGATCAGCCATTTTGAACATTGCCTGTGTATGTTTTGGATGAATTTGAGTTGCATCTTCCTTCCCCAGGTTTGCACATTCTGTTTCACTGGTGTGTTACGTACAGAACCTATCTTTCACCTTTAGAGAAATTATCTTCTCGTAATGGACCCCCTAGACTCTTAACCATGCCCCAAAGTAATCATATTTTCATCATCTTCAATCTTGTACTTTTGAAATCTGGATCCCAGGTACTTAAAATCATAACAATTTAATGATATCATCTGTTACGAACATTGCACTCACAGATATCTGCTTATATGCATATTCAAAGCAATATCTGTTCTTTAACTGAACATCATCTACAATAAGAACTGGTTTAAGTCATTTCTCTATAAATTTTGATTCAGAATCTTTATCTAATAACTGCTTTCTTCATTCTCTTGCTCCTTTGTTCTTTTGGTTAATATTCTCTTGTGAGTGGCTGAATGTGTTTTTGCGGTCTGCACAAATTCAGGTACATGATTTCATCAAATATTGGTGAGGTGGCCTCTATATTTCTGACAGCAGCCTTGGGTATTCCAGAAGGCCTCATACCTGTTCAGCTTCTGTGGGTCAACCTCGTCACTGATGGTCCACCTGCAACTGCTCTAGGATTCAACCCTCCGGATAAAGACGTAATGAAAAAGCCCCCACGCAGAAGCGATGACTCTCTCATCAGCACCTGGATTTTGTTCCGCTATCTGGTAATCCATTGCTTTCACTAACGTCTCCAACTATTCTGACATTAAATGCATACGTTTTCATATAAATCATATATGTATCACGTGTGTCATCTATCTGGTTATCCATTGCTTTCACTAATGTCTCCAACTACTCTTGACATTAACTACATACGTTTTCATCATATCTGTTTCACGTAGGTCATTGGTATGTATGTGGGACTCGCAACAGTTGGTGTATTCATCATTTGGTACACACACGGGTCCTTTTTGGGCATCAACCTGATTGGAGACGGACACACACTCGTCACATACTCCGAACTTGCCAACTGGGGCCAGTGCAAAACTTGGGATAATTTCACCGTCTCACCCTTCACAGCCGGCTCTCAGGTGTTCACCTTCGATAACCCATGTGATTATTTCACGACTGGAAAAGTGAAGGCAATGACACTCTCCCTCTCTGTACTGGTCGCCATCGAGATGTTCAACTCCCTGAATGCCCTTTCCGAGGACGGGAGTCTTGTGACCATGCCCCCATGGGTCAACCCTTGGCTTCTCCTTGCCATGTCCATCTCCTTCGGCCTGCACTTCTTGATCCTCTATGTGCCGTTCCTGGCTCAAGTGTTTGGCATCGTTCCTCTAAGCCTCAATGAGTGGCTCCTAGTCTTGGCCGTTGCATTGCCCGTGATTTTAATCGACGAGGTTCTGAAGTTTGTCGGAAGATGCACGAGCACGAGCGGTGCTCAAGCCTCGCGGAGGAAGGCCAAATCAGAGTAAGAGAAACCTAGCATCTTAACAGTTAGTCAGCATCTATAGCTGCAATTGGATTTGAGGAGCAACTATTGTTCCATATATATATTTTTGTTTTTAAGTAGGAAGGAACTGAGAGAAGGCTTTGTTAGTTCAATTTGAAGAGGTACATCTACATGTGAGAGGGATTGTGAAGTCAATAGTGTTATGTTACCCAACAAAACAATGTTGACTACTGATGACAAAATAACACAATATAAGTTGGTTCATTCATGTCTGCAACTAAATTACAGTGACTCTATGGTTGAAGCTTATTGATTGATCATATCATACTATACTATGGTGCCCAATTCATCCTCAATGTCATCGCCGTCTTCAAACAGCTTCAAGAAACGAGCTTGCTCTTCCATCCTCTTTTTCCTTTGCCAATTTCTTATACCTTTTTCAATCCCAACAATCAGTAACGTTCCGATCACAACGGACGCAACGATGGCTGCAACCAGAGCTGCAGTACGAATTTTCTTGTTTTTCAAGTCTTCACGACTGGTATCGTCGATGAGAGCTGCACCGTCACAGACAAAAATCAGAACTCGTTCCACGAGCAATGTCATCAGGAATTGATGAGATGAAAGGTACTGACCAACTTTTTCATCACCCCCGAGAGATGAGCAGTTTGGGCACGAAAATGTAGCATTGAATTCATTTTGCTTGCTGTAATTATATTTCCCAAAGGGAGGCGCAAATTGGGAAGGACAAAATTCCCATTCATCAAATGGGTCATCTGATTTGACCCTATGCATCACATAGATTCCACAACGCTTGCACTTTTTAGTTCCCATCTCCGTTAGAGGCTGAAAGTAGCACAATACTAGAACATAATGCTCATAAAATCTATATTAAAATTGCTTAACCAAGAAGATCTCTGTGAGGAGTTTGAGATCTCAGGTCATTTGATCATGACATAATATTTTCTTTATAAATCCGACATATTAGTTTATTGAAATTCTTCTATACATCTTTCACATGTATAAAACACTGTAAACGTTACCTGCCAAGATTTTTCACCCTTGAAAGTATAGACGACATTCGGTTTCTTGACATCGGGCAACACTGTTGTGTTCTCGTTTTTACATTTGAAATAAACAGTCGGTGTGATTAACAACTCGTGGGTCCGAAATATTTGAATGGAATCAAGCGTTACAATTGCTGCCATTGTAAATCCTGCATCAATGCATGCCAAATAACTCATATTTCATTCACACAACAATCGTCAAAAACTAGAATCCAATTTCCACAGGTGTGTTTGTTTCTTACCGGGAAAGCAAATCCACCACACGGCCAGAATATTCAACATAGCGAATTTGCTGAAACTACAACCGAGTCTCCACAAATCGGACGATGACGGCCAAGGTTTCATTTGATCGATCTCAATTAGATTCAATATTTGATTTGTTTCATTTGATCCTTTCGTCGTTGTCGTTCATGGATTTCAGCGTCCTCCACGTATAAATCCATTTATGTAATTACCCCTGTAATATACTCCAAACACGTACTTGATCGTCTTGGTCTACACATAAATCCATTTTAGGATAACTAAAACTATAAGTATAATTCGGATCGAAGAGTCTTTATGAATCAACGTATATCATTCAACACGATTTTATTTAAAACATGGAAGGGAAGGGGTAAACATGGAACAACGTGCGATTTCGGTCGCTCGCCACGTGTCTGTCTATCAATCTTCCGCTCCACGCCACCTTCTCCGCCCTCTCCAACAGCCCCGTGAACAACGCCGGAGGCCAGTATCCTATCACCTCACTTCCTATCGCCACGTTCCATACATTGCCCGTCGTACCCTATATGTATAAATAAGTCACACCCAATTAACAAGATTAAGTTTGTACCGTATAAAAGCTTACACATTATTTGACAATGTTGTAAAAAATTTGACTTTACAGACAAGTTCCTGTTTAATCCTCTATAGTTACCATTTGAATCTTTAATCTGATTAATCTCCAATCAGATATATTAGAAAACCCTCTCCGACTGATTAGCTCTTACTGATTTTTACAACACTGAAATTCGAATTGATTAATCTAGTTGATTTGGGATTCCTTTGGGAATGACTACGAGGTGGGTCAGGGGTTTTTGATCTCTCGCCCACCTCAACCTGTTCCTAGGAGTTATCATGTCTCCGCCAGCGCCGGGGAAATTTTTCTTCCCTGTAGGAAAAACAACGGGACATGATTGCATAGGCGAGTTTTGTGATCCAAACCTCGTCATATCATGATAGAATAATAGGCTCATAGGCCTAATGTTATAAAATAGAGAATTAGTGATCATATGAATTTATGAAATGCACTTACCCGGAATATTTTGAAACGATTAGTGACTTGTTTCCCATTGTACTCCGAAGTGGCCTAAAAAGGCATGCCCACAAAATACTCATTGCCTACTTGAACAAAACCACCACATTTTGTCTACACAACCTGAGAATTCTGAATTATCCGCCTAATTAAACACATCCATACAAAAATTGAGTACACCATTACACATTGATTGTTTAATGTTAAAAACATATTAGCTATACATATATACGTACCGTCCAAAACGTGGTGAAACGAGTTTTTTTGTCCCCGTAAACTTTCGGGCTCACCTGCATGCAGATCATTTATATATATGTTGCACGTAAATTGCAATTTGATAAATTACACTTACTGTCCATCCGCGCCCTGCAAAGTTTAGGTACTCGTCGGCCTCTTCACCGGATTGGAGCCATATGTAAGCTCCGGTAGCCTCGTTTTCAGGATAGAATATTTTAGGGTTCCACACGTTAATGAGCGCCGCCACCCCTGCATACTTTCCCCTCATTGTGCTAACGTATGCATCCTACAAATTTGATTTATAACAAGAAGTATGAAAAATGTAGATAGTTTGAAACCTCTCTCATTTTATTGATTATAATTAGTGGGATGATGATGGTTTACTATGCTACCTATGTCAAATCACAAGTTTGGTGCTGTCTTGCTTCATCATAATATAGTTAAGCTCAAATCTCGATACACAACTTACCGATAAAAAAATTATGCTAAATTGACACTTTTATATCTTGACTAAATTGTTCTCTTTTTAGTACCCTGACTATCATTTTAGAACAACCTGCCCCTAAAATACATAAACTACCTCTGGTTCAAGAAATCATAATTGAACAAGTTCGATTTTGAAATCAAGAAATTGTTTCTTCTTCTTTGTGAGACTGATGCTCGCTTCCAGCTCCTCCGACACTCGGCTCTCAAGTTGGCCTCCGACCTCAGCTCACTGAAAATAACAACAAATCAGAGCGACAACGACGAATCCGAAGCATGGGCTCGATGAAAAACATTGAAAAGGCGAGCTCCATTTTTCGAGCTCACTCGCCGGAAAAAAAAATGGAAGAGGTAATCTTGAAAAAATGGAGTTCACTCGCCGTTTTCGTCGTCCTCGCTCCGATTTGTCGCCATCTTCGGTGAGGTGAGGCCGGAGGCTAACATCGGAGGCGAGCATCGAAGGAGCCGGAGCCGTGCATCAAACCCACGAAGAAGAAGATGAAACAATTTCTTGATTTCAAAATCGAACTTGTTCAATTTTGATTTTTTTAAAACATGAGTAGTTTAGGTATTTTAAGAGTGGGTTGTCCGAAATTGATAGTTATGGTACTAATTAGGGGTAATGACAGTTGACTACGCCCAACTATGTCACGTTTCAAATCTAATACTCTAACTTCCAAATTTTCATTTGGAATACCCAAATATTAAATAAACGACAGTTAGACCAACGTCTGTTAAATCTAATTGAATTGATATGTCAAAAAGTCTAAAATGTCCTCAATAGTTTTGGTCTGTTAAACTCGTCTGATTGGTTCAATTGATATGATTATGAAATGACTATTTTACCCCTAATTGAACAACTAATTTAACTAATGGTTTGGGGGCAAAATTTACTTTTCAATTACACAAATATTAATTATAATTCTTTAATAATTAATTAATTAATTAATTATAATTATATTATTATTAATCATTAATTAAACCAAACTAAACCCTTCTCCAGCGTCTCCGACGGCCTCCGTCTCCGGCAACCGCGTTGCGAGCAACCTCCGGCGAGGTTGCGGCCACCTCGACCGTCAAGACCAGCAACATCCTCCTGGACGAGGTTCTCGGCGAATCTCGACCGTCAAGACCAGCAAGGATCCGGCGGAAGCTTCACCGGATCTGGCCGTCGCGACGGTTCGATCTGTTCGAATCGGGCTCGTCGATTCTGATGATGTGGACCTTGTCGGTAGCGTCGTAGGCGGTTTCCTAGTCCGGGTCGTTGCCGGAGAGGAGTGGACCACCAGATCTGGCCGTCGCGACGGTTCGATCTGGTGGCGACCACCATATCTGGTCGTCACGACGGTTCGCGTTCCTCGATCACGGAAATAGATAGTACTCGAGAACCCTCCGTCGCCACCCACATCCGTCGCGACGGCCCTCAGACGCCTCCCACCTCCCTCGCGGCGGCGGATCTGGGTTCTCGAGAGCTCGTCGGATCCGCTCCTCCAGCGGATTTGGATTCATCTCGAGAGGTTCGCGTCTTTGGTCCTCACCGGGTGGTCCAGCCACACAATTCCTCGCATCTGGTTCGGCTTGTATCAGAGGGCAGCGGCGGCGGCCGGAGATGAGAGTGGTGGCCTGAAGTGGATTAGGTTAATTAGGGTTTGATTAAGATAATGAATAATTAATTAATAATTAATAATATGATTAATAATAATATAAATTAATATAATTATAATATATATTTAAATATTAAAGAATTATAATTATTATTTGTGTTAGTGAAAAGTCATATTTGCCCTCAATTTATTAGTTAAATTGGGTATTCAATTAGGGGTAAAATAATCATTTCATAATCATATCAATTGAACCAACCAGACCAGTTTAACAGACCGAAGCTATTAAGGGCATTTTAGAATTTTTGACAGACCAAATCAGTTAGATTTAACATACGTTGGGCTAAGTGTCGCTTGTTTAATCTTTGGGTATCCCAAATGAAAATTTGAAAGTTGAGGTATTAAATTTGAAATAGTCAACTGTCATTACCCATACTAATTAGAAAGAGAAAAAATAGTCACGATATCAAGGTGTCAAATCAATCGGTATTTCTTTTCCCAACAAATGTGGTTGGTCGGAAAAAACCTAATTTTTAGTAGTAAGTATAGTAACCTATCATTGCCCCAATAATTAATCAATGATTTTCATTATATTAAAATTGAAAAGGTATGAAAATGGCAGTTATGTAATCAGGTAACACCTGCATAGTAGCAGGGTCATTGAAATAAGATTCTGGGGTGGTGCTAAAGCTTCCTCGAATTCATTTGGATTACTTTCAGATAAGTTGTAGGTTTTAATTTTCAATATCAGGACTGTTTCCTCAAACAGAAACTACTGTCAAATCAATTTATTTCACCAGTTTATTATGTACGAATAAAGTACCTTTATTTTATGATCTTTTAACAGCGAATTTTGAAATGTGGGTTGTCCATAGATATCAACACAATCGACGACATCTCCATATTCCGTCTGTAAAAATCATATTAGTATAAGTAATCACAAAAAAGAGAGAAGAATATGCATATTATTTATGAAGATTTTAAGACCTCAATTGTCTTGACCGGCTTGACTTGATTTTGTTGGTGCAAGAGTTCTTGCTTGGGCACATGTGAGGTTGAAGAAAATGGCAGTGACCAGAAGTGAGCTCAACCAGTAACCAGATGAAACCATTGTGCTTTTCATTACATCATAGTTAAGGATGTCTTTAATTTATAGCCATCAATTCTTATACATTGTCAAATTTTATTAATCTAAAAAAGGGTAGCATTTGAATATATACAATGTTTGGGGGTTTATAAGGGTATATAAATCTTATCCTTACAAAAAAAATGAATTATTGATCTTACCAATAACAAAATGATCGGCATTTATTTCAATCAGAGAATATTTTAGTGTGGGGAAGGAGATTAATGCTTACTATACATTCCACCAAAATTAATTGTGACATGCTATTTGTCGTGTATATATATTGCACCTATATGGAAAAAATTGAAATTAATGAAAAACACAAATGATAATTAATTTTTAGGAAAGAGTTTAAAGGTTTATAGGGTATAAAATCTACTACGTTTAATATGACACCTCATTTGATCTGCCGTTGTAAATTCCCATTTGAATCGAAACTTAAAATAAATGACATTTAAATACTCAAGTATTAACCATTTTTATTTCAGTATACATAACTTTCGTTTTAGCATATGTTGTATTTTAACTATAAACGTTATTCACTGTGATACAATCCATCCAATTATGTTAAAAAATTTATTGAAGAAAAACTGTCTGAACGTGCCATTTTCATGTCATTTTTTTGTCTTTATAAATTATATCAGATTTTTTATATTTACATTTTCTTTTTGTCACATAAATTAGGATTTCCTATTCTATTCATATTCCCTCTATAAGTAGAAGTCTCTTGTAATTCACAAAACACATCAATAATATATTTCTCATTATTTCTATCATGGTATTAGAGGCATAATCGATCATTGGTCAAATCTCTATGAATTTATCGCTTTGCCCACTCGTCCATGATTCGTGATTCTGACGGGTGGGCTAGGCAATTCAAATATCAATTTCTAACATCTCGCTTCCGCAAACAATCAATTCGACAATCTCGTAAGCCTCCGTCGCTACCTTCAGCAAATCTCCTCTAACAAGTTCAAACACCGTCTCTACTCCTTTTTTGTCATTTCCCTTATTCTGTTATTTTCTTTCTCAAACCAATATGTTCTTCTTTTACTCTTTACCTTATTAATTTTGTGTATCTCTCATTCTATTCTCTTCATATTCTGTCTTCTTCTGCCCTACTTCTTTTTTAGCTACTTATTTTGTTTTATCCATCACTATTTGTCTTCCAATGTGCTTTATAAACGTGCATACGTACTCATTCAATTTGATTATGTTCTGAAGTGACAACAATATTTAGTGTTCTCTTTTGTCTACTTTTATACTCCTCTCTGTCGCTCCCTCGCTTCTTCACGCACGGAATTCCCGTAAATCGGAAATCCCGTAATCCGAACATCCCATAAGTCGGACATCCCGTAAGTCGAACATCCCGTAATTCGAACCCGAATTCGAAATCCCGTAATCCAGACTCCGCATGTGAGAGGGGTTACCTATTAGGGTTACATATTCCTCTCTTTCCCTTTCTCTCTATATTATATTCTATAAATAGAGATCTCTTGTAATTCACAAAACACATCAATAATATATTCCTCATTATTTCTATCATGGTATCAGAGGCATAACCGATCCTTGGTTAAATCTCTACAAATTTATCGATTTTCCCACTCGTCGATGATTCGTGATTCTGACGGGTGGGCGAGGCAATTTAATCTCAATCTCTAACCAATCTCGTGCTTCTGCCTATTGCAATCAACCAAAATCTATCACCAATCTCTCAATTCAATCCCAATATGTCAATCTCAATCTCTAACCTCTCGCTTCCGCAAACAATCAATCTGGCAATCATTGAGCATTTGCTATCTCGCCATCAGCCATCAGGCATCTGGCAATCATCGGGCAGCTGCTATCTCGTCATCAGTCATCAGACATATGACAATCATTGAGCATACGCTATCTCGCCATCAGGCATCTGACAATCATTGTGCATCTGCTATCTCGCTATCAGCCATCAGGCATCTGGCATCATCGGGAAGTTGCTATCTCGCCATCGGCCATCAGGCATCAAGCATCAGACATTTTCGGGCATCAGCATGCATCATTAGGCATCATGCATCATTCAACACATACAGGCATCAGGCATCCGCCATCGGCCGTGAGCAGCGCTCATCCTCCATCCTCAATCCTCGCCACATCCCTTCGACAACATTCTCGGCAACCGCAACCCTCGCCACAACTCAATACTATCAAGCTTCAAACTCAATTCTTGTTTCACCGCATTAAGTTTGAGGGGGGTTGTTAGATTGTATTAGATTTTCTATATTTACGTTTCCTTTTCTCACATAAATTAGGGTTTTCTATTCTATTCCTATTACCTCTATAAATAGAGGTCTCTTGTAATTCACAAAACACATCAATAATATATTCCTCATTATTTCTATCAGTCTTCTTCAATGTAAATTCCTTCCTCAATCTCTGGAGTTCCTGAGACATGCCAGAGTTCCCATCGACGGTAGTTTGACCAGTAGACCTTTGTCGATGTTGATCTCGAAACCCCAAACCTATTTGTCGCCTCCTCCTTTGAACTTCGTTCATCTGTTGCTAACAACGTCTGAGAATGACCAACGACAGTTCTCCCTCTGCGATAATCTCCACCTACACGATCGACAGCCCCACCGCCAACTAGCTGGAGAGGACGTCTGAGTCCCTCTCATTTTGATCAAGATTCTTGTTGAGACACCTTAAACAAGATGATAGTATTGGATGAGTTACCAATAAACTTTGGGGAGGGGTAGGGTTCAAATTTTTGTCCAATTGTTAGTCATAAAGGTGATGATATAGGAAGGGTGATTGAGGCGTGTTAACAGTCGTGGGGAATCGATTAGATTTGCACTATGACAATTGATAATGCTACCGCCAATAACTTTACAATACTCTTTTAAGTCGAAAAATGAGCATGTTGAGAACAAATGTGCTTGAGAGAAGTTTATGCATATGAGATGCATTGCTCATATATTAAATTTTATTACCAATGATAGTATAAGTAAATAAGGTCTTTCAATTAAGAGAGTTAGGTTTGTTTTTAGATGTATTAAGATATCCCTGGCAAGACTTGGTAAGTTTAAGGCTTGTGTTACACAAGTTGGTTTTGGTACGAAGAAATGATTGAGTCTATATGTTCCAACCAGATGAAACTCGACTTATTTAGTGCTTAAATCTGCTCTTGCGTTGGAGAAGATATTTGAGAGGTATGACATTCAAAACCCTAATCTAAGGATGGAAACGGAGAGAAAACACGTGTTAGAGTACTCTGAAATGCTTTGTATGTAGTGCTTACTGTCACTGATAATAATTTATTATAATTTAATTCTTTCATTAAATGTTTGAGTTTGTCTTATCACATGACAGTGAAAGAATCTAGATTTAAATATGTGACATCTAATATGGTACTTGTAGATATTAGAGCATCTCCAATGTGGCTCTTTATAATAGCTAAAAAGCTATTGTATAAAGTGAAAATGGAAAAAAATGGATTTCAATTAAACAATAGCTTTAATTAATTTGGACATAGCCGGCCCATATCAGTCAAAGATTAACTCAAATCAATACAAAATCGGCTCAAAACGGTCAAAACGTTACGGGCGTTGCGTTCGTGTGGTTTTCGGCCCCATGCCATTTTAAACACAATCAACTCATGCAATATATTGCTTAGATCGGTAACAATCTCACTTCTCTCATCATTGGATATAAATTTTTAATTGAATCATCTTTTAATACAATTATCATTCTTTTATTTCCACGTGTATGCGTATCATATTGAAGCAGATTAACAAGAACAACAGAGCAAAAATTGCCTAAAATCACGGGTTATTGCTCAAACCAAAGACCCAAATAAGAAATCCATAAAGAAAATTAAGTGTTGAGAAATTGAGAGAGGAAAAAAACATGGAAAAGAAGAATGGACAACAATTGTAGTTTAAAATCCATCCATAGACCATATCTAACACCAATCTGAAGATTTTCTCTCATCAATCGCTCCTTCACCCAAAACAGTATCAAAATCAAAACTTGTAAGCTAGCCCTGTCTTCATGGTGTTGAACCCAGATTCATAGAACCAGCAACTCTCCATATTCTCTCAAGAAGAAGAAAAACAGTAGAAATTGTTGCTTCTTGTCTTTTTTGGCTCATTTGTCCCATACCCATTTGCTGTTTCATTCTCATTTTCCTATTAATGGTGTCAGAGTTTGTGTATAGCTTCTTGAATTGAGTTTTGGGTTGATGAGTATAATATCAGTTGTTGGTGGTGGCAGTAAGTGATTGGTGAGGAATGATTAATTCTTTTTGGAAACTGTTTGGTGATGATGATTCTGAGACGGGCGCGAGGATTGACGGGCTGTTGTGGCATAAGGATCTTGGAAGGCATGGCTACGGGGACTTCTCGATGGCGGTGGTTCAGTCCAATGGCTTGTTAGAGGATCACTGCCAGCTCGAGTCTGGCCCTCATGGCACTTTTGTTGGTGTTTATGATGGACATGGAGGACCTGAGGTCGCACACTTTGTTGCAGACAATCTCTACACCAACCTCATGCGTATGTTCTTGTTTCATTCTCATAATCTACACTTTTGCCAGAGAGTTGTGTGTAACTATTGGTATACAGCACATTTTTGTCATTCACAAAGTACAGAAATGCACGTTTTTGTCGTTTCTTTTCTTTGAGCTAACTGGCTGATGGTCGTTGATTATGAAGGATTTGCGGGCGACGAGAAGGGGATATCGGAGGATGCAATCAGAAAGGCGTATTGGAAAACGGACGAGGACTTTCTGGCGATCGTGAAAAGGGAGTGGGCGAGTATGCCACAGATTGCATCGTCGGGGTCTTGTTGCCTGACTGGTATGATGAGCAAAGGGCTCTTGTACATTGCAAATGCTGGGGACTCCAGAGCAGTGTTGGGGAGGGTACACAAAGACACCACTGAAGTCCACTCTATTCAGCTATCCATCGAGCACAACGCTAACTATGCGGTAGCGAGAGATGAGATCAAGTCCTTGCACCCCAATGATCCTCACATTGTAGTTCTGAAACACGACGTCTGGCGCGTCAAGGGAATCATACAGGTCACAAAATCCATAGGCGACGCGTATCTCAAGAGATCAGAATTCAACAGAGAACCTTTGGCTCCAAAGTTCAGGTTGCAAGAAGCCTTCGATAAGCCCATCATATCTCCAGATCCGTCAATACTGCTGCACAGGATCCAACCCGATGACCAATTCATAATCTTCGCATCCGATGGCCTGTGGGAGCATATAACCAACCAGGATGCTGTCAACTTTGTCCATAGAAACCCGCGACACGTAAGTTTCTATACGATTATGTAATGTGTTAGATGTCGGGGTTAGTCCATAAACTTAAATCGATATTTACTGCAAAGTACATCTATTCGTGCAATAATAAGAATCAAAACCAGACAAACAGATATGAATTCAGACATTTTTGTCTAATGCAGGGAGTCGCGAGGAGACTTATGGAGGCGGCACTGCAAGAGGCGGCCAGGAAGAGGGAAATCAGTTATGCAGATTTGGAGAAGATTAACGTTGGACTGAGGAGACATGTTCATGACGATATCACTGTTATAGTCGTGTTCCTCAACCTCAATTTCGTGACCAACGATGTGTCGGTAAGGGGAGCTGGAGGTCAAACGTCGCTCGCTCGCTTGCCAAGCAAATTGGACACAAACATTGCTCCCTCATAACCTTATGTACTTATAATGTTGTTTAACCCCAATAAACAAAAACTAAACTTGATTAGTTTTTCAGTAAAATGGCCCATTTTATCGTTATTTTGACTACACTATCACTATGTAAGGAATCGCATGAAAATATGACTTCATCCATATTCATTAAATTGAAGTCGCCTGAATAATTTATAAAGTTAAATCATGGGATAATTGCAAGAACTAACTGTGAATATTAGATTTTTTTGGCATGTCTTAGCCGTCATTAGATATTTTTGTATGTCCTCAACTATTTCAAATTCGCAAATTTTGTTAAAATAAATGGTGATAGACTAATTGTCAAAAATACCCTAATTTATTCTCTTGAATGTTAAGTGTAGAAGCAAATTTTTTTTTTGCATGGTCTCATCGGAGAATGCCAAATATATAGTTTTATTTCCTAATAAAGTCCTTTGTTTGAGGTGAGAAATTTTGATTTTCTTATTAATAGTGAACTTTTTGACTTGCGATCACATCTATAAATTAGATTAGTTTGACATAAGTATCTCTATAATCTTATCCTCGAGTATTATTTCTCAAACTACATGAATATAAATATCATTATCCATACAACTGTGATTTGTATTGATTCAAATCTTTTCCATTAATGCCCAATTAATTATATAAATTTTAATAATTAAAAAAAATATGATCGATATCAAAGAATATGTTGAGTTCAATGTAAAAATTGAACGTCACCAGTTATATAAGAAAAATAATAAGGATAATGAGTAATTTAATTATAACTGTATGTCTCATTGTTTCATGACTAAATAATGTTTTTATTTTGAAAGTTAAAAAAAGAATCCAAATGCATATCACCATCTATACAATAAATTAATTTGATCATTAATGAAAATTATAAAGGTATCAAGTGATATACTAAATAACTTTTTCATTCATTTTAACAATTTGCAAATGTAAAATAATGGGTTAATTGCACCTTATTATATCTAGATGTAGCCTTTTACAAACTACTATACATATTTTAAAGAGTATTGTTTTGACTCATTTAGTTTAAAAGATTACAATTTGCTCTAACAATGTTGAATGTTGGGTAAAATTTTTTATTAAAACATAAAATGTCTAAAATACCCTAACTATTTTGATTTTGTTTTTTTAATATCAATCAATTCTTGTTTTTACCCTCCCAGCTTGTGTTTCTTGGCAGCCATACCATATCTATATATGCCTCAATTTATTAACAAGTTCAATTTGCTAAATAAAGTCTCCAATGAATACACATCCATGCAAATGACAATAAAAAAAGGACCATGTTCTGTAATGGCAGTGGATACATAAATTGCTGGTTTGATTCAAGAATTGCATCAAGAACAAAACAGAAAGAAGAGAAAACTTAATTCAGAATTCAATCTCTTATTCACATATACTCCTTCACACATCAATGACAATAAACCTTAAACACAAACACATTCAACAAAACAGTGAACCAAAATCTTGAGAATTCTAACCTTGCACCAATTTCTTATAGCTATAGACCCTGTAAAAATCCTTACGATACCCCTCACTCATTCTCATGTATCGTTTTATGATGTGAGGAGTATCGTAGGCTACCCGCGCGGCGCATGAGCTCTTAAGCGAATCCCTGCTCCCCTCCTCCATGCGATGCCAGCGACTTTTGACTGTTGACCCGATACCGCAGAGGACCCGACGCCGGCAACTTATGGCCAAGCCCAGAAAGCTCAAGCCCTCCCCCAATGAGACCACGTGGTGCTACCTGTCACCGGTTCAGTGCAGATCTATAGGTGTCGACTCAGTTCCGATTCAGTGCAGATCTATAGGTGTCAACTCAGTTCTTGAGGATGGGGAGTGTCACCTATCGCCGATCTAGTTCTTGAGGAACAAGAGATATAAAAATGGAGAGGGAGTTACAAACTTACAGAGGAGTGGGGAAGGAGAGAGGGAAAGGGATACTTATTTAGACCAAAAAATAGTAAGTCAACAAAACCTTAGTTTGTAAAAAGACTCAAACTAGGTATAATAAAGTGTAATTAACAATGAAATAATTAAGAGTTAAAACACAAAATATATCTAATTAATGTTAGGACTTGCAAAAATTCTAATACTGACCATTTGGTTATGCAATTATCCCTTGAATCATTTTGCCTACGAATTTTACAACAGAATTGAACAAACGTTGCCATCACGTATACATCTAAAATTTACCCAGTTAAGTAACAAAACAACAATCAATAAAGAACTTAGTCTGTTGCAACAATAGAATTGAACAACCAAAATATCGTAATACCCTTTAAAAAGAATTTAGTCTGTTACAACAAACTAACACCATAGAAGAATAAACGAAAACTGACCAGTATCAATAACAATCCACATTAAGGCAGTGAAGAATAGGAATAGGACGACATTAGCACAGTATTATAAGAATCCACATTAATACCTAGAAAAGAACAATTCACTGATTCCCTCAAGTCATCATCACTCACATAGTCAAATATACCACAAGATAGCAATTCCACATATGCCTGCCCACTGTTTTCCAGATGAAAATATTACATGGCTACAAAAGAAACATAATTTATCAAAAGTACATGCTCCGCTGCCACTAGTACCATACCTACCTTGCAAGGAGTGCAATTTACCCGGTGAGACAAGAAAATCAACAATACCTCCAAAGTGTTCACATAACTCAACATGACAACCTAGTAGAATACCCTAAATTCTGAAGGTACAACCTAAGAAAATGATTTCAATTGTTCTTGACCTTTACCTTCAACCTACTCCGAGCTCATAACAGATTGCAATCATGATCAGATGCTTAGAAGCAATAAAAAGAGAAAGATGCACTTGACTTCATTCATGCCATTCAACAATGTTATACTCAAATTTTGGCAGCATGCAATAGTAACATCATATCAATTGATGACAAATGATGACACCATTTGCACCATTTAAAAATATGCACGCACAGACGTCTAATAACTCCAACACTTAAATTCTACATTAGCATTCCAGAATTTGTGACAACAAAAATGGTAATAACTAATAAACCTAAGACTGTCAATCAAGATAGTATGAGTGCTGCATTATCTAATAAAGCCATAGAATGAACTAACAGCTGGACCAGATTATATCAGCTACTTATGCCTACTTGCTACTGATGTTTCACACTAGATCATGAAATTACAAAATGAGAAAATGGTCACATGCCAATATGAGAGATAGGTTGAGGACAAGGCTGTGAAATGAAACCAACTGTGAGTAACACTAATAATATTAGAAAACCTAAAAATACCATATTTTCCTAACTTGTAACTTCAGAATTTCTGATATTCTTAGGAGGGTTGTTTAAGAAAAGTGAACACTAGGAGGTGGTCATTCATTACCATGCCTCACCGGGTAAGTTGATATTAACACAGCACGAGTCGACATGAAACACAAAATCCTGCTTGCTGCCTTGTGAGGAAGTATCCATCTAAAGAGGAGAGAGCTGCATCTGGGAATTCATATGTTGAAGATAAGGAAATGCAAAGAGGTGTTGAGGGAATCAGAGATTGGTAGAACACTATCTGCCACAAAAAGAAATATATAATTAATTTAAATACTTGGATGTTTTAGATCACTTCTGATGGTTAAGGAAATATCCATCAGGGAGATGTTAAAACCCAGAAAGTAAATAGACTTACTTCAACAAGGATAGTTTATAGTCAGGCCCCTCCAGTGGCATTGCCTGCAATAGCAGCTACCTGGTTGCACAAAAAATAGATTAGGATTGCGAAAAAAGAAAGAAAAAAAACTGCAAACAGTACTTTATTTTTGGTGGGAGCAATACATAAGGAACATTACCGGTTCAATAGTTCCTTTTCCATTTGCTTCTGTTGGGGCAGTTGATGGAGCTTCTGAGAACCTAAATTGAGAAACACGCAATATTATGAATTGGAATCTTAAACCACTAACACAGTAAACAAGTCACAGTAGAAAATGGAAGAAACAGTTCAGAAGTTCAACAGACCTGAGGGCCCTTGCTTTCCTCTTATCTTCTTCCACAGCATCTACTACTTTTGGGGGTGGAGCAAACCTGGCAACACGAGCTTTCTTCTTGGCCTCTTCATCAGTAGCCGCAGACGGGACAGGAAGTCCAAACCTGGATCAACAACGGATGTTTACTTCAATGGACAACCAAAACAGTTTGCTATAGGGAAAAGGTTCTATCGGGTACTTTTGAAAACTTCATTAAACCAAATAACACAAAATTGAGGTGGGGAAGGCAAACCTTTCTGCTCTTGCCTTTCTCTTCATCTCCTCTGCTTTTTTAGATTCATTTGATCCGTCAGATTTCTTGGACGCATCTGATCCTTTTGAGGTGGGTGCAGTGCCAAACCTGGAACAAGAATGGCACTTAATTAACTTTTTCTCAAAACCACTACATAATGTAGAGCCAATCACAAACATCTCTAACAAATCCAATATGACTGACTCGTAATACACAACCTGGGAGGAGTATCCTGCTTAATCACTGAACATGTTCATTTATAAGAAAGACAGTGAAGTGTGTTCCTATGTGAAGCAAAGCTAAAGGAAATATATTTAGCAGTAAAAATAGGACTTTTGCAACAATAAAAGCAAATCTAAATAGCCAGAAGTGAATTGGGGCATCTTGTGGTAGACAGGTCTATTCAGACCAATCAACCCCAACAGCTCACTGAACTCTCACAGGCTTAATGCTTCACTAACAATACTTTCTTTAGGCCTGTGAATCATGGTTGGGCCTCATAACAACTGATAGAGCAGTGTCAAGTAAATTAATGGATAAAACAAGCATTAGACATAGGTACTCACCACAAAACATTAATCACATAAAGGAACGGAATGGAATGGGAAGCTGAAGAGACTAGCGAGATTCAACAAAACAACCTAAAAACCCTAACTTTCAAAATTACAAAACCCTTTACAGATTCGAGAACATGCAATTGTATCATATTACCTCTCAGCTCGAGAATTGCGCTTCTCAACTTCGGACAGCTGTACGGACACCCCAAAGCGCTCGGCTCGGCGGATCTTCTTCTGGACGTCGGAATCTGGAGCCGCTAACAGGCCTTTAGGAGCCGGTGCAGCAGCCCCGTCTGGGGCCTTGGATCCATCAACGTCCTTCGGAGACGGGTCGTCGCCGCCATTGACGGTCGAGGAAGGAGGCTGAGCCGAAGGGTCCTGAAGAAGAAGATCCTGTTCGGCGGCGGCGGGTGGGTCTAGGGTTTTGGCGGGGCTCTCTTCCGGAGGATTGGCTTCGTTGAGGTTCAGATTTAGGGTTTCGGTGGCCATAGGAGATTTGGAATGAGAGAGAGAGAGAGAGAGAGAGAGAGAGAGGGTGTGGTTTTCTCTGGATCTTCTCTTCTTGTGTCGTTTTGGGCTTTTTGTGGGGTCAAAGCACGCGAATCGTCTGGGAGCGTTTTCCTAAGATATTTCTTTCCTCTGTGTTTGATTTAAGTAGTAAACTAATTACAAATATCTTACACCGGCAACACACATAATAAAGAGTTAAATTTAACTAAATTTTCTTTTTAATTTTATAGGTCACTCACTTAAAGAAAATTATTATTACAGTTTTAAGATTTGTAACAAATTTCTGTGCAATTTCATATTCGATCGGGGATTTATGAGAATTTCTAAAACTAATCGGGGATTTGGGGGATTCAGCAAGAAAAATATGCGCTTGTCGTCTCCGAGAGCATCGACGACGAGTTTCTAAATCTGGAGAAGGGTTTGTTGTCGAGGTCGGGCTCGTGGTAGTTTCGGTTTAGGAGAAGCCGATTGAGGTGGCACGTCTTCGCGCAAACCATCAACGACGCACGCCAAAATTAAATCTGGTCCATGTCGCCGGCGATAGTGATGGACCCAAAATGCGACACACAAAAAATGTATCGGATGTCGAGACTCCCGACAGTATAGTGGTCACAAGTAGTACAGGGAAGTAAAATTACGACCTCGAGTTTATTGGACTCAAAGATTAATTAATTATTCAATTTTAATCCCTCAATTGAGAACTAAGATTTTACGCATATTTGTGGCCTCGGGTCTTCACCACGGAAAGTGGCCCTAGTTTCGCCACGGGAGGGTTACGGACTGTGGCCCTCGGCCACGATAGAGATCCTTGTTGGGCTGTCAAAATGGGCTTGTGAGACCTGTAATCATTGGCCACAGGAGTAGCCAATGGTTAAAGTGCTATACTTGGCTTAAAATGATATGAAATCTGCATAAACCTTCAAAGTACCCATGAAACAAAATATAGACAAAATGAGGGTAATGTGACGAAAATAATGTAAGATGTGAGAATTTAGTATTGAAGAGTGGTATAAAATATCCTCATCAAATAGTCCACACTCAAATCAACAACAACCTGATGGTCCATGCCCAAATCAAATATTGTCTTCATGCATATGTGTTCAACCTTTATGCATCATCATCACGAGCATTAGCCACCCCTCCGCCCAAATCCTTCGGTTGAAACACAGCCCGAACAATGGAAGCCTCCATTTCTCCAAATTTAGGTTGTCTTTAGTCGCTCTCCTCCCTTGTCACCATTCAATACCCCAAATCGCACACTTCTCAAGAAAGGTGCTTTTGTTTTTTTATTTTATAATGTAATCAGGACATTTTTGCATTTCTTCATTCTCTAGTCCAGTGACAAAGCTGATAGTGTCAAGCTTTATAGATGTGTCAATTAAGTTGGTTCAACAAGTTTATCTTTTGAATTGGAAACTAAAAAAATGAAGATTTAAATTATTGAAAATTCACATGAGATTTGATAATGAAGATTTAAAAGTGTTAGGTATTATACAATAATAATAACAAATTGCGAAAATCAATAAAATATAAAATACTAATGATATATGAAAATTAGAAAATGATACATGAACCTTTACATAATATTTGATACAAACTCGGGAATAGTCGAGGCGTGTTGGACACTTTCCTTAAAGTGTATTCGCTCTCCCTCGGGTGTTGAATCAATAAGCGTACACCTCTCAGGATACAACGACTTCGAACTAGCACCGTACACCAAAGGTCTAGTTCCGGCGAACTTGAACTTGTGCCTTTCTCTATCACCAAATCGTACGAACTTTGAAGAGAAGAAATGTAGAAGATGGAGAACAAGAACACATAGTTCTTGATATTTGGATGATTCAAAATTGAAGAGAAAGACCATCTATTTATAGTCTCATCTCTTCCACCTCTTGAATTCTAAGAGTAAATGCCCAAATTAAAGACAAAAATGAAAGGTTGTAACCTAAACATTTAAGAGGATTAAAGCACATTCAAAATGAATATTAAATCAATTTTATTCATCATGTAGGATTAATATGAATTTAAATCATATAATACGATCTTAAATCATATAATATCCAACAATCCCCCACATGAATAAAATTGAGCGAAACCAAAAACGACACAAAAAGAGAGGCACGAGTAGACTCAACACGATATGGTGATAGATTCTCCGGTCAATACCTGTATAGGATAGGTAGGGGGTACCTTTGAACCTTCCCTTGTGAAAACATGTCGACTTTACTAGCTGACCAATAGACGCGATGTCCTTGAATTGTTCTGCCGTTTGTGTAAATGATAACATGCCTCACGCAGGTGTCTTCCTGACCCAAGTTCGGTTCTCATGGTTATGTTCATTTTGGTCGTGAACATCGTCCTGGTTCTGCAAGAGTTTCTAAAGGATTTAGCCCCTCAATCCTCCTTTGAAGCGACCCCACTTCTCTCTCACATAGGTGATTTCTTATTTAAGAGTAACCCGCTTTACTCCGCTCGAAACCTCAATATTTTCGACGCATAAGAATCATTAAAAGCTCAATCGCTTAACCTTTCCATACGGGTGTCACTGTTTGCATCATAGAAATAGGACTGGGGAAACCCCCACAGTGACCTTACCAGTCTTAACAATTAGGTTGTCCCATTGAACCATGATCTTGGGATCTCCAGTCAACATGATTGGGTTTCCTTTGTCTTGACTATACAATTTCATGGGCTTAAGTCCCATTTCTTTAGATGTCTTCTCAACTTGATATTCATTTAACTAGTTAATCACTAGTTCTGCGGTATTTTCTTTAGACCTTATGTAGTCAATCCTCATTGAACCATAGTTGAGAAGTTGGTTAACAACATTATGTCTTCGACATATATGTCTAGACTTGTTGTTATTCATTGCCCTTGATAATATCCTTCCACAAATATTTAGACTTTCATAGTTGTTTGTTCTTTTCGTAAACTCAGATTCCATTGTGAATCTAGTTATCAAAATTTGTTGGAAGGATTTACATATCATGGTAAAATCTATCCACCAAATGGATATAAGATATTCAACTTGTTTACATGTATTCTCTTACACCTTTTGAATATCTATTATAATGTAGACCATAATCAAGATTCAATCATGGATACATTAATATTCTCATGGTAACAATGTAATATCCAAAAAATTTAGATCATTCACGTATCTTGTTGGTCTATGTAACATAGATGCAACATCCCCATGTACATGTCATTAAGTACATGATATTACCTATCTCTTTTGTATACTCATTTTAAGAATACTTTCATTTTTATTCTTTCACAAGTGTTAGCTTAAATCAATAGATTTTATAGCTAAACACCATCACATTTGTTTAAATTTTCAAACTTTATCAACATCGTGTGACCGATAAGTTTGTTTTTCTTGGAACATTGATTCTCATATTCTTTTCACATATATGAGTTATATAACATTTATGTTAGTGTCATATAACCTTCTAACATATAAGTTAGAAATTCATCAAGTGAATTTATCACCTTGCCCTTTGGCTAATTCTTGACCTTCTAGTCCATAACTCTTTTTAGAATTTTATCACAATTCTCAAGAATTCATTTAGATGATCTAAATTCATCTCGTTTGTCTGAATATTCTAATTCTAGACTTTAATATAATATTCTTGTGTGTATCGAGATTTTTTCAAATCATACACATGAACTCTATATGTACTACTATTGCACGTTCAATGTAGGCACATTCAACAATTTGGTTCATATCCTTATTTTCATTGGAGTCGAAGTTAAAGCTTTTACTAATCACCCCCACACTTCCAATTAGCCGTAGGAAATCTTGCTTCCTCTTACCAACTCACTAAAAGTTTTCTCAACGTCCATTTATGTTACCTTATTTTGAAGGCAATTTGCTGAAAAATCATTGTCCCCCACATGTATTGTGATGACCCAAAACTTATAATTATCACATACTTCTCTCATAAAGTGTGATATTTTCTTTTCAGCAACATCATTGAATTGGTATTGTTACAATATGAATATTTCGGGTTGGATACTCATGTATCAACCTTTTCACATATTCATCTTAAAGTCATTTTGTCCCATGAACATGACTATTGACGTTATCCTCGTTATTGTTTTTAAGCAAATATACACAACAATATTTTGTACTATCAAATTGAAAGTCACAAAATATTTATTCTCATCTCTTATTCTAGCAAATCGTCAATCACAATCTCAATGTGAATTTGCTCAAGAGGTTCAACTTTTCTTTCAACAATTTGAAGGACATTCTAATTACACAAAATTCATATTTCTGTTTGCTTACCAATCTTGAAAGATGGTAGATGGTTCAAGTGAATTAATCTACATATAAATTATAATTCACTTGACCAAGTCTATCATATCATTATATGACTCAATCATATAAATGAATTACTCTTCTTTATTCATATCAATCCACATAATGACATTTTCATTCATGTTCATCATGACATCGGTTATATAACCTTTGTCCACATACATTGTATTTGGAACAATTATTTTTTTCCAAGAAATCAATTATAATTGAATCCATCAATAACAAGTAATATCTCTAATGAGATTATCATCAATTGCATTCTTTGTCATGCCGCACACACAACTTATTTGATCAAAGCAATATTTTGAGGTGACATAAGCGTATATGTGCACAATCTCCCAATCATCAATAATTTTTAGATTAGAATTTTCAATTCTATCTATATAAGTATGACTTCAAACAAACATGTCAAGCCAACCCTTTTTGGGATTTGATAGCACAAAGTTTATTTTTGAGATTGCAACATAACTAGATCATCACTTATGTTGATCTCTTTACTTTGTTGATATGATTTCAAACTAACCATTATCAACTCAAGAATGAAAACCATTATTTCATTCAACTTAATCACATTCAATTCATATTGATATGATTTATGTATCAACGAATAAAAACTTTATTTTATTCAACTTAATCACATTCAACTAATATGATTTTTCAACACATGAATAAGATCGTTATTCTCATCTCGATCAATCATGTTCAAATTCAAGATTTATCAATCCAAAACAATTTTCCTTCCGTTGAACATGCTCAACTCATATTTATATGATTCATGAGTTCGTGAATGAAATCGTTATATCATTCAACTCATATGATTCATCAATTCATGATGATCAGTTCAAAATAAGAATCATTCAAATTAATCATATGATTATGATTTTCAACCAATGAATAAATTCAATATTCATTACTCATATTTAATTTTATTGAAATGATTCATCATTACATGAATTAACTCATTATTTCATTCATGTTAATTTTACTCACTTGTACAAGGAATATTAAGCTATTCAATAGTTAGTTTTTAAATACAAGAGAATCAACTTCTCATCTTTCGCTTTTGAGGTTCGTCATTTACAATCTTGGTAAACTCAACATGTTTACCATCTTTTCTCAGCTTCTTTCAAAGATTAAGTCAATAATCTTTTCAAGTCCTTTGACATTTTTTTTTCTCTTCTTATTGATCATTCACAATCTTTTGTATTTCATGGTACACATTTTACAAATAATATCAAAACTATACAATACATAGTTTTGAGTACAACATGATCAATTTCTTCCTCTTTCAATATTGAGGTTTTTTTGTGTACCATACATGGTGAATCCATTATGACCACCATCTTTTGTCGTCTTCTTTCAACAATGAAGCCAACAAATCACAAGTCATTTGACATATCTTATCGAAACAAAATTCGATATATTTGTGGTAGACACTCGTGTCTTAAACCCACTTGGAATTTGACCCAAAGGTACATTCCCGGCCTCAGCCATATTGACATTTTTTTTTCCAATATCCCCATAAAATGAATTAGGCAAGCAAACCCGTTGCTCCCATCCATAAAGATTTCAATTTTGTTTTGTTGAAAACTTAAAGCTAGTACAAAGTCCCGTTATTCGCATAAATATGCTTCATTCTTTGTGTTCTTCATTTCTACAACATGAAAACAAACTCATTAGTATTTGTAAAATTATAAATTATCTTAAATGACCAAATTCATCATGTTACAATAATTTATTCAAATTTGGAGCGAGTATAAAACTTTATAGTTTGTATCCAAAAAGATTCATATTTTCCAATCTTCATATCTACAAAATGAAATTAACATCATTAATATTATACAATTGAAAACATTCAAAATTTCATAAAACAAATTATGAACTTTCTCGAATCCGCAACCTGTTGAAACTCAAGAACGATACACTTTAAGATTGTTAGGTATTATACAATAATAATAACAAATTGCGAAAATCAATAAAATATAAAATACTAATGATATATGAAAATTAGAAAATGATACATGAACCTTTACATAATATTTGATACAAACTCGGGAATAGTCGAGGCGTGTTGGACACTTTCCTTAAAGTGTATTCGCTCTCCCTCGGGTGTTGGAATCAATGAGCGTACACCTCCCAGGATACAACGACTTCGAACTAGCACCGTACACCAAAGGTCTAGTTCCGGCGAACTTGAACTTGTGTCTTTCTCTATCACCAAATCGTACGAACTTTGAAGAGAAGAAATGTAGAAGATGGAGAACAAGAACACATAGTTCTTGATATTTGGATGATTCAAAATTGAAGAGAAAGACCATCTATTTATAGTCTCATCTCTTCCACCTCTTGAATTCTAAAAGTAAATGCCCAAATTAAAGACAAAAATGAAAGGTTGTAACCTAAACATTCAAGAGGATTAAAGCACATTCAAAATGAATATTAAATCAATTTTATTCATCATGTAGGATTAATATGAATTTAAATCATATAATATGATCTTAAATTATATAATATCCAACAAAAAGTTGGCGACTGAGGAATCTTTTAGTGACCATATAAAAATGAACGCCAAAGAGGTCGTCGGCAGAAAAATAAATACCAAAAAGAGTTTGAAAATGAGAGGGCTTGAGTGACACAAGTTTGAAGAGTTAAAATTAATCACATCATATCCTAAAATTCGAAATTAAGACCTCTTCATTAATAACATGAAGTTTAAACCGTTGCGATATCCGCTCAAATATTGTGACATAAATACTTGGTTTGTCACCTACAGTAACCCAGGGCAATTTAATTATACTATATTTCAATTCATAACAGAAAAAATTGGGACGAAGTAATTTATAAATATTTTAGTGAATTTTATTTTACCATATATACACATTAAAAAAAAACAAAAGGGTGATCGCTTTCCTCGCCTGATGGGAGGACCTGGTCTGGTGCCGCTTGTAATTCATGTACAATTGAAAATTTTGAATCTAGCAACTAATCGAGATTGGGAAGGAATTGATTGTGAAATGTGAAATGGTTGTGTTTGGTCTGATACTCTGAGTTGGGCGTAGCGCGAATGAGAGCTATGGGCGGTGGAATTGGATTCTTTTGTCAAGCATGTTGTTGTCCTTACTGAGTAAGCGCTCATTGGAGGTTGATTCCAGGTAAACCTCTATTGTCTCCAATTGAACTTGAGTTTGTGTTGTTCATGTTTGATGATTTCATGGACATTGTTGCACCAGGGATGCGTATGGATTTGCTTTGAGACCTCAGCATCTGCAAGCTTACAAGGAATATGCTTATATCTACCAGGTGTGTTGAATATTTACACATTTCTGAATTTTGGCTTCTTATTTTTTTCATCTGAACAAGTTTTAGAATATATGACTGTAGAAATCATCTGCTTACAATGTTAAATCGTTTTAGGGTCAATGTTATTGTGCATTGTAGTAACAGATTAATGGTATCAGGAAGAAGAAGTTGAAAGATTAGATAAATGGCTGAATTTCATTGATCTGCAAGTAAAGTTTGCTCAACCCATTATCCCCGAGGTTATACATGAAGATACACCGCATACAGAACTTACTACACGCGAAGAAGAGACTGTTTCGGAGAGGAGTGGGGGGAATGATTCTAGTGCCACCGATTCCGCTCTCAATGGCTCAACGGAAAAGGAGGGGCAGCATACAGAAGAAAATAATATTCATGAGATCTGCACTTGGCTTCAGATTAGGCCATCCCTTAGTTCCATTGATAACCTGATGAGCGCACGTGTCAAGAAGAGAAAGAATATGACAGGTAATGAGGTGGATGGTGACGAGACTGACGAGCTAGATTCTGAACCTTTCTTTCCTTGGAAACAAGAATTGGAGTGCCTTGTCCATGGTGGAGTGCCCAAGGAACTACGGGGAGAGGTATGGTCGAGTCTGTTCAGTTTTCAATCTCTTGTGTTTTTGTAAAGGGATTTAGTTCCATAATCTTGCTGTTAAAGGTTTGGCAAGCCTTTTTAGGAGTGAGAACTCGGAGAGTGGAAAAATATTACCAAGATTTGCTGGCTGGTACTGAAGCAGGCGAAGGCATAGAGACCGATGACTCATCTGGTGTACCCCTGAAATTTAGAAAGCAGATTGAGAAGGTCATTAGATGAATGCGCCTTGGACTTTATGCTTCTATCTTTTTAATTCGTAGGTGCTACTTCTGATACTTGTTATTGTAACTAAGGTTTCTACCTAAGATTAAATTGTGTGTTATTTGCAGGATATACCGCGAACTTTCCCAGGTCATCCTGCTTTGGATGATAGTGGCAGGAATTCCTTGAGGCGTTTACTTTTAGCATATGCTCGGCATAATCCTTCAGTTGGGTACTGTCAGGTAACTGAACTTGAAGAGTTTCTTCTCTTTCCTTATTCCGTACTCTATAATCCTCTCTTTCCTTCCATGTGAAATGGGTTTTGATAGTTCCCCTTGTTTCATGACTTCATCCAGTATATTCAACTATAGAACTAATCTTTGGTGTTGATTTAAATTGCCATGGTGTTGTTGTGTACATTTTAATTTTTGTTTAACTTGGTATCCAAAACACATGCAGGCTATGAATTTTTTTGCTGGCTTGTTATTACTTCTGATGCCAGAGGAAAATGCCTTTTGGTAGCTCTCTCTCTCTCTACTATTTCCAATTTGTATGTTGACAAAATATGTATTGCAACTTATGTGGAATAATATCTCAATATGACCTCTTGATGGTGTTTCCTGTATACCAAACATCTATCAACTTTGCTCTAGAGGCGTTGGTGTCTGTCAAACTATTTGTGCATATGTTTTGCAGGGAGTTAAATAGTCGAGAAAACTATTTATCTCCATTCAAAATGTGTGCATGTCTATATTACTTTCGGTGTGTATGTGTTAGTATTCATGACATTAGTACTTGTTGCGAGTTGTTAGTCTGGTTTGTGTTGATGTAATCCCTCAGGGCTTTAGTGGGCATTATTGATGATTACTTCGATGGCTACTTTACAGAGCAAATGGTAGAATCTCAGGTGAGTTTGCTCATTCCACTGGGTTTAATTTCTGTATCTGATCAGGTAAAATACTAAAATGAATGGTGATGGTTCTTTTTGTGTTTTCAGGTGGATCAACTTGTTTTTGAGGAGTTGGTGCGTGAAAGATTTCCTAAATTGGGTTTGTCCGCTTCTAGATTTCCATATTAATACTTTCTTCAGAAGGGCAATGCGGCTAGTTTCTTATTCCCTCTGTCACCTATCTATCTTGTGCAGTTAATCATCTCGATTACTTGGGAGTGCAAGTGACATGGGTATCTTCATCTTGGTTCCTATCTATTTTTGTCAATATGCTTCCTTGGGAAAGCGGTGAGGTTCAGGTGGTGCGATTGAGCACTTCATTTTAAAAGCCTAATATATGATACTTTGTAAATTTCTTTGTCTTCAGTTCTTCGAGTTTGGGACGTGCTTCTGTTTGAAGGAAATCGTGTCATGTTATTTCACACAGCACTTGCTCTTATGGAATTATATGGTACACTACTGAATGCAAACACATATATGTGCATTTGGGATTCTGAATAATAAGTTGAATCTTTGTTGCTTCTTGTGGATGTAGGTCCAGTGTTAGTGACAACTAAAGATGCTGGAGATGCAGTTTCTGTATTACAATCCCTGGCTGGTTCAACATTCGATAGCAGCCAGCTGGTTATCACAGCGTGCATGGGTTTTTTGGCGGTGACGGAAGCGAGATTGCAAGATTTAAGACAAAAACATCGGTCATCTGTGCTACAAGTGATTGAGGAAAGATCACAAGGAGTTAAAGTTTGGAAGGATTCCAAAGGGGTCGGTTCTAAGCTGTATAGCTTTAAGCACACTTCTATGAGAAAAGAAAGAACGACATGTGAAGAAAAGTCATCAGGGGATGCCGTTGTTGCAGATCAACATCAAGAACAAGATACGTCTAATCGAGACTCTCCCTCAGAATTTGATGAGTTTATTAGAGGCCTAAAGATCAATTCAGAATCAGACTCTGTACCGGATCTTCAAGAGCAGGTAGCTTTCTTTTTTCATCGGAAAATGCAATCTGTATAAATGGGTATTGTTTGTATGAATTCCAGCTGTGATGGATGATTTGTGTGTAACTCCTTATAAGTTTGAATCATTAACAGCTCGTGTGCAGGTGGACTGGTTGAAGGTCGAGATGTGCAGGTTGTTGGAGGAGAAAAGATCTGCCGTGCTCAGGTGGTTACTCCTACTCTCTGATATCTACTTTCTATGTCATTCTGAGATGTGTTGTGTTCCAGAGCTGAGGAGCTTGAGACGGCACTAATGGATATGGTGAAGGAAGACAATAGACTGCAACTGAGCGCCCGGGTACATCTCAGAACCCATCTACTTCCTTTTCAATTTATCACTGATAAGGTTTCCAAATTCCAGATGGAGGAGTTAGAGCAAGAGGTAGCCAAATTACGGCAAGCCCTAGTAGATAAACAACAGCAAGAAGAGGCAATGATTCAGGTTTCAGTTTTGCAACTTACATTATGCATATATTATTTGCTAATAATGTTTAGCCTACTTAAATCATTATGTAACGTTAGGTGTTGGAGCGGGTAGAGCAAGAGCAAAAGATGTCGGTTGATGCTTGCAAGTCAGCGGAGCAAGAAGCCGCTGCTCAGAAGTCTGCACTCAAACTACTTGAGGTTGGTTGGTCACCTATTATCATCGTCATTATGAAAGATGTTAATTATAAATTATAATGATAGTTGGATTTCATATGTAGGAAAAGTACGACAAAGCTATGTCTTCCGTTGCTAAGATGGAGAAGAGGGTGATTATGGCAGAGTCAATGTTGGAGGCCACACTGCAGTACGAAACTGGGCAGATCAAAGCTCAAACATCAGGTCAGTAATTGACAATTTCATGTAAAACATACCATTTTAGTCTCCAAATACCCCCTGGTTTAATAGAATAATTGATGTATGGATTCAATAATTGTATTGCTGAACCATCCAAGAAGCATTGTTGCTGGATTTGGATGTTCATTTTTTGAAATTAAAGAAGATTTTGAGTTTATATAATTGTTAGCTTAACACCTCATTGGAACTGCTGCAATCTTTTCTAATCAGGATAGAGCAGTAGGAACACTAACTATGTATATATTTTTTGAATACAACCATCAAAATCCTATCATTGGGCCTACAATTTTACAGAGCTCATACATTGATTACAAAAAGCAGCTGTACAAGGTAGGCCAAAACCAAAAGGATCATCGTACCCGACAAAGGTTACATGGTAAAACCAACAATATAATGAAACAGGAAGGAGTTGCAGAAATCATCCTGCTTGCACGGGTCTGGACTCGTACTGGTAAAAACTGAGACTGATAAATGAAGACGTCAAGATACCTATTAAACGACGACAGCATCCAAGGTAAGATGCTATCATCATCCTTCACCATCGGAAACCCGAATATCTTTCTAAGTCATTGCCAAATATGGAAACAAGAAAACCCGAATTGTTTCTTAGCTTACTCTTCAACTCCGTTTTGCTGTTATTACCTCTTTGATCTTGGAGTGTTGGGAGCAAGACGAGAGGTTTGAGCAGGTTCGGTATGAGGTTCGTACTTTTGTGAAGCAAGGTAGCTCAGAGCTGTGACGACATCAGCAATGGCAGGGCGCATGTTAGGCTGCTCCTGAACGCACATTGCTGCAACTGCAAGAGCTTGGTACAGTCCTCGCGAAGGGTAGTGTCCTTGTAGCATAGGATCAGCAATTTGTGGGAACTTACTTCGCTCTTTGAACAAGGGTCTTGCCTGCAATCAAACAACAAATCATTACTTCCTCTCAGTAAAAAACACGCTAGATTAGGGCTCTCGTTAATATTTACAAAAACATCAAATATTATATGACCGTTATTTGGGGCAGAGGGAACGATAACATAGGTGTGAACTGCAAATCGCTTACCCATGCAACAAGATTCTGCTCTCCTGTAGCTTTTGAATTGTCAATCGCCTTTCTGCCCGTAATTATTTCCAAAAGAACAACCCCAAAGCTATAAACATCCGATTTCAGAGTCAGCTGACCCGTCATTGCATACTCGGGAGCACAATACCCGTAGGTGCCCATGATCCTGGTAGAAACATGGGTGTTATCCCCAACAGGCCCGAGTTTTGCCAAGCCAAAATCAGAGAGCTTTGGGCGGTACCCTTCATCGAGCAATATGTTGGAGCATTTCAAGTCACGGTATATAACAGGAGGGCGAGCTTTGTCGTGCAAATACTCCAATCCCTTGGCGGCTCCCATGGCTATTTTCATTCTTGTATTCCAATCAAGTAGCTTCCTGCCAGGAGATATGTCTACAATATAATCATATCAAATTAACCATCCAGTTAACGAATATCATATAAGTGTGGAACTTTGCCAAATGTTGTGGGTCAATTGGCTGAGACCTTACCATGTAAATGATCTTCTAAGGATCCCAAGGGCATGTATTCATACACCAGAAGCCTTTGATCGCCGTCAGCACAATAACCGGTTAGATTGACAAGATTTGGGTGGTGAAGTAGGCTTAACATTAGTACTTCGACGAGGAACTCCCGATTCCCTTGCAGTCCATTTCGGTCGAGTTGCTTGACAGCTACAACCTATAGCACAATAAGATGGATCAAGTTTCAAACTCTACAAAGATATGCATATAATGAACTTATTTAAAAGGCTTAAGATTTTCTCGTGCTATCAATCAGCCGCTAAAAAACTTAAACAAACCTTATTAATACTTTCCAACTGCCCTTTATATACTCTACCGAAACCTCCCTCGCCCAAAAGACAATCTGCTCTAAAATTTCTAGTAGCAGCTGCCAACTCACGGAAAGTAAATGTTTGCGCTGCAATGTGATCAGACCCTCCAAGTTTAGATGCCTCCTTCACACCCGAGGAGGAGACCCTCTTCAATTTCTCTGAGAACGTGAAGATTAAGGAAACTTGGAAACAATGGGGAAAAGATAGCTTTGCAAGCAAATACAAAATCATAACGTCTAAGCTATACGCAGGAGACAGGAAACGCCAAGAAGGAAATCAAACAAAGACCTTAAACGATTATATCATCTGCTATCATTTCCAGCAATCATTCCAACAATATCAAAATTAGAACACCAGAAGATAAGCCTTAAAGACTAATATAGGCTTGCAAATAATACAAATTCTATATGCATTACTGTCATAGATTTGCACCATAGATAAGGACAAGTAAAATTTATCCAACACAGGCAAAGATTATTATAACATCTCACACTCAAAAGTTACAATTTGACAGGTTCATCATGCACTATTGTGAACACTGTAAGGAATCAAAATTCAGTAAGACCAAATCTCAAAAGAAAGTAAGCAAAGCCCATAAAAAGAGACCACTGGAGATCAATTCAATGACCAAGCAAGACCCATAAAAAGGTTTCAATATCATGAACTCTATAAGGATTAAATATCAGTAAAGATCAAATCTCAAAAGATAATCCCAATAGAAACTAAGCATAACCCATAACAAGAGACCACTACAGATCAGTTCCATGAACAAGAAAGACCCAAAAATGAACTTCAAAATTCAAATAGCTCAAAGCTCACACCTGAGATACTAATAGCCATCCAAAACAACAATAGACAAATCAACTACATCACAAAAAAAAACAATTTTGAATAAAACCCAGAAACTGAATAATGAATAATTTCATCATAATCACTCAAACTGACCAACATCACAATTTGTGATCCCAAAACACCCAGCTTTGACTCAAATCCCAACAACACCAGAAACTGAAACACTGAGTTATTTCATTACAAGCATCAAGATAGAGACCTGAGGTGGGTAAAATCTGATCAACAGGTGGGTTGTTACTCTTTTTCTTCTTCTTCTTCTTAGCTTCACTAGTTGATATTCCAGAACATGGAATCCAACCCATGATCGATTCTTCTCTCTGAAACCTCAAAAGTTGAAGAATCAAAACACAGAGCAGAACAGAACAGTGTTTCTGACACAGTCCAGAGCTTATCGAGAGAGACAAGGACTGGGAAATCAAAAAGGAAGAAACTTTTGATTCATTTACTATAAATATTTGGAGTAAATAAAAACAAGAAGCTTGTTTTCTGTTATTTATCGGTTTTATTCAATTTTGTCATTGGACGATCGATGTATTTGGTTGGACCACATTTTCTCCTTCAACCCCCCAACTGTAATGCCTCTGGACACAGCAGGCCAATTTTGAAACGGTGTCGTATTTATCACTATTTATTTATTTAATTTAATCTGCTTCAACCGTTTAATGTAATTATTTGATCGACCAAATTGTAAATTAGGATTGGTTTGAAAAAAAATGAAAAATATTAAGTGATTGATCTATTTTTTGGTTGGAACTGTTCAATATAAGGGTGAATTGGTTCAGACTTGACCTATTGTTTTGTATTGATTTTTTATTAGTAAACTATTAAAATAAGATTCATGAGAATTAGGACAATTGATGCATATTAGTTCGAAATTAATAAATTATATCAATCAGGTCAGGAGTGACCAGTCTTTGTCTTAAAATTTGCACAAATATTGAAAAATAGGCCCATAAACACTCCTAACTCTATAATTATTATGAGTTTAGATCTATAAAGCTTTATGTTAAAAATGTTCTTAAAACTCTTCTATCAATTAATTTACAAAAAATAAATACTATTTTGATCATACGGCTCACCCCAATAAAAGCACTTATTGTATTTCATTAAAATTTGGTGAATGCTTTCACCAGGAATATGGGATTTAATAATTTATCCAAAAGAATAATAAATTATATAAAAAAAATATTATAACGTGGAGCCCATGACATGTACGTGAAAAAGCTGGAGATTATTTTTGTATATTGATTTCTTCTCATATAGCAAATAAGTATATTAAGAAATATTAAGACTTGGTCGTTAACAAGAGGATTTTTTTATTTAGTAGCATCACGTGAAAAATAAAAGAAATTGACCCAAGTGTATCTGCACCTACCAACCAAACCAGTGCAACTTGTTTTTGCTTCTTGCCGTGAAATTTACGGACACGCAAATATATTTTGATTTTTATTCATTCAAATTATTGTTCATTTCTGGTCCATTCGAGATCTTTCAAAACATTTATGTTCAAATATTTATGAATGAAGATATACAAAATTATATACAATTTAATAAATTGTTCGATTTAGAATATTTGAATAAGAAAGTAAAATTAATTATATAATCACTTGTATTTTACTGATAATGTTGTCTATGTAAAGTTTGGAAACTTCTTTTATGATTAGTATTCCCAAAATTTTGTCTATATTTTAGATTATAATATCAACATCTCTATGGTTAGGATATTTAGAATATTCATGTAATGGTAAATTTTAAATTTTAATATAATATCAGACACCGCGATGGACCGATATCAATAAATATAATTAAAGTTTAAAAAATATTTTTTTTTAAGAAATTAAAGTTGAGTTGTTTAACACAAAAAATAATCATTATACATGTTAATGAATGTAATTATAATTATTTATTAAATAAGTAAGTGCATGCATTGTATATCAAGAACCTCCGATAAAATAGATTAGAACTTTAAATATTATAAATAATTTTCAAATATACTTTCAACATCCCTATATTCACAGTTGGGTTGAAAATGAAGTATAAACCAATGAAGTATTGGTATAAACCATTGGCTAAATCATAAGACTTTATTATATTATTTATGTTTTTAATTAGATTAATTATACGATAAAAAGAATCTAACAATTTTTATGAACATGTCATTGTCAACATTGTGGTGTCATTTCAAATGGCAAAGTTATAAAACATTAATAAGTGCATCAATGATTTGAAATTTTACAAATTTATTACTTTAACAGCTTGACTCATCCCAATACTGTTTTCATAAGTACAAGAAAACACGTGAGGTCATAATGGAAGTATATAATCTTACTCAAAATTTAATTTTAAATTTCATACATTATTATTGTTATAGCTTAAGGTAAGACACATGTAAGACACATGATGACCTTGTTTTAACTCACTGATACAGACGATACGAGAAACACATATAGTGACACTTGAAGAAATTATAGGTACATTTCACATTAAGCAACCTAAGAAACAATCAAGATTGCAAGAAGAAAAACAGTTATATCATAAACTGAAGAACAAGAAATGTGAGAAAAAAAATTATGAAGAGAAGCAAAATTAACAAACCCAAAGGATTCATTGCCTCTCATTATCTCTTACAAAACTGTCTTCATCAAGAAAAGAAGCCTCTGATGAAAAATGGCATTGCAAATGAAATGCCAAAGTTTCAATCTCTCTGGTCTCCACGCCTTGGAGCTCTTGCTCGTCTACATTACAGTCAGATGAAATGACGGGTTTGACTCTCTCAATTGGCTATCAAGACTTGTCTTTGCTTGCGGCCTGTGAATCTTGCTCAGAGGCAACGCTTCTGAGAGGCATGTCATGGTTATGCTTCCCCTCATACGTAGTGATGAAAGCGTTGGGGTCCTCTGATGCCCTTTCCACGTGCTTTCGCACGTTGCATTTGAGACTAGTGCACCTATAGTAACTTCTGCACCAAGAACGGGATTTAATGCCAAGAATAGTTGTAGAAAGTAGCGAGGATGTTTGAAAGAACGAACCTGGGATATGGATTTCCCTTCACGACTTTCTGTCCATATTTTCTCCACCTGAACCCATCACCCACGATCTCTGTATCCGTGGAACTTTGAACAACAATACGAGGCTCCTGCATAGCTTCTCCCGAGATGCCAACTCCATTCGCTTGATTGTCACTTTTACTGAAGGCGGTTCATTAGTACAACAATCAAAATATAAACAACTCTGAAGTTTAAACGGATAGGTGGAGGCCAGAATGTGTATCACAACAGACGGCAAAAAGGGTCTAGGCCCAAGACTAGACCAGCTATAATACCATGTTAGAGCTAATGTGCACAAAAAGGCGATACTTATGATGCTATATAAGATACTCGTCACAGGTTTAATTTGTTACCTTCTTTTACTTGGTGGTTCATCATTTCCTGCATCAACTCCCTTGTTTGCTTCCTCGCCTTCCCCACTAAGGCCGCAAGAATGATTAGGAGTTGCACCACCAAGGAGCGTCACTCCATTTACTATAGGATCATAAGGTACGAGGCCATTTCCTTGATAAGCCAATTGTGCCGATAAACTACCCTCATTCTGACTTTCTAGTCTCCCATCAGGCACGACATTTCTTTCATTTGAGTTGTTACCATTCCATAATTGGTTGTTGGCAGAAACTTGACTAGTTCCTTCAGCCACAAGTCCACTTCCTTGTGTGTTGCGTTTAGGAGGCTGAGGCTTTGAATGGTTGTGCTCACCCTTGTACACTATCTCTGCAATCTGCCCGTCTAATGACCTTTCGACCTTTTTCTTCACTGGACAATTTGGGTGTGTGCACTTGTAGTAACTTCTAGGATACTCGCTTCCTTTTACTTGCTTTTGCCCGTATTTTCTCCAATTGTATCCATCATAAGAAGGTCTATCCACACCGGCCTTTGTAGGTGGTAGATTTTTTGGATCCTCTTCCGAGCCTTGTAGTGCTGTCTTTGAGGTCTCACTCGTCTGATTTGTTGTTGTTCGAGATGGAGCATTATGGCCAAGATCTGAGCTGAGACGGGATCTGAAATTGTGCCTATCTTGGTTTGTCTGCAAGATTCGTGATGGCTGTGGTTGATGATGATCATCATTCGAATTTCTCTGATAAAAGAAACAAGAAAGAGTTAACATTTCACGAATCAAAATCATAAGCATTGCAATTTAGCTACTGACCATATTAGCCAAGAGAGAAACTGTTGTCTTTGACACGAGCTTTGCCAATGGTTTGTACACGACAGTTGGAGTTGGTTTGATATCTAGTTTCAAAATATTATCAGGTGCAGTATGAATAATTACAGTTCTGGTGGTTTCAGCCTGAAATTGTCAATATCAGTTGATGAGAAGAGAACACGAGGACAACTACTCAAACTTAAAAGTAGAAAAGAACAACAACTAGAAGTAAGAAATCACCTGAGAAGAAATCAAATCAGTTGGGGCACGATTCACCGTTGGCTTCAACCTTATTGTCTTTGGTCTAATGGCGGTGACTGCAGTTTCAGAGCCTACATTGCGAGGCGAGGCATCGACTGCACCTGCGAGGAGCTCAGAGAATGACCTGAAAGTAGAGCAAGTAGGCCTCAGAGCAACTGGTTTAGCTACCACTATCCTTTCACCCTCGTTTATCTCCATTTTCTTATAATTTGTAGCACAAATCAAATTTTATGATGGCACTATAACGAACAACTGTGAACTGTATTCATATTGCACATGAACTCTTCGTATCACTAGCAAAGCTTGATAAAGAATGATGATCAAATTGTGGAACTTTTTCTATGCTGCCTCGACTTGTTAAGGTGAGTGCTTCTTGAGACCTGTACAAGACCGAACTCATTTAGACAACTATTACAATAGAGAATGGAAACAGAAAGATGGAAAAGACATGTAAGCATAATTCGCATACTTGAAGGGAGGAAATGACAATAATGATAAATGATCCTCAATAACTGAGCTGAAATGGGTAATGGCAGAAGAAGGCAGGGCAGGGACACAGAAAAGAGAGCAACAGGGTTACTCAAAAACGCTCTCTGACTCAACTGATCACAGCTGATGTGCTTACTGGCTAGGTGATTGTTTGATATCAGAGTTATGGGAGCAGACACGATTTTGGGACCAAGGAGAACATAGAATGTTAAGACAAAACATCCTACATGTACAAACCATTAAACCTAGCGTTTACACTAGTTCAAGATCATATTATAGGATTTACACAGCAAATAACTTGCAGCAACCAAGATTGTGTTCTACAAAATTCATGTTGCAGTAAAGCAAAAGGCAAATGACCGGATGGGATATGTACAGCCTATCCGGTCCAAGATTTTTCTTAAAACTAGAACTAGTTGATAAGCTCCTCCTACATCTTCGAACTTCAATTGCATACACATTTGCACGCCATTAGAACATAAGAAGCATGGGTATAGAGACATCTAAGATACCGCAATTAATCTCGCTCAGTTACTTTCAGCCAGTATGTTGATGTATTCTCTGCTCCTAGCTATCGAAGCAGCTACTTCGCATTGCAATAACAAGCTCCTAATGACCTAAATAATCCTTCAGACGTCAGACTGCAGGATTTAGCATCTCACATTACTCTTCTACGAGACCATAAACTTGACTCAAGCGTAGTTTTCAATGGCAATACTCCCAAATTATAAATCAAGTTATGCGACAAAGCTTCCAAACCTAAAGAATCTGTACTTATTTCCTTCAGCATGAAACAAAGTCAACATACTTCTAATCTATATTCCTTCATTTCCCTTCTTCCATAATCAACAGCCTACACACATGAACAGTCTTAACCAATGATGGTTCTAGACTTATGAAATGAACAAACCCTAAGTTCACACCAATTAATCAATACAATTCCAAGTAAAACAAAAAAAATTTACAAAAACCAACATACATTCTAAAAACAAAATCACCCATCTTCGGAGAAGAACCTTGAAATCAACATTCACCAATCCCATCAAATAAACTGCTGAGAATACAGTTTCAAAGAAAATGCAGCAGAAAAAAACAGGACTTGAATGCAGCAATAAGAAACAAACACAAGAACCCAATAAACCCAAATAAGAAAAGCAACCCATCACAAACGAATCAAAAAATAGAGAGAAGTGCAGCTCTTGGAACTGACCCAAATGGCCAAAACTATCAACAAACTTGATTTCGTCTACAAACCCATTTTCACAACAGTGACAGAGCTCTACCTGCATTTAGAAACTGGGAAATCCAGAGCTAAAGTGAAAAAAATGAAAACTTTAGAGGGACACCCACCCAGACCAGTTCACCAAATGAGCACTAAGTTTGAATATCAACAAATAATGGGTTTGTCTCTTTTGAGCTAGAAACAACTTTCCTATCATTAGCTCTCACAGAAGCTTCTCTACACTTGACAAAGCTACAGAGAGAGAGCAAAAGAAATTACTTTCCAGATTCTGGAAAATGAAGAGAATGCGAAGAGAGACCTAAGCTTCAACCTCTGGAGCAGCAGCAGATGAACAACAAATGAATTCACAGACAAAAGTAGCTGTTTGGAATTGGAGATTTGTACAACAGTTTTGCAAACAAGGGCCTGTTCTTTCACTTATTTCAACTTCTGGGGTCTATAAAATGGTGATTTTGTACGGCCAACTAACTGTCTTCGTTTCTCGTTGACTCTCCGATAGATCTCACGCTCCCACGCATTTTGGTTGAGCACCACGAGCATTGAAGGCGCGTGAGGCTCAGTCCACGGGGATGGTGGGTCCCGCAGCGATCCTGTCAGGTTAGCAGGGAACTATAATAGCTATGCGCTCGACACGTGTCACGGTTTGTGTCCGGAATTTAACACACCAACGATTTGACTAGTTTGCCCTTGGTTTTCAGGTGTTAGGCTGCGGCTTTGTGAGGGGCTAAAAGGTCATAAGCATGGGACCATTTCCAGTGTCCTGTTATTTGGGGAACTAGAAACGAGCTAACAAATTTCCCATACAATTTGTTTTTTTCCTTCTAAATTTATTTTTCATTAATAACATATTTTAATAACTTAAAACGAATATTGACTTGTACCGTAAAAGTTAAAAAAGTTATTTTTAACTCGCTAAATGTACGTAAAATATCATTATAATAACATCGATTTATTATACTTATAAATTTTGTAAATGTATAATATTAACATCTGCACGACGTAAAACTCACTAAGTTTTTACATATGAACTTTGTGAATGTACCCACCTAATTACAAACCACCTCAAACCCACGAAGCACTCAGCGGAGCTCGAACCATGGCTAGGGACAAGGCCATGGTAGAGCTCGTGTTAGACTATTGCGATAGTTGAGTCCTTACAATGCGTTAATATATAGTATATAAATACAAAAGAGGGGAATAATAGAAGGCATTGTTATTGAATGGAAATGTCGCAATCAGAATTGGGAGGGATTGAGGATTAGCTGGAAGTTGAAGAGAGTGTGAGACTTTGGAAAGTTAGTTGGGGAGATTGATAGAACCCATGCTATTGTGTTCTTCGAGTTTTTATTTAAATATTTAATTTAACTGATTATTAATTATGAAAATATTAGGGCATTGAACAAGCTTTGTTTAATCATTAAGGGTTAATTTTACGTGGGTCATCAAAATAGTTTGTATTCTCACTTTGGTCATCATTTTTTTATCCCGTTAGTTCACTTATTGATTAAGAGGATATTTTAGTCATTTTATAAGATTTTTTAACGGAGTAAGACAAAAATATATTCTGATGACCTTATAAATTAAATTTAAAAAATAGTGATATGCTTGAGAATATAAACTTTTTTGATGACCTTTGTGAAATTACCCTAATCATTGATTATGAACTATGGTTGTATTATGGTATAGATTAATATTTGTTTGTAAACTAAAAAATTCTTTTTAGTGAATTGAGTATCGATCAGTTATTGCAATTAAACATATCAATAAGACATTATTAGAAAACTATTCATATTTCATCCTGAAGTTAATTTTGAACGAATTTTTTATATCTAATAAATACAAACCAGATCTTACTCATGTGAACAAATTGAATAATTTTAATTTCCACTCCTATAATCTTTATGCTATGTACAAAACACTATCATGATATATTTCAAACTAGTACAAAGTAATAATGAAAATCTTCAATCATCATTAACCCAATCGTGACGGTAAGAAACAACAAATTTGGTCACTGAATTTACACAACTATTTTAAAAATAAACCATCAAAACTACAGTATCAAACTTTCAATATCCACCCAATGAAGTATTTGCAACATAAATTAATAACCTCCAATTTCTATTTCCCAAACAATATAATTTTCTGAGCGATTAAAAATCACTCTTTTTTACCGCAACAATTATTATTACAGTACAGTTAATAATAATACCAACCTGCCACTCTATAATAATAGACCTTACCTTGTACATATGAGGAAGCAATTAATTGCAGCTAAAATGTTTGCTACTAGCAGAGGCACAGAGGAGACAACAATTAACAGTCCATGAATTCACATAGGAACGTACCAGGGACCATCTACCGGTAAAACAATTTAACCTTCCATGTAAGAGAATGTTAATAATTATCTGCACAGTTTCTAAACCTGTGCAAAAATAAACAACTGATCGGTGGCACTTTTGTTTCATTGCAGACCAAGAAATCAAATCTTAATGAGCTCAGTTCATGGCTTTTAATTCAGTATGAGCCCTGCATCAAGACCAGAGGAAACTGGCTCACTGTGATTCCAAGTATATGAAAATTCCAATGGAAACATGAATAATATGAAGCAGAGTGTGCAAAAAGTCGAGCCATGGAGGATGTAAAAAATGCACGAGTCAGGGAAGTTTTTTTTCTAGTGCAAAAACCAGCTGCATTTCAAGAATAAAGCAGGAAGTGAAAAAACTTCATGATCGAAGAGTACTAGTAGTTCTTATTTCTATACTTACAATATACATAGAATAACACAACGGTAATGATGATATAATGGGTTTAAAAGAAGAAAATGTACCTTGGTATGATTCAGAGTAATGGATTAGTTTCAATAAGATGTACAACACCATCTATCTTCACAGTTAAGAGCTGGTCTAGTGTTTCATTTTCATTTGTGCCACTGTATTAACTTACTGTCTGGCAATACTAAAGCCAGCCAAGCTTGGCCAGCTGCAAAGGCAATTAATAAAGACAGCATAGAATAAAAGGCATTCAACTACACCCCTATCCCTATGGTATATGCACATTGTCCAAATTTATGAACAGAATACGAGGATTGAAACTCGGAATCATCAGAAGTTTATATATAGATCACAAATATGGAGATAAGCAAAAACTTAATATACTTGAATATCTTTGGCGACAACATTAGATCAACTACATACGAGGCTACCGATATGTCAAATAGCAAATCATAAAGGGGAAAAATCACGTGCCACGATAAATCAAAGAAATCTTACCTTTTTCTAAGACGAGAATTTAGTAGTTTGCGATGATTTATTACCAAATCAACATAAATAAAGTACAACAAAGGGTATATCAGTATACCCAGCTTCCATTTGAAAGCTTATTGCCTATGAGCACCATCACTCATTTATCCGTACAGTGTGGCCACTAAATAGTACATGAAAGCCTATTATCATTCTCTCTTCATTTATCGAGATAGAATAGAGAGAAACCTCTTCAGAAACAAACAAAAAACCTAAAAGCCCAACTAAGACACAATAATAAGTTAATGGCAGGCCCATACGGGATTATTATTACACGACGAAAACAAATATTAATTTTCTTTATGCAAAATTGATATGCATGTCCATTATGCATGCAAAATAATGATAAACTCACGACTCACCCCTTATAGAGCAAGTATTCTTTCAGACTCTATGCTACAGCAGAACGCTTCTCCTCATAATCATCAAGATTGAGAGCTTCCAACAACTTAGGCCAAGACTCTGGTATCCCTCCTGGCAGAACAAACTCCAAAAGTTTTCCTTGACTGCGGTAATATTCCTCCAATGGCTGACTCTGCGAGAAGGCCATATCAGTGAAAATAATTCCAATCAAATATAACCTTGACAAACTACTACAAAAACAATAAATGCTGAATATATTCTTAAGAAAAAGAGTAAGAATATGCATTTAACAGCCTACCAAGATAACTCTCAATAAATAGAACCATTGGCATCTCAAAGGCTAAGCTGAGACTATGTACTGTTTCTGATGGTGAAAATTGGATTCTCCTACCTAAAGGATAGTGGTAAAAATAGACTCAACAAAGCCCTATAAGAAGCTGAATGATACCTTATCATTGTAAATACGAAGCCGCTCTTTTACAACTTGTTCGGTATCGTCTGCGCGAGTGATTAGCTTTGACATGCAATGTGCAGGAGGGAGAAGTGGTTCCATGCTAATTCCAGGCTTTCCATTCTCACCCTTTACATCGATGGAGGCCACATTGAAGCCTTTCCCACACTCATTGCAAATTCTTCTTCCGAGGCATTTCTCAATCAATACACCTTCTGGGAGCTTCAGATTAACTACAAGGTCAATATCAGTCACCCCTTCCAATATTTCCTGGAAAAAAAAGGAAATAACATGTAACGAGTTAAGCATTTGTTGACCGTCTACAAGTAAGAGCAAGGCCTACTATAAACCAGGCCATCTCAACAGTCTAGATCAGACTAAAGGCCTCAAAATAGCAAAATCTATTATTTGTCCATGGAAAATATGCTCACCGCTTGATTTATTGTGCGAGGAAAACCATCAAGAAGAAACCCGGATTCACCTTTGGCATCTCCAGCTTCCAATCTCTTTGCTAATAATTTAATTACAATTTCATCTGAAAGTAACTTGCCTTGATTTACAATCTCAGAAAGCTGCAAGAAAAGAGGAGCAACATAAACTGAGAAACATCACATCAATTTCATCAAAACTCGTCCCAAAGCTTAACATATGATAACGTGAACAACCCCTAAATTGGACGCATTAGCCTATAAACATTGATACATAATAGGAGTATGCTAAATCACAATAGTAGCTAATTTCATAACTTCATTTTTGATATCTAGCAAATAAAAAACACAAATTAAGCTGGATATATAGAATGATATAAAATTGTATGAACATTAACACAGAACATCATATACATACAATAAGCTGCACAGATCAATTTTATGATTTGAAAAAACCAGGTGCATTTCCCAGATACCTAATCAACTCTGTTGATCCATCTAATTTACGAACGAAATCAAACAATTCAATTCCAAAACTCACAGCCATAGCCACCCTGAATCGTGTACCTGTTGAGAGAGGGGACCAGAGGCGGCGAGCTCCTCGCGGACGAGATCTCCGGTGGCGATGTGAGGGACGCCGAGGAGCGTAGAGAGACGGCTAGCATAAGTGCCCTTTCCGACGCCGGGACAGCCCAGGAACACCCATTGCACGTTCCGATCCTTTGGATCTACGCGCCTCAGTAGAGGCTTGGCGGCGAAGAAAGAAGGACGGGACGCGCCGGATCCAGACAGAGACCCAGCGGCGGAGGAGAAGAATCGACTCAAGGAAGAGGACGATCGCGTCAGGCGAGTAATGGCCGCCATGGGAGTAGAGCTCTGAGAGAGAAGAAAGCTTGAAGCTTTGCAATTTGGGGAAGAAACCCTAAATCGAGTCGTTTTCAGTTCAGGAAGAAACGGTGTCGTTTTAACAAGGGTATAAATATCCACACTCACAGTCTCACTCTCAGTTCACAGTTCCAGTCTCAGCGATGGCGGAGAAGAAGAAGCGGCGCCGAGACGACGACGACGACGACGAGAGCCACTTGCCGTTCAAGAAGAGCCTGAAACCAGACTCCACCATCCTCCAAATCCTCCAGGAGCTCACCAACGCCGTACGCGCCAGCGGCGGCGCCTCCACCTCCAAAGCCCTAACCCTCTCCGATCTGGCCCTCTCCTTCCCCTGCCGCGAGGTCACCGACCTCTCCCTCTCCTCCGTCCAATCCGCCATCGAGACCGTCGTCATGAAGCTCACCGAGTCGATCCTCGCCGGCAACGGGTTCTCCTTCGACGTGCCGTCCCGGTCCGCCACGAACCAGCTCTACGTCCCCGAGCTCGACCGCATCGTCCTCAAGGACAAGACCTCGGTCCGCCAGTACGCCAACATCTCCACCGTCCGCAAGACCACCATCACCACCCGGATCCTCCAGCTCATCCACCAACTCTGCCTCAAGAACATCCACGTCACCAAGCGTGACCTCTTCTACACCGACGTCAAGCTCTTCCAGGACCAGACTCAGTCCGATCTGGTCCTCGACGACGTCTCCTGCATGCTCGGGTGCACCAGGTCGAGCCTCAACGTCATCGCCTCCGAGAAGGGGGTTGTTGTGGGCAGGCTCATTTTCAGCGACAATGGTGATATGATCGACTGCACGAAGATGGGTATGGGCGGGAAGGCGATCCCGCCCAACATTGATCGAGTTGGGGATATGCAGAGTGATGCGCTGTTCATACTCTTGGTGGAGAAAGATGCCGCTTATATGAGGCTTGCAGAGGATCGGTTCTACAATAGGTTTCCTTGTATAATTGTGACTGCAAAGGGACAGCCGGATGTGGCGACGAGGTTGTTTCTGAGGAAGATGAAGATGGAGCTGAAGCTTCCCGTGCTTGCTCTTGTGGATAGTGATCCGTATGGGTTGAAGATTTTGTCAGTGTACGGTTGTGGGTCGAAGAACATGTCCTATGACAGCGCGAATTTGACTACACCTGATATCAAGTGGTTGGGGATTAGGCCTAGTGATTTGGACAAGTATAAGATACCCGAGCAGTGTCGATTGCCCATGACCGAGCAGGATATTAAGACCGGGAAGGATATGTTGGAGGAGGACTTTGTGAAGAAGAACCCGGGGTGGGTGGAGGAGCTGACTTTGATGGTGAAGACCAAGCAGAAGGCGGAGATTCAGGCCTTGAGCACCTTCGGGTTTCAGTACTTGTCTGAGGTTTACTTGCCCTTGAAGCTGCAACAGAAGGATTGGCTGTGAGTATGGAACTAAACTTATCTAAAACTGTGCAATTGTGACTTTTGTATTGCTTGTTTCATTTGAGTATGAGAACTGTAAAACGATTCATTGCCATAGCAGTTACATGTATTCTCATTTTCATGAACCATAGATGTGAAAGTATTTTTTTTTATCTAATGAATTGTCTGTTCCGATAGAAAGAGGGATGAAATAGACGATTTTGTGTTACTGTGAAGTGTGATTCTTCAAGGATTACCTTGTTGCTTCTTGATCAATCAGATGCAAGTTTCTGAATTTGAGAACCAATGAATTTAAACGCGTAAGACTCTTTGATTGTATGTGATGTATATCAGTGACACTGGTGCATAAACAGAGTTGTCGGAAAATGTACTGAAGTTTAGACCCCTAGAAGGTATGTGAAACTCGTAGCCCCATAACTATTGCCGGGAAATTTAGAACCCTGTTAGGTATATGAAAATCATGACCCTGTAACTGTTGTCAATGTCTGTACCTTGGAAGAAAGCTTCATTGTCATTCTCTTGATAGCTGTTAAAATAAATTAGAATAAGCCCGGCTGCATTAGGATTTGGTTTCATAACTAGGGTTCCACTGTTTCTCTATACATGATTTCATTATCAATTCATTCGATAGTCAGTTTATATTTTAGATTTTAACAATAGCCAGTACAAAATACAATGTTAAACACCATTGTCTAGATGTCCTTTTACACATATGCTAGTGATTGAATGGAAATTACCAAGTATATTCCTGCCTTAGTTCATACTTCATATTTCTTCTGTGTTTCCCCATTCCTTCATGTTCTTAAGGTTAAGTTTAATACTGTCGATTTGACTCTAAACCCAACCATCATACCATAAATTAAGACACTTGCCCTTTAAGATTGTTGTCAGGTTCAAAGCATTTTGTCATTTGTGATCGTCTGGATTCTTCATACATGGCATTGTTAGGAAGCTGTAATAGTGTCCCACAAACGGGTCTATAGCCATGGAGCTAAAGATCATGTCCACAATGTAATGTCTATTTTTACTGCAGCTCAAACGGTCTGAAGTGTCAATTTTTTTTAATCTGCTTGATTTCTTAAATCCTAGCACTACGAGGAAGCTATAACAGTGTCGGACAAACGTATTTGGGTCCGTGGAGCTAACTATCAAGTCCACTTTGTAGTATATCCTCTTTCATCGTGACTTGAACTGTGTTCATCAGGTAAGAATTCGAACATTGGACTCGATCACACCAGAAGGTATGAATGTCTGCATTAGAGAAACTTCATTTTTGGGATTCTATTACAGTGTATCCATATTTGTATTCTCATCTCAGTGTTTATGGTCCTGCTACAATGAATCTCCAATTATGCAAACTCACTTCCATTTCAGAGATGAAGATTGACTGGGACCAAGCTTTGCTTATGGAGAAGAAGGATAAAATCAAGTAGAAGATTCTTTCATATTTAAACCATCTAAGGGCACTTCTAGTATTATTTATTTCACAAAATTAAGCGGTCATGTGATTGACACATATGGATGGTGAGTTTGATTTTCCATCTTATCTGTTGAAAACTAAATAGTGGGTTACATATATTTTACAGACATGAATTATTTATAATCTTGGTCTTCAAATGATCAATAATTAATATGATGAGTTAGAAAATCAGCCTTAACTCAATCCAAGGGTCTTTTCGGCTCAATTCCTTAGCAGAGTTGCTAAACCTGACCAACACAGACCTAATTGCCTCATTGATCAATGCTCGGAGCTGCAGGTCAATATCTGATTGGCTCAGAAGCCACCAATTGAGTATTGGTTCTTTAATTTATGGTTTTCAGGCTACTTGCACTCCAAATTCCAAATACACTATTCAAGAATAAAGAAGCTTCACTGAACTCAAGGTCCAGTGAAAGAGAAAGTTAGGTTGTTTCAATGTATTGTCGAGGGCCAAACCCAAACATGTCATATCAGTCTCAGACATGACGAATCCCTCATTCAGATGCTGTCTCTTGCAATTACATAGTGTCTCATTCTCAGTTGCACGTGTGTCACCAACTTAATCCATGCGTGCACATTAACTCATGATACACTATTTGGCTCAAGAGCGACACTTTCAGTTTACAATAGTATTAATCTTTCATACATTCTGATACAGTATATTAGAAACTTATTAACTTGAATGTAATGTAATGTGAGGGTATTTAGTCATCTTCGATCCAAATACATACAAACTTATTAAGATTTTAAAAAAATTGACCATAGAGTTTAATCTAATTTGTATAACTATTTTAACAAATAAAACTTAATCCCTTTCCCATAGTTACATTTGTTTTCAAGTGAACTGTTTCAATTTTGCAAAATAAAGTTGTATACTTTTATTTTTGAAAAATATAGTCTTGAACTTACTATTTTCTGCACATTATATATGTTTATTTGTCTTATAACTGTTAGTTTTTTCCCTCTTGCATATTATCTAATTTGAACATGTAACGAGGTAAACAAACGAATTCAAGTTACAAAAGATCAATTTTTCTTTTAAAAAAAATACTTTTGAGAGCATTTTCATTATTCTTAAATAAATATATCCATTTTGTAAGTAAAAAAAATAGACATATTTTGCAAAAATAAAATACCACTAAGTATTTTCTTTTGCAATTTACCCACCAAATAATTCATTAATATTAGAAAAAAGAAAGTTTTTTATATAAAAGGGAAAATTCCACTTAACTTCACCTAAGTTTTCAGAAATCTCACTTACCTTCCCCGAAAAAAAGATGCTAACTCACAGCCCACCTAGGTTTGCCAAAATACCACTTAGCTCAATTTCGTTAACTTTTTTTAAAAATTCTGTTAACTTTTTTTGAAATGATGAAAATGCTCATATATTTAAAAAATTATTGAAACTTTCAAATGACATAACTCTTTTATATGAGCTCCATTTCAGGCTCATAGTATATCAAATCGAAAGATCAACGACTTTGTAGAAATATTTTTTATTAATAATTAATAATAATATATCAAAACTTTCTAATGACATAACTCTCTCATAAGAGCTCCGTTTCAGACTCATAGTATATCAAGTAGAAGAGAATCATAAGATCAACAATTCCGAAAAAATAAGTTTTTGACCAAATTTTCATCCAACGACAAAAAAATTTATACTCTTTAAAAAATATTCGTCCAACATTTAACGACGATAGACCAAAATGTTAAAAAAACGTTATTAATAATTAATTATTTATATTATTAACATTTTTGGTAATAATTATTTATCAAGTAAAATTAAATAAATTATTAATGATATATAGACAAAAACTTCTTTTTTAAAAGTTGTTGATCTTACGATTATCTTCAATTTGATATACTATAAGCCCGAAACGAAACTCGTATGAGAAAGTTTTGATATATTATTAATTATTAATAAAAAATATTTCTTCAAAGTCGTTGATCTTTCAATTCTCTTCGATTTGATATACTATGAACCTGAAATGGAGATCGTATGAGAGAGTTATGTCATTTTAAAAAAAATATAGAGGCATTTTTGTCATTTCCAAAAAAATTAACAGAATTTTCAAGAAAAATTAACGGAGTTAAGCTAAGTGTTACTTTGACAAATATAGGTGGAACGTGAGTTAACATCTTTTTTTGGGGGAGATAAGTGAGATTTCTAAAATTCTAGCTGAAATTAAGAGGAATTTCCTCGTATATAACTTTATGAACATATCACATATGTGTATGTGGAAGACTTTAATTCCCTGTTGGACTGAAAAAAAGGAGAGATCTGACGAGTATTCAAATAATTATTAGAGATAATGGTTGTTAAAGATCCAAAACACAGACAACATTGGACCCCACCCACAGTTCCTCTGTCCCCCATCCCATTCCCATGTAATGGTGGCTTGTACCTTGATCATCAATTTTACTAATGGTTTCTGTTTATTATTGCAGCAAGCAATTCAATTGGTTTCTGTTTGTTATTGCAGGAGGATAAGGAAGTGGATCAGATCAACATCAAATTACTTTGCTGTTAATGTTATACACATTTTCTTGAATTTTGAAAACAGAGATTTGCATCATCACAGCAACAACAAGCATGAAAAATAATAACAATGAAAGATTTATGCAGCTCTACTATGGATTATAAGAACATCAAATCCTCCATTACAGAATATGGTTTATTTACTACCACAACACAATGCAGCAAAGAACTAGACACACAAGCTTAGGAAATCTATGGGAAGTGTTTTGAACCATCAACTGATACCACTTTCGTCTTAGGCATGACTTTAGTAACGAACATGGCGATTTTGGATCCCATCTTCCGCTTGATTTGTCCTCTCTTCGGAGGAACCAAAGCCTTCTCTTTCTCGGGGACCTCTCCTAGTCCATTGCTCCAACGCATTGCGTTTGAGTTCATATGTTCTCAAGAAAGAAAGCGCAAATAGAGATGCTTATAAAAAAAACTCAGGGGAAGATGGTAAAATCTGATATGTGTGAAGGTCTATATATAGTGTCGAGGAGTTACTTGCATGTGCATATACAAGACAAGTTTGAAAAAGGAACTGAGAATTATTTTTCCTTTCTTAACAACTTTATTCCAAGACTTCTCATGACAGCCATGTATCTACAACTTCAAGTGGTTCAGTCAAAAGCAATGGGGACACACTACAGTTTCATATCACATACATAGCTTTAGTATGCAACAGCAACTAATCCAAATGCTAATCTGTATCATGTTCGTAATCAGAGGTCAACAGCTAGTAATTTGAAACTTCATATGCTAAACCGAATTCAACAGAGCACTAATTGTTTCCAATATCAATCCACTTCCAATGCATTAATCAAAACAGTTACTGGTATTAACATCATATTTTTGCTTCTATGTCATCTCCAAGATTAGGTGTAACCTGTAAGAGTTTGATTATATGAGGCATAAGTTACTATTATGGCGGCTAGTGAAGAGAAGACCCAAGTCAAAGTCTATGTTTCATACCAGACAAAGGGCCTAACATATTGGTTCTCACGTGCAAGTTTGTGTGTCCCCTATGAAAAGGACACAAAAGTTATTGTAGACAAAAGATGAAACATGTAACACGTATCTTTTCGAGTCCAGGGAGCAGAAGAAAATGGAAACAGATTAATCAGCAACAACCAATTTTGATTTTTTTTTTAATTAACAGAAATAGCATGTAAAGAACAAAGTATCACCTGCTTTTGATGGATAAGATTGTAGTTAACAACTTCTTCCAAACTGTCGAGTTCATTCACAAATCTATACTTGTGCTTATCAATTGGCTACAATAATTCTCTCCCATTTCGCATTAACCCTCACATCATCATCATGTATATCTTCAAAACTCATAATTTTGCAAATTGTTGTAATGCAGCTGCTCAGCATTGTTGCAGGTTGTTTAATATGACAGAAAAGGAAGCATTAACCCAAATGTCCTGTATTGTCTACAAAAACAAGAAACAGGTATGATTAGAAATCGTGAAAGTTTATAAATTGAATCAGTCATAAAATTAACAAGGCATGATATACTTTTCAAGGAAATGGAAGAGGGATCATAAGAAGACTTCAACCTGTCCTTACGAACCCTTCTTACTCTGTTATAACATAAATCTCAGCAGCATCCATAGCACGTGCCTTCCCGTGGAATGCCTCTCGCGCATATGAAACGAAAGGGGCTCATGTAATATATAATTATGCTATGGCAAAATAGTGTGCGACATAAAGGACAAGGGTTGCAGACCAGTGACCTTTCACTTAGAAACAGGGTCATCATTTTCCCAAGAATATCTCCCTTTCAGCTATCAGTACCTGCTGCTTTCAAGTTAAGGTTATGAATAAATGCATACTCCCCACCAAATCATTGATGAGGATTTTTTGACAACACCAAAGCATATGAAAGTTTTACTTGTAGACAGGGAAAAAATGCTTGATATGCATTGGTGGTAGAAACAAGCAAGTTGCAGAGTTTATTAACAAATTTACAGAGTCCTTCAACGCTATCAACTTCAGATATAAACACCATAATACATTTAGGGAACAGGGGCTGGTTTCTTGCAAGGAAACAGAGTTTCTGCAAAATCTACTTGATTGGTGCAAGGATTGTGTAGATCAAAAGAAATGTGACTATTATGATGGCGCCAAATAGAGTAAACTTAGGACTTGTCCACAACATGAGGTTTGACTTCTCTGCTCTCTTGATGGGGTCAACTTCCTCAGATAGTGGGTAGTCCGAGCGCTTAGGATTCCAGCTTACATACTTATTAGGATCAAACTGTGAGAACAGGCTTTTTTTCCCTTGCTTCTTGAAGCTAGACCAGGCCTTGTCCCAGTCTGTTGAGAAATTGTCACCTGATAAAGGTTCACAAGTAAACTGGTATGAGTATTTGCTTTCAAGAGCTGGAGCAAGAGCAATATATATCAAGTGAAGTGGGTTTTCACAAAGAGCACTGTGATTATACAGTGTAATTTTCATAATCTTTTCAAGAAAAAAATGTGAAATCTTGCATTGAAATTCTTCACAGTAGCGTACAAATAAATAACAATTCAAGACATTTAGAGTTCTTTCTTCAAACTAAATCCGTTATATGCATCTTTGTACATCACATGCAAGCAAAAAATATCCATCTCTTCAATACGAATCCATAAACGACATAGAAATGCTAACAATCTTGTTACGTGGAAAAGTTGCAGAACGAGATTGCAAATACAACTAAAGTTTTTAAGGGAAATAATTCAGCCAGTTCCATTAAGCTGGATACAGTATCCGGGCCATGAACTAGACGAAGATTCATCCACCAGCTAGCAATATCTGCTAATCAAAGAAGTATAACCATGTCTTTTATGTTTTCAAGATAATATATAAAACCTGGCTCATTAGTATAGTTTTCTTCTTCTTCTTTCCCAAGAAAACATTGCATAAGATCGCCTATATCCACTAATTCAGTATTCAGGCATTTCCACCAAGATTAATTCACAAAAGGGCATCATAAGAATCAACTGTGGCTTCATGAATGCAAGTGGAACGTGAAAATATATATAATTTGTCGTCTATAGTGCACACCTACCTCTATCCATCTAACATCCAACTAAGAAGCTAACCAAAAAAAGATGACGCCTAAAATCCAAACTCATTTGTTATAATATCCCTAACTCCAGTAACTGAAGTGAAGTTTCATATGCAAAGTACTACAGTATATAATCAAGTAAGAGTGACAATATTTTGGCGCGAAATAAAAAAGGATCAAAGCATCAACAATGAGCAGATCAAGCAGCCGTGCAAGCACTGTAATTAATATGCAAGCTATAATCGTGGTACAAACACTAGATTAGGTATTAGAGTAGGATTTCCCGTATTATTGCTGATAAAAAAATTAACATGCAAGCTATGCTTATGTATGACAAATTCTCATTCACACTTTCATGAGTTTGATACGCAACAGCGGATCATCTAACCCTTTCCAGAATTGAACACAAAGGTGTATGTCTTATATCACCAAACTATCAGACAGTTCCATATAGAGCTGAGCTAAACATGATTGAACAAACAAATGACCAACTTTCAAGCCATTTCCATATTCAACCACATTAAATTGTTTAATGCTTACAAAATTACAACGGAAGTGTATGCTTTACACCACCAAACCATCAGAAACTTCCCGCTAAACATGAATGAACAAACAAATCGCCATCATAATTCGAGCCATCTCCAAAACTCAAAGTGGCATTCAATTCAGACATACCCAGAAACTCAAAACCGTTATGGACCTCAAAAGTGAAGCAAATTAACAGAGAAAACCCATAACAAAAGAGATGGGTGATTATAGATGACCCACCACCGTCGTTTCTGTTGTCGCCATTTTGCTGAGAGTCTCTCTTAGAACAGAAGGGTCTGACCGGTGAAGAGCAAGGTTGGGATCGAAAGCTGTGAGGCCTTATACCTCCGATTCGAGCTTGAATGTCCATTAACGATCAAGAACAAGAATCAGATACAAATCAACGCCTTTTTCTCTCTTTTTTGATCTGTGAAAAAAAAAAGATCTTTTGAGGAACTGAACATCACTCTCTTCTTATCGTCCTGGAGCATCACAGGCCTCAGATTCTTCCACGTCAGATTGTAGTTGGACCCACTGAAATAATATTTTAATTGGGCCTCCACCATTCGGCCCACTATATTGCCGTGACTTTTGAAAGCTGGTCCATTTTGCATTGAAGTTGTGTTTGGGCCTAATATAGGTGCTGGACTCTTTTCATTTTTATGAATATTATTGTTTCAATGATGAAGTGAATCATAATTTGAATTTAAATGTGGTGACGTGTGGATCATATCCAAACGCAAAAAGGTGATGTACGAAAGAGAAGTGCGGTAATTAGGGGGGCAATGGCATGGCCACTTGTTACTTGGTTTTTGAATGTTGTGGTGGACTGGATCAACTCGCACATCACTTTCATAGATCTGTCCAGCCCCACCTGCCTTCTCTTTGTTCCCGACGATTACTCGCGCTATATTTTGCATCACTCACGTGCCTCGTGATTCACGCAACTAGGGCTGTCCATTTTTACTCGAGACCCAAGAAATCCGATGACCCAAAACCCGATAAAATAGTGGTTTGAATGGGTCTAAAGGATCCAACCCGATGTGATGTCGGGTGATCCTCGAGTGAGAAATACTCACCCACCGATGCCGATAGCATAAGGGGCATGCGTATATCCTCAGTCCCATCCCACGATGAATGGAAGCCCAGCCCTACGAGAATCCAAAATAACTTAATCAATGTTAGTCTCCACTCTAAAGAAAATCGTGGGTTTTGGAAATTGGCCTCGCACGAGAGCTTATAAGCGTTAGAAACGTTTTATAAGCTTTCGACGTGTGACTTGTAGAAGCAAAGAGAGATGGGTTTCGAGGTGCTGGACGTGGCGCCTACTTCACCGTCCATCGCGAAGTCGAAGTTGATCTGAGTCGTCTGTTTGAAGGCGACGTGGTCACCTCTCCTTCACCCATGACTTCATCGAGTTGGTGAAACTCATCATATCCGTCTTTCTGAGGGATGGAAAAAAAATCGAACGCGATGGGTACCCGATCAACTTGCCCCGTTCAAAACGGGTGAAACCCGATGTTTTGCGGGTTTGGGTCGGGTTCGGGTTTTATGAAAGGGGTTTTGAGCGGGTGCGATTCGGGTGCAAGTTAACCTATACGGTCCAATTTCGACATGCACCCGTGCAAATTTAAAATAATAATAATTTATATATTAATATTATATAGTTTAATTTACATTCTTATTAATTTGTTTAACAAAAAAGTGGAAAAACTAAATTTTAATCACCAACTCACTCAAACAAACTAAATTAATATAATATAACATATATTCATATTAACTTTTGTACTTGTATTAGAAGTACTATATTAATTGAATCAATATTTAAATTTTCGGGTCGGGTTTTTGGCACCTGCTCACGGTGAGCGAGTTTTTTGCGGGTCAAGCACCCGCTCACAGTGAACGCGTTCGGGTGTGGGTTTGGCTAAACTCGACCCAAACCAGACCCGTTGCCATTCCTACTCTCTCCATGCATTAATTGCAAATCTCTTTCTCCTCTTTCGATCTATGAAAACCTAACAGAGCAGCCCAAAAAATTGTCATCTCATTGTCGTCTCTAGCCTCGGTCACTCATCACACGTCCATCCATCTCACTCACAGCGGCTCAATTAGGTTGAGTATTTGTTGCAAATACAATCGTTGAAGGAGATTATTCTCCGTCACCACTATGTATCAAAGCAATGGTGGAGAAGAGAATCTCCAATGGTTTAATTCTCTAGTGGAGATTCAAACAACCTTCATGGACAGCGACCGAATAGGTGGACGTCATGACATGTCTTCGATTTCGGTAACTATGATTTTAGAATTACTTATTAGGATTTTGGGTATTTGAATTTTCAATTTCAGTTTTGGAAATTCAATTTTGATTTTGGTATTCAAGTTTTACGAGACACGAATCTAAGACCCGACAACATCACTTGGGTAATGGGTCCGGTTTCATGGACCCGACAGAGGTCGAGTCGGCTCCAAAACCAGTTGGGTCTACCTAACTCGGCCTAATGAACAACCCTACACACAAATGCATGCTTGCATTATTTACGATTAACGTACAGGGATAATTCCACCTATGTATCCTAAAAAAATTCGATTCTCAGATAGATTTCTTCATTTATTTAGTTTAGTTTCGCATGTCACCTAAAAGTTTTGTTTCTGTCTCAATGGTACTAACTCTGCAAGTTTTGTGAAAATACTAAATTTCCCCACTTTATTTTCAAATTTTCAAAATGAGGTTATTGCTCTTCCTCTTCAACTTCCCTCCATCTTCAACCTCTCTCCTTTGCTTATATGTCTTCTTCAGCCTAACATCATTTATGATAGGTGAAGGTCCATATTGTTATATAAGCTAGTGAATAGATTTACATCTTTCAGATGTGTGACTCTAACACCCCTCAGTCACGCGCAAGCCGATTTGAAATGCACGTGAAAACAGGTGAGCGGGGGCAAATATAGATTGGACGTCCTCCGATTCTTAACAGATGACATGATCCATGGGTTTTTTGGCCCGATGGCATATGATGGAAGTCACGTCCGACATAAACCAAATTCTGATACCATGTCAGAAGCTCAACCTAATAGGCGAAGACCCATATTGTTATAAAAGTTGGTGACTAGTTTCACATCTTTCATATGCGGGACTCTAACAATAATGAATAAAATTAAGAACTAACAAATAAGGTTCGTGTGAACTAACAACTATGACATGAAATGTATAAAAAACATAGAACATATGTTTAATTAAACTGCTTCCATAACTAAGTCCATAAAATTATTAGTGAATAATCTACTAACAAAATAAAATTGGAGGGTAAAACGTCAAAATTCAACAAAATTCCCGATTTAGTGCGCATTGGCGATCAAGAGTGTCGATCAACGCCATTGATCGACACAATTTCCAGCAAGAGTCTTAAATTCTGTCATGTTTTTATCGGTCAACAATTTTTTACAATTTTAGAAAATCCAAATCAGCTGACACAAATAACGCTACATGGTCATAAATTTTTCATTTGTTGCGTGGAATTGATTGAGGAGAGCCATCGAAGTCGGAAACTAGAGGTGAGACGTCAGAGCCAGATATGGTTCTCAATTAGGTCGGAGGAGTGGTCCAAATCTAGTATTCTTCCTTTTTACTGTTGTTATAATTTTTAGTAATTATTGCTATTTTTTTGAAATAATAATATTTTTTGTAATGATTATTTATTTAAAAAAATAAGTTTTAAATTTAAGCCGGTCAGACATTTTAGTCTTTTTGCCTTGAAATTTTGTCGAATTTGAAACTGTGTAACAAAAGCAATAATTGAGCGGTCTAAAATACACAGAGCCACGTGGGCAGGCAGGTCATGCCGCGGCAGAGGTCGCTCGTGTTACAAACGAAGGAGAAGAAGAAAGTTTAGAGTTGAAACCAAAGCATGAGCTCGGATTCATCGGCGGAAATGGCGACGGAGAGCTCCGGCAAGAAAGTGAGGAAGCCCTACACAATCACCAAGTCCAGAGAGAGCTGGACCGAAGAAGAGCACCACAAGTTCCTCGAAGCTCTTCAACTGTATTTTCTTTCTTCACTCTTTCCCCAATTTCACTTTAATTGTGTGACTGTGATGTGATTCTGTGTACTTCATGAATCAATTTTGTGCTGATTCTGTAATTTAGGTATGTATGAGAAAAATCATGTGATAAATTCTATAGTCAGCTTGGGTTTCATGTTCTTAAATTCATTAGGTGAGTGTACTATTTTAAGATTCACATTGCTTGTGTTGTATTTTTAAATCAGCTCTTTTATGTGCTTTCTGGGTTTTCCAGTTTTGACCGTGACTGGAAGAAAATTGAAGATTTTGTAGGTTCAAAGACAGTAATTCAGGTTCACAGAATGATTCAGCTTTATGGGCGGTGGTTCTTTTTTCCATTATGTAATGATATTATTCTTTGCTGAATATTTTGGTTCTGCAGATAAGAAGCCATGCCCAGAAATACTTCTTGAAGGTCCAAAAGAATGGGACAATGGCACATGTACCTCCTCCTCGCCCTAAGCGCAAAGCTTCTCGTCCCTACCCACAAAAAGCAACAAGAAACGGTCTTACTACTATCCCTAAAATATTTGTAACATAATGGTGTTCTTAGCATCATATTTTATTTCTTCGTTGAGCAGTTCTGTTTCCACTGCAAGCATCATTGGGTTATCCATCGCCACTAAGTACGCTTCCACTTGGATATCCTCCATGGGATGATAAATCTCTGGTGATAAATGCTGCATCGGTTAAAGCCATTCCTTCACAAGACGAACTTAATAATCTTCATGGAGCTGAAGGCACGCACAATACTCTGTTTTTCTTCTAAATATATTCTTATACTAAGGGTCGTAAAAATGGTATCACCAATCTCTTCCTTTGGCAGGAAACCTTACTGATTCAGCTAATATTGGATCGAGCGGGGTAGCTAGGCTTGGTAACAGCAATGTCAGCGGCATTGGAAGCTCGAGTAAAACAGTAACAATGTCTAACATATCAAACCAAGGGAAACAAGTTCCTGTGTTGCATGGTGGTCGTCTGAAATATAACCAGTTAATCCATTTACTCCCATATTCCACTCATTAATCTTGATTGTTGTTTTTTTCATATCTTTTGCAGGAAAACCAGATTTTTCTGAAGTATATAATTTCATTGGGAGTGTCTTTGATCCAGAAATCAAAGGCCATGCTGAAAAGCTCAAGGAAATGGATCCTATTAATTTTGAAACTGTGAGTTGATGGCATTTCATGATTTCAGTGGTTTAATTGCTAGCTTTTCAATTTGGTTTATGCGTGCTTGGAATTACTGGAAGATAATGTAAGATGTCTCAAACAATGACAGAGTTTAAGGACAGGGTATATTGTCACTGGTGCACATGTGAGATTTTTCTAATTAATGAGGAACATTTATGTTCTGCATAAGCAACATGCACTAGTATCATTTAGAAGAAAATAGTTGTTATGCGATCTTGGTCAATTATTGCTATATACTTATCGGTTTTATTTTCTCTGTCGGGCATGTTAACAAAGCATGGTGTCATTTGTTATGGATGAAAGTTGCTAGGATATTATGAAAGCTCCATATTAGAAAAAAGTTATCCCCAGTCAATGCTATCTCAACTGTTCAAAATCATTCCTTGATAATAGTACTTGACTTTCTCAAGTCTTGTAGTTAAACTTAGGCTTGGTGATACTGATTCAGCTTTGAGGACCTCGTGTCATTCATTAAACTTAGAATAGCCTTCTTAACAACCTTGCTGACTAAGTGAACTCTCGAAGCTAGAATAAATGGTTACAGTATCTGATATGGGATTGAAGTCTGGCATTATCATGTCTGTCACTCAATGTTCTAAACTCTAGATGCCACGGTGTTCCCACGAAGTTGATAAATTTTAGGTTTTACAGAAGTAATCTATTTGACATCAATTTCTACTGGCCAACACGATATAAACACGCATATGTTGCTTGCAACCCTCGTTATTTGTATTGGAAAACAATCTCAAGTTCTTCTGGTTCCTGACTTAATTGTTGAGCTTGCCTTATGACTCATGAGACTACTTCATCTAATGAACATTGCAGGTCTTGTTATTGATGAGAAACCTTACTGTCAATCTGTCTAGCCCTGATTTTGAGCCAATTGTAAGTGCTAATGCTCTTCATTAACATTATTATCGATGAGGAGATGATCCATGCCTTCGAAGCTAGGGAGGCCGGAAGAAAAACATTAAGGCCACCCTAGCATCCTTTTTTCTCTTTCTTTATGTTCTCATTCTCTACTTTCTCTTTCTCTTTATCTTTTTCTTTCTTTTTGTTGTTGTATTTGGCTGGCTTTTGTTTATTTCTTGGAAGCTCTTGCTGGTTGCATCGATAAAGTTCTCTTCCCTTTGCTGATCGAAAAATAGTTAAATAAAGTGCATGGGAAACATGTTCTAGTCCTTTTAAGTGGGGATATAATTAAAATCTATGGAAATAAGACATACCTGCTTTGGGCAGGACATTTATTTGCCTTGAAAGTATGTTTAAGGACACAAGGTGTTGTAAAGAATATATAGTATATGGTACATCTTAGCGAAAAGAAGAAGAAAGAATAATATCCCGTACAGAAACTGATCTTCCTCAAATTCCGGCTGATCAAAATTTAATGAAAAATACAACTGAGAAAAGTGGCTGTGCATCAGTCTCTTGCATTGCTCCCCGATGCCCTGAATGCTCACTTGGTTTCCTTTCAACACTATCGGACCATAAATCAATGTAGGGTGGTTTTTCCAATATTTTTAGAATTTGTGAAACAATTATTGCTCTATGATCTTGACTGGTGTTCTCGTTGCCTGATGCAGAGGATGGTCCTGTCATCGTATGGTGTCAATACCGAATCAACAGGAGTTGCTGGAGAAATCATTGTAAGGGACCAGAGGGTGGATTTGTCATGTTGAGTTGCCCAGTTACTACAACATGCCACTTCTCTGCTTTCCTTGGGGCAATATCGATTTCTCCCGAGCTCATTTGTTAGCATCACGTATCGTCCATTTCTAATGGTTCTTGTTCGTTACAGTTTGCAGTGTGAGTGTAGAGACCAGATGCAGCGAGGTGAAGATGTTCCTGAAAATGTAAGGAACTCTTTGATTTGCAACTGACTCTCAGTGTCCATACATGTGCCTTAATATTTCAGTGACCTAAATTCCAGTGCCTTGTAAATCTCGTAAGAAGATTATATGTTTCTCTTTCAGCGAAATGTCATTTTCGACTTACATAGTTATGTAGTGCATGAGTGAGATTTAAGTAATCTGTATGAACATATTTAACTATAATATTGGTGGCAGCAAGGCATTCTATTATATATAGAGAGAGAAACCAATCTTTAAATTTCATCAAATTATTATTTAAATGAGTTATTTTTATTGTACTATGATAATTCTGTTAAATTTGAGATGAAATAACCATTCTACCATTATTTTAATTTCAAATTTTCTAACTTATGTTATCTCTAACATTTGTCACTCTCCTAGCGACACTCCAAAAACATATTGCACAAAAAACTTCTAGGATTGTTGATGATATACTCATATGCACAAGTTTTGTAGACGCCATCGTTGGTATCATTTGATTTCCATATCAAATGTCCCATTTCTCATAGGACCCGCAACAACTTCAAACACCGGCCATTCTGTAATCACCGACAATGACCTTTACCTCCCATCTAACCAGATTCGCAGCGTCCATGCGCCAATGTTGTGGGATGGCCGCTCTAGGCTAGAACCAATTGCAATTTTGCCTCACAGTCTAACAGGAAGTCCGTTTGTAAAACTGGAGACTGCAAAAATTTCGTCTCATTGGCGACCACGTTGTTGAGACCATAGAGCATTGAGAACCACTAATACTTTCATGTTTTACAAAACTAAAACTGGAAATGATGACGTAGATGCACATCAAACTACACATTGAACGCCTCCCACATCTTCTCCTTCGGGTTTTTGTCATCGGTGTGGATGTTCATGATTTGTATTGTTTAATGTTTATTTGGCAATCAAACTAAAATTTTCTTACTAGCTTGTATTTGAAAAAATTTCAAATGTGGTGTTCTTGTTTGTGAGATGCACGAAGTGATGGGCATGACAGATTAGAAAAAAGCAAAATAGATCACGCGTACCCACATGCATGGACGAAAATAATATTTTCTATGGGTAATAATATGTCAAATTTAAATAGTGGGTAGTCATTTGTTTGTAACGGTAATTAAGGGTAACCATTTTTAACATTGGGTAATTATGATTTATAATTAATAGTCAAGTGTAATTTGCCCTTAAAACTAATAACACGTACCCAAAAATTAGAATCAGCAGAATGTCTAAAATTTATTCCTCACAGAAAATCATTAGTTGAACTTGTCCAATATGTTTGTTTGAGTTGCAAAAGTTTAAACTAAAATACTCTTGAGGAGACGCCGCAACGGTTTGAGCCTCACACATTTGATGGAGAGATTTTAGTTTTGAACCCCATTGTAATCAGGACGGAGAAGAGCTATCTCCGGATTCACAAATCATTTTGCTAGAACATAATATAATTTAAATTTTAATCATATTATCTCCGGATTTTTATGCCATCCGTAAGAGAAGAATAGCAGAGCCCAGAAACGAGTCGGGCCGGGCTGCGAGAAACCAAAACCAAACCTGGGCCGAAAGAAAGCCCATAATGAACGCGAAACCCTAGCTGTGAACAAGGTTATATATACCCCAAATATGCAAAACCTAGTGCCTCCTTCAGAACCAAAGCCTAATCACTCTCTCCTTCTCTCCCATTTTCGCCCCCCAAAAATGGCCGCCGCCGCCGTTCGACCCCTGGTTACAGTCCAGCCTCTAGAAGGCGAAATGGCCACCGACTCCTCCATCACCGTAGCCCTCCCCGACGTGATGAAGGCGTCGATCCGCCCCGACATCGTCAGCTTCACCCACGCCCAGATGTCCAACAACTCCCGCCAGCCCTACGCCGTCTCCCGCAAGGCCGGCCACCAGACCTCCGCCGAGTCCTGGGGTACCGGCCGCGCCGTCTCCCGTATCCCCCGTGTCGCCGGAGGTGGTACCCACCGCGCCGGCCAGGGAGCCTTCGGGAACATGTGCCGAGGAGGCCGCATGTTCGCCCCCACCAGGATCTGGCGCCGCTGGCACCGCAAGATCAACGTCAACCAGAAGCGCTACGCCGTCGTCTCCGCCATCGCCGCCTCCTCCGTCCCCGCCCTCGTCATGGCCCGCGGCCACAGGATCGAGTCCGTCCCCGAGATGCCCCTCGTCATTGGCGACTCTGCCGAGGGCGTCGAGAAGACCTCCACCGCCATAAAGGTGCTCAAGCAGATCGGCGCCTACCCCGACGCCGAGAAGGCCAAGGACAGCCACGCGATCCGCGCCGGCAAGGGAAAGATGAGGAACCGCAGGTACATCAGCCGCAAGGGTCCTCTGATCGTCTACGGGACCGAGGGCGCTAAGCTCGTCAAGGCCTTCAGGAACATCCCTGGCGTGGAGGTAGCTAATGTGGAGAGGCTCAACCTCCTCAAGCTCGCTCCCGGTGGCCACCTCGGGCGGTTTGTGATCTGGACCAAGTCTGCTTTCGAGAAGCTCGATTCCATCTATGGCTCATTTGAGAAGCCTTCTGAGAAGAAGAAGGGCTATGTGCTGCCCAGGTCCAAGATGGTGAATGCTGATTTGGCCCGCATCATCAACAGTGATGAGGTTCAGTCAGTTGTGAAGCCGATCAAGACTGGTGTGAAGAGGGCTCCGATGAAGAAGAATCCATTGAAGAACCTCAACACCATGTTGAAGCTCAACCCGTATGCCAAGACAGCAAGGAGGATGGCTCTGTTGGCTGAGGAGCAGCGTGTCAAGTCAAAGAAGGAGAAGCTTGACAGGAAGAGGAAGCCCATTACCAAGGTGATGATTTTGTCATCTTTATCTGCTATATATTTTCATTTTAACTCACTTATTGCATTGATTATGTTCTACATTCTTATGTTAAATGTTATATGTATATTTTATTGCTATGCTGATATATATGTTTTGCTATTCATCAATAATGTAGCTACATGTTTGATCTATGCTAATTGTTTGTGATGTAGTCTAATTGTAGTGAGATGTATCAACTGTTATGCCTTTGTTGATCGTTACAATGTTGTTTTTATATACCTTAAACACGTTGCTACACAGTGTATCTGTTCTAATTGATTGTGATGTAGGCTAATTGTTTTTGATGTATGATGTCCTTTGTTTGTTGAATGTTATGTTGTATATATGCTAATTAGATGTGATGTAGGCTAATATCTGTAGCATGGTTCAACTCTCCCATGCCATTCAACTGTTGAGACCTTCAAATTTAGTTTTTGAATTATCTTTTGGCGTGATAATGACAAACTGTGCTTACATTTTGGCCATGATATGTAGCTTTCAAAATGTTGTTCTGCAGAAGTAAATGTTGCTGTTATAAATTTAATTGCAACAGTTTGGCATATGGAACTGCATTTATTTATAGTTAAGAATATGCTAATACTGATGTTGCATTCTGAAGTCAAGTTTTTGGTAGGCTCTATCATATTGAATGATTGAACTGATTATGTTAAGTGAACTATGTGTTTTAGTAGTTAAATTACATTGTTGTTTTGGTCTGTGGTTCTCCGTGCATCTAATCTTGTAATGTACTTGTTGATTTCCTTGTTATCGATATAATCATACTTCTTGTGTATGTATTTTGTTAGTTTCTTTTCGTGTAGCTATAATCATACCACTTGTGTAATTATTTTGTTGGTTTGAATTGTGTCCATTTGTTTAGTTGTTTGGAACCATGTTACTGAAGTTCAACCTTTTGAAGTTGTGTTTAAATTAATCTTGTCTCTCTATCTTTTCAGGAGGAGGCTGCTTCAGTTAAGGCTGCTGGAAAGGCATGGTACAAAACCATGGTTTCAGATTCAGATTACACTGAGTTTGAGAACTTCACCAAGTGGCTCGGTGTTAGCCAGTGATTTAAGATTTTGGTATTATGTTATTTTGTTTTTATGGATTTTACCTGGACCAAGTTGTTTCTCTTTGAGTGGTTTTAGTTAATTTCAGAACTGCATCAGTATGTTTCAGAAAATTAGCATGTTATTGGATCTTTTTCTTATAAATTTTGATGGATTACCTTCTTATGCCCTATTCATTGTGGTAATTTTTTTATTCTTATAGCATAGTCTATACATTTTGTTCAATTCGAATGTTTTATTTATTTGGTTACACTTGCGGATCAACCCTCTATCCGTTATTTGTCTATTGAAAATAAACTTAAGTCATGTTGTGGATGTAAAGACTAAGATCGAACGTGTTTTCCCTTAGTCTTGTCCTCAACAAGAGTTGCTGTTGTGGTCAGTTATTTGCACTGTTTCTAGATTGATTTTTTTTCGAAAATCAGTTAATTAATTAAACCAATAAAGAGGTGCAGTGCAAGGCACACTTCCAAGCACCGAGCATCACAATGATGCTCTGTTTACAAACAAACAGAAACCAACCAACAAAGAAAAATCACACCCAAAACACTAAACTCAAAGCGAAAAAACACTAACACAAATACTACCAAAAACCCACATGGCATGTAAATGGCATGTAAGGCCCAAATCGACGCCAGCTTCCACTTGTATATGATTGCTCGACTCCGACTCCAAAAGCAACGATGACCATCTCGTCTCCAACTGCCCTTCCTACTCATGGTTGTCACTCGACACTGACAGAACTCACAATTGCATTCGAGTTTTGAATTAGGTGAGGGGTTTGTCTTACTTAGGGGTGTTCACGGTTTCATAACCGAACCGAACCGACCATAACCGAACCGAATCAACCGGTTCGGTTATGGAACTAACATAACCGACAACCGAACAATAGGTTAATCGGTCGGTTCGGTTATAACCGCCCAATTGAGCGGTTTGGTTCGGTCGGTTATAGGTGTAACCGACCCCAAAACCAAAAACCCAAAACTTTGTTTGAAGTGGGCGAGGTGGCGGACATGGCGGCGGTCGCGGTGGCCGAGGAAGCGGAGGTGGCGGAGCTGGTCGAGGAGTTGCGGAACAAGGCGCGGCGGAGCTGGTCACGGAGTTGCAGGACGAGGCGCGGCGGAGCTGGTCGCGGAGTTGCGGGACGAGGCGCGGCGGAGCTGGTCGCGGAGCTGGTCGGGGAGTTGCAGGACGAGGCGCGGCGGAGATGGTCGCGGAGTTGCGGGACGAGGCGCGGCGGAGCTGGTCGCGGAGTTGCGGGACGAGGCGCGGCAGACTTGGTCGCGGAGTTTTGGGAAGAGGCGTGGCCGCGTTGCGGGAAGAGGTGTGGCCGTTGCGCCTCCGTTGTTTGCAGTGTCTAAAGAAGACAAAACCTAAAAGCATATGACCACAAAACATAAAAGCAAAACCTAAGTGATGGGCTGACCTAAGTGATGGGCCTCTCCAACATTACTTTGGGCCCAAATAAATAAAGTGATGGGCTCAACTCAAAACAAAATAAAATAAGAATAATTACATAATAGATTCGGTTATCGGTTCGGTTCGGTTACGGTCGGTTCTCGGAATCTCGTAACCGACAACCGAACCGAGAGACCATCGGTTATGGTACATAACCGAACCGATCATAACCGAACCGAACAGTTCGGCTACCGATTGGCTCAATTTCGGCTCAGTTCGACTCGGTTATGTCAGTTACGGTTTTTTTAAACACCCCTGCCCCTAGTCTTACCGATGTTCGCAAGTACTTTCGGCTCGGATGCCTTGCGCTTTTCATAAAGCCGTTTTCCTAAAAAAAAAGAGACAGGTGAATAGTTGATAGCTACGTATTAGATATTGCAATTTACCATAAATATTATTATTATTATTATTATTTGAATTTGAAATTGAAATTGGCTAAATTGCATGAGCGGCATTAAATGCTTGTTTGACAAGTGAGGTCCAAATCCTTTGTTTGGGCCATTTATATAAAGGTGAGCTATGATGGGCCCTTTAACGAACAAATAGGCCTTAATCGAATTTTGAAGTACCAGTGAATATTTACAAATTTGTTGTGTAAATGAAAGTGAAGATACTCTTCTGCAGATATTGATTTGAGCTAAATTTACAAATAACCAAAAACCTCAGGTCCTTGTTTGTAAATTAGAATTAATTTGGATGGGCCATTTCCAGTTCTAAGTTTTAAACCGCCGCTTCTCAATTCAAAAAAGCCACGCCCTCTCTCTCTCTACAGTTCATCTTCATCACTTGGTTCTTGCTCGGTCTTTACGCTTCGCTACTCAGTGACTTCGATTCCGATCGGATCTGTGGAAATTTCTTCTTCTTCTTCGATGGAAGATTCGGAGAAGACGAACGATCCCGAGCAGGGAAATGGACTCAGTCTCATTGATGTTTGCTCCGAAGACGATTCGCTGTTCAAATCGCCTCTTCGTGACCCTCCCGATCACCACTCCTCAGGTTGATGATCTTCGCCAACACAAGAATTTGTCTGTTCCTGAGTTAATTGAACGGTTTGTTTTGATTCGCATGGTGATCTCAAGTGTGCTTAATGTAGGGTCTGCATAGTTTCTTTTTTTTGTTGCTTAGGTTTTAGTTAAATCTTGCTTAGGTTAGTTTGCTTTGTTTAATTCAAAGTTTATGGAAACCTTGAAATGGAATGTATAATTTGGAGTGTAAATCCTTAGAGAAATGTGTTAATTGTAGAAATCAAGGTGAGCTTTTTTGCTCCTTGGGTTAGGTTTGAAAATTGGGGGAATGGTGATGTAAAGATTTGGGTGATCTTACACGAACATCTCATTGATAAGGCTTTATGTGTTGTGCTGAACATCTCATTTGTGTTAACTGTTACAAGTGTGTACATGATATCACATATTGCATTAGGTATCGGGAAATGGAAATTGAGGAGAACGATATAACTGCATCATAGGATTTGAGTTGCCTTTCAATGAAATCAATGGAAGTTTAGAATCCCCAAATTTGCAAGCATTTTTTTGTATTTCTAGGTGACAAATGACAATTTTAACGCACTTTAGGTTGTGTATGTTGAATATCATGATAGTTTGAGTAGCTCGGAAGAAAGTTCAAGACATTCAGCTTCTGTTTTGTTTCCTCGTACAGAACATCTACAAATATATGTTTTTCTTGGAGTGTCTAATGGTGCTGTTTGGGATGTTGTGCATGTTATCACTGTCCATATTTTGATTCATATACAATATCAGCCATGATTTTATTTATATTTCTTACAAGTGATATTTAACAAATTGATGAATTACTTCGATCAGAGACTCAAGAGCAGTCAAATGCTGCTAATGTAGAGGACTCAAAAGTCACCTTTGAACAGATCGATCAAGTGCCTCAGCTACTTGAATCACCAGAACCAGAAAGAACAATTAGAAAGGGAAAGTACAACCTCCGCAAAAGTTTAGCTTGGGACAGTGCCTTCTTCACCAATGCAGGTATAGTGCACGACTCAAGTAGGAACACCATATTTCTCTTACATCGTTTATATGACGGCGTTGCCTTTTTTTTCTATTGTTTGTCCAAACTCATAATTGGTAATTTGGTAAAAGGACAGGTGTTCTGGATCCAGAGGAGTTATCTTGCATGATTGGAGGAGTTGAGAAGGGTGCCAAAACTTTATTACCTGGAATTCAAGAGGATCTACAGAGATCCACTGAGTCAATGTCTAGCTTAGAAAGTGATAATTTGACATTGGAGAGTCTTGAGGCTGATCTGTTTGAAGATATAAGAGCTTCCATTCAAAAATCCAGCAAATTGTCCAAAGTGGCAAATTCAAGTAACAAATCACGATTAGGAGCAGCAGGAAATCAAACTATCCCTTGTAAGTATACTTCATCCTTGTTCATGACACACCACTTGTGCTGGCTTATAAAAGAATACTTCCATTACTGATGTCTCTACTTAGTTAGCATACCAACTTTACTTAATAACAGTATACACAAACAGACTCATAATTTTGAAGTCATTATATTAACTCACCCCTCCATTGCTACTATTCAAAGTATTTACTTTGTGATCTTCTAAGAGTCTCTGAAAACATTACCATCTTTCCAGCTTCCACCATCTCTATTTTTGTAAAACTGCCATTCCTATACACGGCAATACAATTGTGCCACAGGCCCTAACCTGCAACCTTCACCATATTGACTTGCATTGACGTGTTAATTATATATAGTAACAAACAAAACCTGCCCAGCATAGTATACTATAGCCAGTTTGCTTCTTGTTTATCTTCTTTTGATGCTACTCATGATTCAGGGCTTAGTCAGGAGATTTAAGGGGATAAAGTACTAAAGTAGTAATGTGACTAATAAGTATCATTTTGGATAAGCTTCCAAACATTCCTAGGCACATGAATGTGTTTAAACCTGCTAAGATTGCCCTCCTATGTATAAATTTCTCTCCTCAGACCCACAATGGTGGGAGCTTAATGCATTTGGTTGCCATGTATTAGTACATATTATCAGAAAACTAAGCACTTTTTTCTTTGCAGCTCCAAAGATGGACCTTCCTTCTCAAAGTAAGGTGTGTTTGGTTAAGGCTTCAAGATGTCTCTTGCTATGACTTCAATGGGTTTTATCAACACTGAAAATTGTTGTTCTATAATTTTAGGATATGCCTAAACCTACTTCCAAGAAGCCATTTGTGAGCAAGCTAGGATCAGGAAAAACACCAAAGCAGCCTTCTGTTTGTCCAGAAATACCAAAGGCATGTATTTACTGATAACCCATAACTTTTTTTATCATACAAAACTGAACAAAAAGAAAAGAAAACATGAAAATCTGTTAAACTATTTGGCTTGCTTGAGAATGAATTTGAATATTTTTAACATGTCTGGCTAGTTTTATTTTTACAAATCCTTAGGGAGATTATAAATCTCTGGTTTGGCTTAACTGACTCTTCTATGTTGCCTACAATGAAGCGCACTGCTACAAGTGGAGTGGCTACGCAATCAGGTCCTAAACCACCCAAGGTACTTGGAAATGGTAGCCCCATGTCATCGCTAACACCCAAGAGGGCTTCTCTCAGTTCTGAACGTACGAGAAAGGAAATAGATAATGCAAATGGTCTTACTGGTAATTGGAACTTCCAATAGTTCCTAATCCAAAGTAGAATATTCTGGTTGCTCCAATTTGTTTTTCACTGTAGAATTTGTTTTATAACTTCAGGTAGAGGGACTTCAGTGCCAAAGACATCTGCCATCAGTAATTCACGTAGCAATGCACCTAGGCCTGTTCTTATCCGATCATCCAAATCATCCATGCTAGGTTCTTCAGTTGCAACCAAGATTGACCCTAGATCATCTTGCTCTTCAATCAGCAGTTCTGGCAGTGCCTCATCTGACAACAAATCTATATCGTCCTTGAATTCCATAAAGAGAAAAGTTGATTTGAGAACTGCCAATGTCCCTTCATCCGGTTTAACCCTCAAACCCTTGTCAAGACCAAAAGGTAATAATACAGCTGGCACTTCTCGGCTCTCAGCTCAATTGAAGTCTGTCACAAAGGCTTCATCAATAATTTCACCTGCTAGCTCTATCAGTGATTGGTCATCAGAGTCATCCTCATCAACTTCTACTGCCAATCAAAGGTCTAGCAATGGAAGAGCTAGCCTAGATAGTAGCAAGGACGTCTCCATTGAAAGTGACATTCCTCAAGTTGTGTCTTTTGGGTCTAATGATCTAGGTGCGGGCTCAAACTCTAGCCGTAATGGATCACAAGCAACTGGGATGCTGGGTCGAGGTATTAAGAAAGCCTTAACAGGATCGACCTCTTTTCCAGCTTTAGGAAAACCATCTGGCCTCCGACTGCCATCACCAAAGATTGGCTTCTTTGATGGGGTAAGTGTTGCCCATCTGTGTATAATTGTCACATTCTAGATAACATGTGATCTTATACGCACTATTCATCTTCTTTTCTATTAATATTGCAATTTTACCGTATTCTTAAATAGAAGATGCGCGTGGTATTTATGTTGTGCAGGCTAAGTCACTGGTGCGCACTCCAAATGGAAGTACCCAATCTTCTCCGAGTGGTGGTTCACATAGAGTTGAGGCGGGACGCACCAGTCCCAGTGGAAACTTGAGCAGGGCAAAAATGGGAAAGTTACAACCTACTAGAGCTGCTGCTGTGAAGGGTAGCACTAAGCATGATACTCAGCAGAGTGCCTCGGGTACCAAACTCAAATCTCCTCCTCAGGAACCATCAACTGCTTCCAAGAAGGCATGTGACGCTTCCAGGAGTACAACTAATTCTCCTGCCACTTCTCGTAACGTTCAGAATAAGATATCTCTTAAGACCAAAGGAGAAAATCACTCAAAGCCCAAAGAAATTGAAACAAAAGAACCTGATACTGGTGTGCTCAGTAATCCAAAAGTGAGTTTGAATATGGAAGATGGTATCGAACTCAAGTCTTGTACACCTCAGGAACTATCTCTTGGCAGTATGAAGAACAAAAAAGCTTCTGGGAGTGAGGATAATGACATTTCTCTTGAACCCAATGGAGAGAATCATGTGGAGGCCAAAGTAGTTGCATCTGTAGAACCAGATACTGCTACACACAACCTGAAGTTTAGTTTGAATGGCAGTTTGGAAGACCCAAGGATTCCTCTTGCAGTCAGGAATTCATTTTGCAACATGGATGACTCCCGCAATGATACAACTGGATCAACAGACGTGGAAGAGAAGACCGCCACCGCCTCCCTCTCTTTTTCAGAAGGCAATAGGGCAGAGAATGGCTGATCTGAGATATGATCATGTCAACACTACTCGCAATATTGTTCCAGGTACACGAGGCTTCTCTAAACTTGATATAAGGAACCCTATAGACATGCACGCTAGATGCAAACTGCAATATATGATAATATGTTCATTTGAATCAGTGTTTGATGCCTAATCGTTAACATTGCATACAGGACTTGACGCTTATACACTTACATTTGTGGGAGAAGTTAGTTTGCAACAATGGCTTGAATTGCTTGCTCAACGAGTTACAGGATAAGCGCAACTATTCTTTTCAGTGATGCGTGTAAATGCGGAATCACTGATGTTTGAGAGAGATGCTTTTGCACTTCCCCTTTTGTGCATTATGGTGTAGAGTACAACTTCAGGTCTTTTGTTTTCTCACATTTTCTGTCTACTTGCTACCCATTATTATTAGTACTATTGAAGTGTCCCGTGCATATAACTATTGCGGTCATCTATAGAATAGCTTAAAACTTTTGATTTGAGTAAGTATAATAATTATTATTATTATTTGAGTTGGCGATATTATTATCACAAATTCGATGTCAGAGATAATGTGAGTGGCATGTGGATGTGGTGCTATGATTTGAAATACATCAAAATTGCTCTTGACCCGAACAATAAAATAACATATTTAGAATTTCTTTTTGGCATTAGATCGGTGCTCAAGGGATTGGCCTGTTGGTAAGGATGATCGTGAAGATGCGTTTAACAAGGCCGTTGGCACGAAACTTAGGTGAGTGAGAGGACTTTCTCGAGGGTTTATTCGGTTTCGTCGATGAAGCGATGAGTGGGGCATTGTAGGGATAGACGTTGGCCCTAACGGCCTGAGGAGGAGGTTGGCCCTAATGACCTTCTGTACCTTGAATCTGAGCTCTACGGTAGATTGCAACTTTATTATAGTTTGGCAAAATGCAAAAGATGGTTGTGATGTCACGTCCACCTTTTATTTTAAAAATATTTGATTTATTTTATTTTAACGGCATTAATAATATTCACGAAGAATAAATTAACCGTGATGATTATTAAAAAAAGTATTATATTACTTCATGTGGTAGCACAATTTTGTTTCCTGTTATATTGTGACAAATGGTATACTTAGCCATTGTGCAATTTTCCCTTACTGCAAGTACAGTTCTGCTGAAATTTAAAGATTACAACAGTCGTATATTAGTCTTTGTGCTTGTGGTTTTGATATAATTTCTTTTGCAATGACAACAAGATATAGTGGTAAACAACATGAAGAAAATGTTTCTTTTACCAGCAAAATGATAAATAAAGTTAATGATATCAAGCGACTAAGCTGAAAACGAAGATTCAGAGAAGAAATACATATTTGCATAGGATGGCGACGGATTGGTGTGCTTGGCCGAGACGACAACTATGGAGTTATTTGGGCCGTCTTTATCCTGGCTTACTTGTAGAAAATGGGCCTACATTTTGGGCCTGTTATGGAATGGCCACTCTTCCATAGTTCCCTTATTTTTTTTCAAACCAAAGTTTTGGTGTATTGATGTGCTATATTTCTCTTGTATATCTATCAGAGTGTGTGACTAAAGAGGTTTTTTCTAAAGACACCCAAACAAAATCGAAATAATTATGGAGAAAGCGGGTGAAACAGACAAACCTCTAATACGATCGCTAACAATTTACGGCTTTGGTTCACAACAACATCGATTTTAAATGTTCAAGTGTAATAATATAGACATTTCACAATAATTTTTCACTTATGTTATGATTGTGATGTAAAACCAAACTTTTTGTAGTAACTTGATATTATTTAAAGTACACCGTAATAAATAAAAATCATATGTAATATACCGCAGGGAATTGTAATTATTTATGATCAAATTAATTCTTAAACTCTGATTAAACTTAAAGTGATTTGTTAAAAATTTGTATCATTTACACCCATAATGTCGATCAAATGTAATTGAATTCCTATAAGCTTCAAACTATTGGCATGAGAATTTAGCTTGTCGGCCGTTTGACTCAAGTGGCCCTAAAACATTATCCTCTAGTTAACTCAACGCAAAATAATTTTAACTCGAATTTTATTACACTCAACCGTATTTTCTTGCGATAACATTCGTTACAAATTGAACAAAATAATAATGTACACAAAATTTAAAGATTATATAATAGAACATCAAATGTCAAATTTTTTGGGATAATGGAAAAGTAAAGTCTCACATATTATAATACAATTGCAAGGATGTTGTGCTTTTTTATATAAAATGTATGCATTTTTAAAAAAACTGAAGAAAATGTCTTTAAAATTTAGAATTGTTTTCTTAAATTTTTTTTAAATAAATAAGTTTTATATATTACTTTTCAAATAAATTTTGTATGATTAAAATTTGTATAATTTTTCAGTTAAAAGCTATTAATTAAAAAAATTAATCATAAAGTATGACAAACTATTATAAAATATTATCAAAAAATAAATCCCCATACTCTAAAAAATTACTTAAATAAAGTATTTCTGATAAAAGTAAACAATCATAAAATTAATTAAATACTTTTCAACTAAAAATATAAAATAATTTATATTAGACAAATATAAAATAAAAAAGGTAAAACCTAAAAATATAATTCTTAATTTCAAGAGTAATTCCATATATTAAAAAATACAAGTTTATATGAAAACTTCATCTGTTGAACCTCGCATTTGTAAGGAATGAAGAGTTTGCAGGTTCGAATCTAGTTGAAATGAAAGAACAAAAGTGCAGCATAATCTAAACACTATTTTGCCACCCTCCTATTTTATAATAGTTTATAATATTTATGATGGTTAATATTATATAACTAGCAGTATTTGTTTTCTAATATTTACCTGAAAGCACATTTTAGGAATAAGCATTTTGAAATGGTGCATACCATTCAAAATACAGGTGTTAAAAGAGAATGGAACTAAATTACATGAAGCATTCTAAATCCATCCCGCAGTACACAACACTTGAATATTCACCAGTCTACTGCAAAACCCATAACCAGGCAAGTCCTATTCAAACCAAGAAAAATGAAAGATTATGCTAAGCAGATTTAGAACATCACAGTAACATTTAAGGACGATGTGAAAAAAAGAAATGTAAGCAAAGCAAAACAAAACGAGACAATTTGCAACCTGCAAGTGATTCATTTTCATGAATGGCCCTTCTTCCACAATCCACCAATCTTCTTCAACATGTTCCCATTTTTCTTCTTGGGAGAATCGTCATCCATGTATTCTGGGTAAGGCGATCCCACTCTTGCAGCCATACTGTCAAGAGAGCCCGTTCTCTCCACAAGCTTACCATTGTTTCCCGTTGAAAGCATGGAAGCAGCTGCCTCAGCTGCTTTCCTCCACTGATCAGACTGCACTTTAAGTCTCCTCATTTCAGCCTCCATTTCTGTATTTGCATTCTGCGCTGCATCTAACTGCTCAGTCACCCGCGCTGCTCTTTTGCTATTTCTCTCTGCTTCATCGCTCATATGGGTCAGCTTCACCAAAGCCTCTTGTTCAGCTGCTCTTGCTGCTTCCAGCGAAGCAATGGCCCCGTTGTTACCTTCACTTCTTTCTGTTTCTATCTTCTTGATTTCTATTTTGAGCATTTCGTTTTCCTCGGCTATTCCCTGCAGCTCTGTCTCCTTATCCATAAGTCTTGCTTCCAAATCTGCCAAATCTAACTCCAGCTTCTTTAGCTCGCTGGCAAGTTCTGTTTCTCTTTCACTCGACTTGTTTTGCTCTATCTTCACTCTCAGCACTTCATTCTCCTCTGCTAAGGTTTGCAATTTAGTTTCCTTCTCCATCAGAATTGCTCTCAGATCTTCAATTCTAGTATTTGCAATGTTTAGTTCACCCGCCAAATGAGCCTCTCTCTGGCTCCATTCGGATTTTGTGAGCTCAACTTGTTCATAAGCGTTTCTTATCTGCAATGTGCTCTGCATATGTTCTTCCTGGTACCTCATCTCAGCCGCCTCTAATGCAGATTTCAACTGGCCAATTTCATATTCTGTGCGATTGAGCTCTTCCTTTAGTGAGTTTGTTTCTTCTTCTCCCCTTTCTGCCAAAGCATTGCCGTTACCGTTAACCTGACCAGCCTGGAGTTTGCTCACAAGTTCCTCCAACGATTGAACCCGTGCCTTTGACTGCTCCAACTCCAACGATAAGGAGTTAAGAGTTTCCTTGGCTTTCATGCCCTCTGATCGCAGTGACTCTGCAGCTGTATTCACTACATCCAATTGCATTTCAGTTTTGCCAATAATTTCTTCTGCCTGAGCTTCAGATTCTTTACGATCCAAGAGCTCAGCTTTTAACTTTTCAACCAGTGACTGAGTTCCGGCAAGTTCATGTTGTAAGTCCTCAATCTCAGCATGTGCTGTCCCTTTAGTAGTTTCTGCTTCTGAAACCATTACCAGCTGAGCTTTTAGCTTCTGAATTTCATTCATAGTAGAAGCCAAGGCAGAACGGTCGAATTCATGCTGCTTCTGCAGAGCCTCTAGTTCGGACTGCCATGCTCTATCTCGTTCATGGGAAAGTTTTCTGAGTTCTTGAATGCGATCGTCATCCGAAGCAGAAAGCTCTTGTAGCTGCTGTTGTGATTCCTCAAACTTTGCTGACATGGCTATTACCTGCTTTCTTGCCTCGTCAGCCTCCTGCTGGGCTTGTCTCTTCGATGATTCAGATGAACTGAGCTGACCTTTTGCTTTATTCAGATCCTCTTGGAGTTGAGTGAGCTGTGCTTCCAGTTCAGCCACTCTTCCTGGACGTTTTTTCTGAACCTCACAAGACCAAAAAGAAACTTATTCAGTAAGGAGCAAACAAATTTAAGAACAAGTAGAACAAATAGCAAAAGAAACTATGGATTTTATGTAGAGATGCTTGGCGAAACATCAAACTCTGAAAATGCCAATGTACATGTGTGACAGCTAAAAAGCAAAATAATAAAAGACCAAGGAGATGAAAAATGGCATTTTTTTACGTGATTTGGAGTGAAGCAATCAAATTCTGACGATACATTACTGACGTACCTCAGATAGTGGACTTTGTGGTGACCTGCGTTGAACCACTTTAGGACTTCTGTCTTTTGGAGTTCGACTCGCCTGGTTCGGAGAGGAAAGTGAGTCATCTGATCCGGGTTTGAGTTGGCGAGCAGCTCTGGGTGATGCAGCAGGAGATTTCCTCTTAGGCACTTCCAAAGTCCCAGTCCTGCTTCAAGTTCATCAATCAATACTTTAACAAATAGCATAAACTTACAAATCATGAATTATACAAGAGGAGAAACCATAACAAGGATCAATCATCAAATCTGATATATTCCTTTCACAAATATTTTGTATGCAATAAAAGTAAGAGCTACCTACAATCTTGTAGTTACTTTGTGGGTATCATTTGATAATAATCTAATCAAATATTCTGTGGAGGCATAGAGCTACTTGATGATAGAACCGGGCCTTGAATACATAACAAAGTGTAAAACAACAATGTGGATAAACATTGCTGGAAAACAAACAATGGATTTCACAGCATTACTTTCCAAATCTTACATCAAGAGAGACAACACCGAAAGGTAAAGTTATAACACAACCCAACTGTCAAGTACAGTATCCACTAATCAATTACATGTTTCCAAAATTCAATATATAGTACATTTAAAAGAAATGACAAACTCACTTTGATTTTGGTGTCTGCATATCTGAATAGAGTAGTAAATAGCTGAACTATTTATTCTCTTGCCGAAACCCCACCTTGACCCACACGACCTGCAATAGTTGAGAGAAATCGTTGTCTTAGAAATAACAGAAAGAAAGAACCCAGTATGTAAGTGCACAAACAAGGAAGGTCCTTAAACAGCAGCAACCAGTTTCCAATCAGAATTCAATTTCGAAATGTAACAAACAAACAACTCACAATTGCTTCAAAGAAACTCCACATAAGCTACCTCCACCATGCCAACTGACCAATTTTGACACTTTTAGAGGACATAAAAATTCCATCTAAAAATAAAATAAAAATGTTGCAATCATAGAACCCATTGAATATCATTAAGCAAAAATCTTCTAACCCCTTTACCTTCTTTTTACTCCACCATTTGCACTACACTCCACATACATGTAGAAGCCACAATGAACCAACAGAAAAAGCCAAAAAATGACAGATTACAACTCATGTAGGGTTGCTTGGTTTTAAATGAAAATTTCAAAACCTTACATTCAAGCGTATGCATACAAAACTGGAGGGTTTTGTCACTAAAAACACAGTTTCTTCAAAATAAAATATTTGCAAAAGCAGTGAAATCTATATTTATAAATTTTGCACATGAGCAAGTGGAAATCATGTACAATATTTCAACGGCTTACCTACCCAGAAATTTCATTTGAGAATGGTGTAAAAATAACCTCAGAGAAAACATGGTTTCCAGAAATGAACATTGCAGAACAGCAGATATTTGTAAATAACAAAATCAAAATAGAGAGAAGATTCAATAAAACGGTAGGCTTGAGATCTACAAACACCCAGTTCCAAATCACTGGTCCGACTTCAAAAACAAGCACATGACAGTCAAATACATGAAGAACTCCGTAAAAACAGAGCTCCAAAATCAGAGGCTCAACTAAATAGCCAACCAACTGCTTCAGGACCAAAAAGAATCAAACTTTACTTCTCCTTCTCCACCAAACCTCCAAACTATCAACTCTGAAGCACAGCCCAAAACCCACATTTTCATCCCAAACATTAAAAATCAACAACAACAAAAGCCAAACCAACCCACAAGGTCAGGAATCCATTAATACGACATTCAAACGAAAAAAGGAACATTTTTTTGTCTTACCCACCAAAATGCCTTGAAACCCAGATGAAACTGGAGAGGTCTGGTTTGATTTTTCACACTCCCAAGCACAAGCCACAAGAAAAATGGGATGAAGAAAGTGAAAAACCCTAGAAGAGGTGTGGATATGGCTTTTTGTCTGGAGGTTGAAGAAGGCAAATACAAAACTAGTTAGTTTCAGCGCTCTCTTCCCAACAATTTCTCTTTTATCTGTGTCATTGCAGCTCAGAGCCTTCCTCGTTTCCAGGTATTAGACTCACGCGCGCTCTCGCGTGTGGGTCCCCAATGCTTACCAACTCTGCTGAAAAACAGAGGATCAGATTTTGGATTCAAATTTTATGGTTTTAAAGAACAACAGTCATTGTTACTTATCTATGCTCAAAAATAGCATTGTATCTTCATTAATGTCAATGAGTTGAAGATGAATTATTCACCTTTATAAATAGTAAATATTAAAATTAGTGGTTCGAACTACTCATAAATACTTATAATTTATTTTCAATTTACACATATATTGCAAAAAAATATTTATAACAACATAATTTTATTAATAAAGTTCTAATCATTGAAATCAAATTTTATGATAATATGTATTAGGGATAATTCCTTATTACTACGATGAAGTTTTATATACTTTCATGTTATTGCGGTGAACTTTTTTAAGTGTCACTTCAATATGACAAATTATTTTTATATGTTAGTTTACCCTAACGTCGTTAAAACAGATAAAAAATATACCGTTTAACTTTCAAAATTTATTAAATGTCAAAAATACCCTTGTGTCTATAAAGTTATTATTTTAAATTTTTTTTGTGGAATAAATAATAAAAACTGATTTGATTGTTATTATTTTTTATTTTAAAAAATATTTAAATTAAAAAACGTTGTTCAAATTCGTTTTTTATTTTTAATATTTTTTCGCAATTTTTTTTAAAAGTAGTAATATTAAAATCAGTTTTTAATTATTTATTTCATAAAAAATATAATTTAGATTTATTTTAAAATTATAATGCAAGAATATTATGGACATTTCATATCAAAATTAATTAACAACGGTGACACTTACAAAAACTTCGTCGTATTGAAATGATACTTAAAAAAGTTTACTATAGTGACATGGAAATATGTCAAATTTTATCGTAGTGCTCCGAAATTATCCATATATATTATTAATTTATTTTACTGAAAATTTCACCTTTTCTATACAGATATGTGAAGCTAAAGTTGTTGGGAGTGTCCTATTAAAAAACAAAATTAAGTAAAAATATAATTAATAAATGTCCAAAGATACCATCTCAAACGATGCATTTTTCATATTTTATTCTATCCACTTTAATATATTTCCTTTCTTTATGATACAAAGACTTTCATTGTGAGTTATAAATTTTTCTTGACTTTCAAATAATTTGTGAATGTATTTATTAGGTGACATATGAACTACTTTATAGCATTAATCAACAAATTAATTTTGGAAGTGTCAAACTATCAATATTACTCTCTTAATTATTCCATGTGCGGCATTATAGTTGTAAAAGGAAATAAAATTTAGTGACTAAAATTAGTGTTCTATCTTTAAAATTTTAAAATTTTAAAATATAAATAATTACCCTACACTGTTATACATGTAATGACACGTTTTCCAACTTACAATACATATTATAAATTTTTATATTTTCATCTCAGTTAATTATAATTTTTATACGATACACTTTCTCGTTAAAGTTTGGATTGTTTTTTTTAAATATGAAAAATTGGAAATATCATCAACTAATCATCAAATTTTAAAAATAGTGTTATACACTACTTCATCCAATTTCTTTCGCATTCTCAGTATGATTTGTTTCTCACTTAATCAACACCAAAAGCCAACCCAAATTTGGGCATTGAGAATAATTACAAAAGATTTGAAAAGTAAACACACATGAACACTCGGAGATAAAAATTGAAGAAATTATAGAAAAATTGTCTCCATCCCAGATAATTTGGGTATCGACAACATAACCCTAGAATCGAATTGGATAAGGAAGATAGTGTGCATCGAACCATAATTGCCACTGCCGCATCACCTTCCTCGCAGTCCTCCGCATCCACCAAAAGTTCGGCCTCATCATCAAACTCAAATTCTTCATTTGGGCATTGAACCACACCGTTGACAATGTGTAACGCATATTTTGATATTTATGAAATTGAATTTGAGGATGGCAAATGACGAATCACCGTCAGAAATCCAGACGAATCAACATCAGAGATTCAGATATTGTTTTTAGAAAATTGAGAATCAACGTGTCCACTAGCAACGGAGGAATCTCTGAATTTATTGCTTTCCCTTCATGTTTTTTTAGAAGAATTAGGTTTGAACAAAATTATTTGCTTGCTCCTAAAACGTACAAGAATATCAGCTAATTTCAAATCTTACTTATTGCATTGGTTGCTCCCAAAAATCTTAGCAAATTTTACGCCCACATTGCTTTACTTGCCCTTGGATTTGTAAGAAGAGAAGAGTGAGATGAGCCGTGAGTCTCAACAAAAATAAATGACTATACGTATGACAAATGAATAAATTATTTCAAAATTTGAATATCATCGGTATAAAATACCATTTTTGATCAACACGAGACGTAGAAACTCACTTTTCCCTTGTGAAATAAAATTGATTACTTAAAAGGAAATGGTGCATTTAATTGAAATGTTGGGGAATCTTGTGATCAATACAAGAACTTAAGTATGTGTTCCCACAAATGAAACCCAGTTCACAACTTGGATCCATGGAATCGAATATCGCATCGATCCTTCCAATTTGCACAAGCTTTGATGGATCTTTGAGTTGCTTTGACTCTCGATGTTCCAAGTGGGTCAACGCAGCCACTATGTTATTTAAGAAATACTTGGGCTGGGCCGTTATTGCATATGAGGTTTGCACCAGGGCCCATGTTCAGCCCACTATCAAAACCCAATAACTCTATCGCCACCTCACTTCTATATATTCACCTACTCCGTAAGTAAATATAAAAATTAAACAAACTAGCGACCCCACCATATTAACGTGAATAAAAATATCAAACACTATAGTTTAATTTTTTTAAAATTTATATCTATGTAAAAAAAAACTGGTTGAATAAAATATTACTCGAGACAAGTTTACCAAGCACAAACGGCTTAAACTTAAACTTTATTATTTGTTTAATTCAACTAAAAACTATCATTCACAAGAAAAGATTATAAATAGTAGTGGCACTCAAGAGATCAATGTACTCTCAAAATACAATATTAATTGAATATGGCACCCCCTCCCCTAGTGTTCAAGGTGCGTAGGAACGAGCCGGAACTGTTGGCTCCGGCCAAGCCTACGCCCCTTGAACTTAAGTCGCTTTCTGTGTTGGACGATCGAGAGAGTATTCGGATTCTTGTCCCGCTATTGGCCATGTACAGAAACAACCCCTCCGTGAAAGGGAAGAACCCGGTGAAGGTGATTAGGGAGGCGATTGCTCAAACACTCGTTTACTATTACCCGTTGGCCGGCCGCCTCAGGGAGGGGCCGGACGGGAAGCTGTCCGTGGACTGTACCGGTGAGGGTGTGATGTTCATTGAGGCCGACGCTGATGTCGCACTTGACGATTTCGGTGATACGCTTCACCCTCCTTTTCCGTGCGTTGAGGAGCTCCTTTTCGATGTTCCTGCTTCTTCTGCTGCTATGACCCTTCACTCTCCATTGTTGTTTGTTCAGGTATGAAATGTAATTTATTCATCTTCTTTTTCAAAGTAAATGAATATAGTTTGTTACTGTTGGGGGATAACCTGGCCTTTATCAAGGAAGGGCAACTCCACGAGGAGGCTCATATACACATTATAGCCCACTCTTGACCCAAAAGGCTAGTATAGTGGATCTTTGAGTCTAATGTGTATATAAGATTTTTATTCACCTCATACACTTCCAATGTAAGACTTTTGGCTCAAGCGTGAATTTCAAGACTTACGCATAGTAATTATTTTAATTATTTGGAAGGTAACACGGCTCAGCTGTGGTGGGTTTATCTTCGGCGTCTGGTATAGCCACACGTTGAGCGATGCATCTGGTATGTCACAGTTTATGAGCACAGTTGGTGAGATGGCACGTGGCGCATTGTTCCCATCAACCCCGCCGTCGTGGAATAGAGAGTTTTTTCGTGCCAGAGACCCACCGTGCGTGACTCACCACCATTTCAATGGAGACGCGACCTTCACACCTTTTGATAATCACGATACGATTAAAAAAGGTTTCTTTTTCGGCCCCTCCCAAATATCAGCTCTACGCAGGCTTGTCCCGCAGGAGTTGAGTCATTGTTCCACGTTCGACCTCGTCACGGCTTGTTTGTGGCGATGTCGCACCGTAGCGTTGCAGTTCGATCCTAAAGTCGACGTGTACATAATGTTCCCTTACAACACGCGCAGGCTCAACTTTAAGCCTCCAATGCCGCGCGGGTACTATGGTAACGCAGTTACATCGGTGATGACGTCAGCCAAGGCGGAGAATCTTTTCGACACGTCGTCGTTCGTGTACGCCTTAGAGTTGATACGAAAGGCCAAGACAGATGTGAGTGAAGAGTACGTGAGATCGATGGTGGATCTGGTAGCGAGCAAAGGGTACATACCAATCCCGGGAATAGAAGGAGGACGATGCTTCGTGGTGTCGGATATTAGGGTCACCGGATTTGCTGACGTGGACTTCGGGTGGGGTAGAGCAGTATATGGCGGGGTCGCCATGAGTTCTATTGGAGCTACGCGAGGCTTAGCAACCTCTTACGTAGCATGCGAGAAAGGAATGGTGGTAGAGATGTGTTTTTCTCTTGCATCCATGAAAATATTTGAGAATGAACTTCATAACATGCTAGAATCATAAAAACTCATAACTCTCATATATAAGATGGTATGTATGTGTGTAATTTTCATTGCTTTCTTGTGTTCTCTTAATATTACTGAATAAATTTTATGTTTTGTTTAACTTTCATCAATTTGTTATTCTAAAATATTTATCTACAATGTTATTGATATTGACTGTGTCAGTTTCAAAAGACCCACAAGACTGGATTGCTAGAGTAGCAATAGATCCAAATTTCATTCTACGGCTACTGATATATTGTAGACAAAAGGTAATACAACTAAACAATTGGTAGTCTAATTGTGAATCTTTGAAATTTATTATTATTAAAATGTTGTAGTAGCATACTTTATGCAAAAAAAATTTTTGGAGATGTAAAAAGGACTAATCTTATATGTAGATTACGTAACAAAACCAACGTGTTGTTTGCTTCCCATAAGTTTCTGATTCCGGAGGCCGGTAATGTCCACACTAGAGCCTCGTAGAATGGTAGCTCCGTGGCCGATATGTGTTATGGATGTATTGTGTTTTCTTTCTCGTGTCTTGTATTATTCTCATTACATTAGTCTCTATCTATACTAATGAAGAGAGTTGTTACAACGAAGTAATATTGAGAAAATTATGAGACATAATTATCAAGTTAATGATCTCATGACCTCTACCATAATGACACATATTATGATCATATTAAAACATGTAACATTCATACTAATGACCGTTCAAATTTTAATAGGAGATGACGATATAATGAGGCTCGTGACAATAGACGCGTTGTACAAGAGTCATTCATATGAAAAAAAGATGAATATCATAGTGCACAGAATTGGATGGACTGAAGTTTGATAATCATAATGTCCAAAAAAATCATCTGTAACCGTCATAAACATATAATGTCACTAAGTGAGAGTAAAACTTGATTGTTAAATTTCTCAACAAATTCAGATCAATGGTAAAAGCCTTGTGATGTAAGAGTGAATTAATTAAATTCTCTAACCACCAGGCCACTCTCAAGCTGGTCACAAATCACATCGTTGTTTCTAAACTCATAGGTTAAACAGTTCAAAAGACATCACACAATCTATGGCATACCAAGGTAGATTTCAAATACTATGTGCATAGTTTACTTCACAAAGAAAACATACTAACCAACTTCTTTGCTGGCAAACAAACCCAGATGATCAAAAACATATTGCAAAATCATTGATGAGGGTGGCAAGTGAAGGCTGCAGTTTTTAACTGTAGCTCCTGTGTTGACTTCAATGTTTGGTTTATAGGATTAAACATCAATACATGTACTATTGAACTTTTACACTTCATTTATAATCAACCAAACTATGAAAATATCATTCCACTTGTGATTTTTACTTGAACACTCACAAACAATAATCCGACAGACAGGACTAATCTTAATCTTAATCACCATCCATTCCATCACAACGGAGTAGCACTAAGAATAAGATATGGAACAAAAGAAGAGAAAACAGCTTTTCACAATTGCAATGTGTTGAATAAAACCAATACCTCTTGTTTGGTAGTAACAAATCAATTTGAATGCTTTCCTTCCTATGATCACTAGCTGCTTCCTCCATTGCTCACACCATTTGCAACTGCCATGCTGATGTCAACCTTGGGCGGGCCCGAATGCCGCCTTGGCAGCCTGCCTGGCGACTGGGGGAAGGCCAGTCGTTTCTTGGCAACTACCGCGGGTCCCATTTCTGGTGTCGCTTTGTCGTCTTCCACGCCTGCTAGGCTAGCCAGCCTGGACTTGGCTCTAGCAGATTCCGTTGGTACCATGTAACTAGGAAGTGATGGAGAGCTCGCCATGCTCTCGTCATCTCTTATCGTTGAGCCCGCAATGCTATGCCTTCGAAAACGATCAGATTGCACGCTCACCGTACTCTTAGAGTCATCATCCGTGATCTTTGGGGTTGTTGGCTTCAATTTTCTAGCTACTCTAGGAGAAGCTGGCTTTGAAGGAGTGGAGGGAGACCGGAAGTTGGTAGGACGGACTGGCTTCTGGGTGGCTGTTGGAGATTGCTTATCGGGATTTAGTTGGTGATGGGCATAAGCCTTGCTGATTTCTCCTTTGGCAATGCCTTGGCTTCCACTCTTCATGGATGAGCTGTCATTGAGGTCTTTCTCTATTATCTCCCATGATTGTGCTGCCATCCATCTTTCCAGCCAGCTCCAACCCCAACTGGGATTAGTGGGATCCACAAACATAGGGTTCACAGGTTTTGAAGAATTCTTCACTGTTTTCTGCAGAGGAATGTCAAGGTATAGTAACTCTTAGAATTTCCTTCTTAGTGTCGAGAGAAAGTTAAGTTGCAAGCTCCAAATTCAAATCAAGTAAGTTTTAAGAACAGAGAGCAAAGTCAAACAAGACATAGTTCATGATCTTGGAAAGAACTCAGGACTGCATAGACACATTGCCAAAGTAATTCAATTCTTTTTCAAACAATTATTAAATTTCTTCTGATGCATGGCGATGTAGGAATGTCATTTCTGCGTGAGCTTAAACATTGTAAAAGGCATGCCCCAAATACCGAGAGCTCATACACATATCTCAAATGTGTCCTTCTCAAAGTGAAGGCTTTTTTCTTGGGATGGACTATCCAATATTTAACACTTCTACGATTACAGTAACATGACATTAAAATAATAAGAGGTCACCTGGTGAGAGAATGCGTAAGCCAATGCTCTTTCTCTTCTTATGGCTGCCTCATGCTTGCTTAGTAGGCTTGCTTCAACTTGTTCCTTTGACTGTATGCTGTCATCCCATTCCTCCCCGATCTGTTACAATTAGACGATTATTTCATGAAGAAAAAATCAGAGTTGTCACATATTTTGAAGAGCAATGACTCAGAAACTATCTATCAGAGTGAGAGAATTTATCTCAGAAATGAGGCACGGGGAGAAAGATACCCGTAATTTCTCAAACTCTACAGCATGGTTCTGTAGGAGTTGCCTCTGGAGAGCTTGATTATCCTCTGACATCCTTACCCTCCTATACCGAATCTGAGACTGAACACGAGATAATGTCTGCATGCAGCGGAGGGTATTTGCAGCTTGCCGTTTCACAACACATCCTTCCATTAGTGCTTTAAGCCTCACCAAACCTTTTAAAGCCCGTAGCGCTCTTCTTGACTGAGAACAATAAACAGCAAATCCATATCATGCAGGAAGTTCGAGGATTACATATTGAAAATAACTAAAAGAGCAAGAGCTTTATAGTTAACCGATAAAAAACTTTTTTTAGAGACGGGAACTATAGCAAGTGTATGCAATTCAATGGCATAGAGTAGTTGTTTTGTGTATTGAATATTAACTTAAAGTTGTACATGTGAAAACCTAAAGTCAGCTTTTCGAGTTGGCCTGCAAAACATCACATTTTGGCATACCATATAGCCACGAAATGCGGTTTGAATTTTGATTGCTGCTATTTCCTCCTTTGATTTGCCAGTGAACCGAGCAATTGAACTGCGGTGAACAACCTGGTCCACTGCTACTGGAGGAGTAGGAACTTCAGCCTCGAAAACTGAAGGAGTCGCAGCTGCAAAAGAGCGAGAATGATCATTCTCGACATTCCTTAACTTCACCTCTTCTGGTGGAGGAATAGGAAGCGACAGTGGCTGTGTTGTGAAAGCTTCCGAAGAAGCGGAACTTGCAGCTTGATACTTTTGCTTCCCAATCCATTTGTTCTTTGATTTCTGTATAAAAGACTCTAATTTAAGAATATAAACAGAGTAGAATTTAAGAGAAGGAGAAGCAAAAGAAATTTTCTTGAAACCTGTTCTTTCTTCTCTTTAGAGTCTGGGCTAATAGCTTTCTTTACACTTGAAAACCAATTTCCTTTCCCCATCTTATCATTCCTCAGTTTGAACCTTATTATAGAAACAAATGCAAAATTATTAACCACAACATCACAACAACTTCCAATAGCTACACCTAATCTCAAATGCAGTCACTTCACATAATAGTTTCAGCTGAAACATTTAAAAGGGTGCAAAGTTAATCAGTGGAACACAACTAAGCAATTACAATACCTTACATTCATAGTTGTGGTAACAGATTTACCATAAACAGAAGCAATAACTCATAACTGGATGAACATAGATGAAGATATGCAAATCAGAAAAATTTACCACAAACTCCCTATTTCCAGAGAAAGAAAACTCCATTGAACCCAAACGGGAAACTTGGGATAGTTGACTCAAGTCTTTAAAATTCTCAAATTTCCACAAATTCTCAGCTTCCAAAATTATGGTGCATCACCTAAATGCTAAAATCTCAAAACCATATGGGAAAGGAGCGATGAATCCAGTGATTCAAGGAAATAAATAGAGTCAATTTGCACAGTGACCAAGATGAAGTGCAAAAGCCAATCTAGTTCCAAAACTGGGAACCCATTAAAAAGTAAAGTACCTGGATGTGAAGAAGAGGTGAGATCTCAAAGAAGGGCTGCTCAGCTCAATCTCTGTTTCCACAGAAACAATCAGATAAGATTGAAATTTGTAGAGTTCCAAGAAGACCCAGCTCTATGGAAGAAGAGAAGAATATGAAATAAAATAAAATAAAACAGATGTTGCCATTGCCAAGAAGGTTCCAAAAGAAGATGGTGAACAAGTCCCAGCTGTTTCTGCTTTAGTGTGAGCTGAGCCCACCCACAACCACTTCTTCATTCTGGAAAAACTGGGTCCCACACAAACTCAGTCTGGTTTGTTCCACAGTTGACATTAAACTAATTTTTGATCAACTAGTTAATTGTATATAATATTAATTTTTTGAGTGATTTTGCTTGGCTCTTTTAGTCATCGAGATTTATGAGTAGAGCCTTTTTTTTTTGACAAATATAGAATAGAAAATTTAATATAATATATTTTTGCATGTCTCGAGATTCGAACTTGTGTTTGTGAGGTACAAGTTCTAATATCATAGTAGAGAACCAACTCAATTAAAAGATTAAACATACTATATTAGATGACAAACTCAACTAAAATTTTAAGTTGATAGTTGAATGGTTAATTATAATTTTATATTGGAATAGTACACTGAAACCTCATTTTAGAATTAGTCACTCAAGTTTGAATTTTTTTTCCGGTTCCCCAAATTTGAAAGGTTACCACTTAAGTCAAACTTTGTTAAATTTAACATCATTTTTTTAATGACTAGAATGCCACTCGCTATATAAATCTTAAATAGTATAATTATTTGACAAATGTAAAAAGACTATTTTGCCCTCCATTTGATAACAACTTTAACTTGTAGTTTAAGAACATATTAGCCTTTTCACGTAATTAAATTAAATTAAATTAAAAACATTTGGTAAAATGACAAGTTTGTCTTTGTTTTCAACCTTTCTCCAACCCCCCTTTCTCTCTCCATAACTTCCATGTTAGTCTTTTATAAACTTTTCTCCATCCTCTCAATCAATTGTAAGAACAGTAACAAATTAATAAAACTCAAAACAATATTTTACTGCAATTTGCGACAATTCTGATTAATCCACATCAACAATTCCAATTTCTTGAACCCAGAAACAAAGACAAAGAACAAAATCGTGACCCTTCGTTTTGATTTTATCTTTTACTTGCTGAATCTTGATGCTCTTCGAATTAAAACTTTGTGAATCTGTGACAGTGAACCCAGAAACAAAAACAAAAATAGAAGTGGTAATCTGGCATTTATACGAAGTACATACAAAATTAACAAATTGTTATTCAATTAGGGGTAATATTTGACATCGACCACCAGGGCCAAGACTTCTCCGACGGCCTCTTCGCCCACATCCCCGACATCAACCCTGTCATCGACGACTGCGCCTCCTTCTTCGACTCCTTCCGCGAACACCACGCGCCGCAGGGAGCCACCTCCTTCCTCTACACTGGGAAGCCATCGCCTCGGTGGGACGGCCTCGTCCTCAAGACGCCATGTGCGGCATCAGCCCCAAGTTCAAGCCGTCGTGGCTGCTCGAGCACCTCCTCTCCGCCGTTCCGGCGATCAACCCCAGGTGGCGCGTGATCCCAACGCGCGGGTTCATCTCGAACGTGTCGTTCAAGGAGGAGTGGAAGAGGAGACTGGCGGTAGCGCCGGAGGTCGTCGGGCGGAGAGGCTATGACAGAGAGAACACAGATTTGTGGTCCTGTGGTGTCGGCCTCTACGTCCTGCTCGCCGGATTCCTCCTCCTCCACAACGACAACGCGGTGACAATGTACTGTTGAGGAAGCTTCTGGATCTAAATCCAAATTGAGAATCACAATCACCAACTAGTTCAATAAACCAGACAAGAAATTGGATTTGGATTTGAAATTAGAATTGAAGGTTGTTGGTAAAATATACGAGAGAAGTGGGTCGTGGGAGAGAGAGAGAGGGGTAGATTACAAGGAGATAATGTTAGGGTTGAAGAAGGGGGTAGTAAGGGAATTTCATAGGTTATTATTATTTTTTAATTATTTTATTTCTTTAACTTGAAAAGACAATTTTGTCCTCTACCCATTAGTGCAATTATTTATTCAATTAGGGGTAAAATGGTAGTTTCATAATTATCCCTAATAAAATTGAAAATTATATATCAAGGACATTTAATTTAGACTTTTTACAAATCACATCAGTTAAATCTAAAAAAATTGAACTTAAGTATAACATAATGAAACTTGGAGTACCGATAAAAGAAATTTCAAACTCAAGTGATTGATCATGAAACGAGGTTTAGACATGTATACTTATATATAATTACTTCTTTTACATTATGACAATTTTATTCAAACTTGCAGCGATCGTAACAAAAAAATTTAGTCTAGTAACAAGGACCAAACCATTAGCTAAAAGGTGAAGAGATAATAAACTGCGAAGAGATCACTCACAAGTCCAAAAAATAGCGAATTGATGAGACAAGAGGGTGTGTATATATATAGGACATGGATTTTCAACGTCTTTCTATTTCTTGATCGTTAAACTATTACACGAATCTTAAAACACCTATAATTTATTAGATGAGTTTTTATAACGGTCCTAATTATAGACTGATTTATTAGATGTAACAAATAGAAAATATAAAACAAAGTATTGTGGTCGGTTCATATATATGTGTTTATTTATACACATGCTAAGAGTAATGTGCGAACTAAGAGGGTATGTGACTCCGTGCTAGGGATGGCAATATTCTTTGTCCCCGATCCAAATCCGAACAGAAACGGGGCGGAGAATCCCTGAATCTGGATGAAAACGGGGCGGGGACAGGGTGAGGTATCCCCGCTCCGCTCCGCCCCGATATATTAAAAATATATATTTTTAATTAAAAACTATGTTTTAAAATGCATTTAATTAAAAAATAATTTTTTGTTAAAATAATATTTCATAATACATGTTTAATGAAAAATAAGATATTTTAAGTATATATTTTATTAAAATAATAAATTTTAGTACAAATTTTATTAAAAATTAAATATGTTTAAACATTTTTTTGGGCTGGAAATGGAGAACGGGGAATCCCCGATCTTATTCTAACGAAGAACAGGGAATCCCCGATCCGATTCTAACAAAGAACGGAAAATTCCCAATCCGATTCTAACGGAGACGGGGATTGCCAAATCCGCCCCGTTGCCATCCCTACTCCGTGCGAACTGTATGAACCTTCTAGGGCACAACACGTGACGCCACGCTCGCTAATAGTCACGTTGACTTGGCGGACCAAAAAAAACCTCTTTTTTTTCTTTCAATCCCTCGTAACACCACTCTCCCGACAGGTAACACTTTCCTCTCTGTGTTATAGAAAAATACACTTACCCCTTCCCACATTGGGGTTGTTCTTATAGTTTTCACGCATTTCTCAGTTCTCACTATAATGTGCCCATATACATATGAGGAATAAATGAAAATAAAACTATTGTTTTAAAAGAATCTAAGAATCATTAACATTCATAAGATATCATAAGATAGATGTGATCAATAGTTAATGTAATTAACCTAAGTTATCATGAAATTAAATTCAAGTTATAACGCTAGACACCACCTACACCAATCCAACAATCGCCAAACTCGCGATCACGCTTGTTTCGACATTGAAAGCAAAAGTACCAGGTCGGTCCTAAACGCCGCACGGTCCGCTCATTGGAGCATAACCTCCCGGACGATGACAAATATTTAAGCTTGGTGGACAGCAAGTAGATTGGGGCAATAAGCATATGTGCCCAACTAAAGAATTGGAATCATCCGAGTAATATGTACATTATTAAAGTTTTTTTCTCTAGCAAATGCCACTAGTTCATGTTGAAATAAATTGATTGGTATAATCGATATTTTTATCAAATACAATTTAAAAAACGAAAAAAGAAACGCAATATTATGTCTTTTTTTTATTCAATTGTTTTGACTGTAAAGATGATTGTTTCTAACCCATTTGGCATGTGTTCTTTGCTTCATCTGTTTCGTTTCAATGAGAAAAGAAATAATAGTAGCAGTAGACAAGAAGATTTAGCTTCTCTCTGCAATTTCGTTAACGTCGCGACGTGGTCGGTATCGGTCGTCGACGTTGCTGACGCTAATGGTTTTGACCAATATTTGCTCGGAAGAGGTCATCGTCGAGAACTAAAAAGGTCGCCGGTGATGTCATTTTTCGATTTTTTATTAGGGATAACGACAATTTGATACACCTAGCTATAGCAAAATGACACTTTCATACCCTAACTATTTTTCTCTCTTTTTTAGCACCCTAACATTTTTTTTGTGAAAACCTACCTCTAAAATGTCTAAAAATTTGTTATGGTACTAAAAAAGAGACAAAAATAGTTTAAGTATGAAAGTGTCATTTCGATATAGTTAAGTGTAACAAAATGTCATTATCTCTTTTTGTTATTAAAAGCACATTTGCTCTTCAATGTTAATTAAGAGACTGTATATTGTTTAAACGAGGGTAAATATTTATTTTCATATTCATCAAATGAGTGTAGAAATTATATCAATATCACATTGATTTCCATATGTCATGAGTTCTATTAGGATCTCTACATGATTTATGGTGGTGATCTTCCTTAATTGAAGAATATTTGTTGGTGAGCAAGTTGGACGAATATTTTAACTCTACATGACTAATGGTCTCTGCATCTACATGATTAATGGTGGTAAATAATTGGTTGAAAGTCAAGAATTCGGGACCGAAGGCCTAAGCATGCATGGTCATGAATCAAAGTACCGAAATATTAGTTCTCATGGTGATTCAAGTGTTAAACATATGTCTTCGATACCAATTTCGCCTCTCGGCATTGAGATTGACCTAATTTCGAGTCAATTCTTACTCCTCTCGGGTTTGAACCAACTCAAAACCGCATTCGCCACACAATAATAGGCCAAGGGTCAATCCGAGGTGTCCAAACTCAGTTTTGAGCTTCTAACCCTCGATGGTTCATAGGTCTGAGATTGTCCGTCTCTCTCGAGATCGACTTAGTCCCCTAAACATGCATTTTAAGCGGACAAAACAGTATACACACATGCAGATAAGAAAATTCACATAGTACATTTATACAAAAGTCTAGCTCCCATAACCTAGAAATTTTAACCCCAAATCATGAATTCAATAACTGGACACAATCAAATTCATGCAATTTTTGTTAGAAGAAACCACCGAGGAGGCGAAGAAGCACTTGAATGGTGGATTCCTTGTGGATATTATAGTCAGGATTTTATGGAAGCTTCAAATTTTACAAAAAGAGTATATGGTCATATAAACCATTAATTATAAATAGGAGTTTTACTTCAAATGCAAATGTTTTATAAATTTGAATTTTTAAGGATATTTTGGTGATTGTAGGGCTAAGGACAATTTTATCATTTTGAAATGGGTAATTTCATGTCTGTAACCTAATTTTGCCTATTTTTAAATTAGTAGCCCAAGTTTGAAATTTTTTTTGTCGGGACCCCAAGTTTAATTAGTTGCAGATAAGTACCTAATATGTTAAATCTAACATAATTGAGATGTGAAAAGACCAAAATGCGCCGAATGCTTATAATAATTAATATTATATTGAAACTTTTGATTGAAATAACGCTCATACGACCTCCGTTTTGGGCTCATAAAATATCAAATCGGAAGATAAACAACTTTGATGAATAATATTAATAATTAAATTAAATTAATATTAAATTATTAATTATAAATATTATTTAATAATTAATAATTAATTAATTTTTTATTTAATCGTTAATATTTTTCAAAGTTGTTTATTTTCCGATTTTCTTCAATTTGATATACTATGAGCCCGAAACGGAGGTCGTATGAGAGAGAGATTAAATTTGAAAGATTCAAGGTAGTATTAGTTATTATAAGCATTAGAGCATTTTAGTCTTTTCACATTCCAATTCTGTTAGATTTAACAGATTATGTATTTATCTGCAATTAATTGAACTTGGGTATCGGCAAAAAACTATTCAAATTTGGGATACTGATTTGAAAATGAGATAAAGTTGGGGTACTGATATAAAATTACCCATTTAAAAATTAGCACAACTATTTAATATTCACGTGAGTTAAAATACTGAGTTTTCTGTTTTAACTGATGGTGCAGAAAAATTAATCGGGTTAAATTTTACATTTTTTGTTAGTGGTTTTATGTAAAATTGTCTTGTGAGTTTAGTGCAATTTTCCCTTGATTTAGATTGAAACATAATACATACATGGTGAAGACACAATATTTAATCTATAAATTGGAGACATTGTCTAAAGAAAGTGGTTCTGATCATTCTGATTTTTTTATTGGTTAGCAAAAAACTTTTAATTTTCTGTATAAAAACCTTGGATCAAATTAATAGTAAACCGTGACCGATTCAAACTATTAAACTAACTTAATTCGAAGAAAAATTGGAGTTCTAATTTGATCACGCTAATTAACTATCTTTAATATATTTTTTAGTTGATTAAAAGTATTTTAATAAATGTTTCTTATGTTTAAGAAATTTTGATTGACAATGAGTAATATTTCTGTCATTTAATAATAAAAACTAATTAAAATTTAACTATATCGGTTAAATTGATACAAAATAAAATTTCACTAACTTTAAAATAACTTTTTTAAGTTAGGTATATACAGTGGAAAATAGTGTCAACCTAGCAATCCTCTATTGAGATCAACCCTAAAATCTATCCATTTCAATCAATTTTCAAGCATGAACAAACTCTTTATTTAAACCTTTTGCATTAGGTTGCGCGATAGTTGATTCGTGCAAACATTATTAAGATGAGTTGCAACATTATTAAGATGAGTTGCATTGATTCTGATGACACAAAGAAGCCAATTTTAACATATAGGAAAGTGTGATGCAGAAGTGTTATATCATTAAGACCAAATATAATATATATAAAAAGTAAATTATTAGTAATCGTTTTCATTCATTATTAAAATTGAAATTGGAACAATTACAACCGGTTCAAACATATTTTTTTAAAAGTAACCACCACGAAGGTAAAGAATCAGTTCAAATCTCAGATCACTAGTAAGATAGAACTTCTTTAATTAAATCACTAGTCAGATAGGGGTTGTCTAGATGAAAATTTGAAAATTGTGAACAAAATTTAAATATGGGTGTCACACAAATCGAGTCTGTATCGTTTATGCTCCTCTTCCTCGCCTTCGCATCCGTCCTCTCTTTCGCCACCGCCAACAACCGTCACCCCAACCCTCCTCTTCCGCCTTCAACTACCTCCAACCCTCCTCCCCCAATAAAATCCGATCCCCCAACCTTCTTACGCCACATCCAAACCCTCCTCCTCCGCCTTCGACCACCTCCGACCCCTTTTCCGCCTTCGACCACCTCCAACCCTCATTCACCGCCTCCAAACCCTCCTACTCCGCCTTCGACCACCTCCAACCCTTTTCCGTCTTCGACCACCTCCAAACCCTCATCTCACAGCCATCGACCACCTCCGACCTCCCCAAGAAGAAGCCTTGCAGTGGGTCGTGGCTTTGTCTCCCACGAGCCCGCCAACCCAGAATCGATCGCGTCCCTCATTATTGTTCGAGGTTTGGGTGGCGGTGAAGGAGATGAGGGAGGTGCACGTGAGGAAGAAGGGGGTGGCGACAGTGGAATAGAGGAAAAAGAAGGAGTAGGTTTTGAAAATTTGAAGTTGATTTATTAAGGGCATTTTGGTATTTTCAACAATACCAAAATTACACCAGTTCTCTCAATTAGACCAAATTTAATTTTAATTTAATTTCAAAAGTAGTTTAAATATTTTTAATATGTTAGGAGTAGATTGTCATTGTCTCAAAATAAAATTTACAATACTAAAAGAAAAGAAATATATATATATAAAAGTGAGAATTGTATATAATTAAATACACAAAATATCATTTTCCTTATATATTTAAACAATCTAATTTGTTTTTTAAAGTTTTAACTACTCGGCTAACTCACAATACTAAACATAGTCGTATAAAACATTAGGCACAAATCGGTCAAAAAACAATACAAATCAGAATGTGATACAGTGCATAGAAAAGGAATAAGATGCTGACACGTGTCATGCAGTCAAGCATGCGGTTCTCTTTTTCATGCAGCAGTTGTTTCAACAGGATCTTTTGGTTGGACAAGACAACATGTGAATAAAATTACAAACACTGAATTTTATATTTTAATAAAACAAAACTGGTTGAATAAAATATTACTTGGAACTATATGACAATAAATAAGGTGGCGTGAAGTTTAACTATTTGTTTTTCTAAAAGAAACAGACAAATATTATTAATTGTCTGTAAAGTACTATTAAAGTAAAACATAATTAACTTATAAAACAGCATACCCTCCACGTTGAGAAGATGTTAAATAATATCTCTTTCCTAACTTGTATATAGATTTCTTTCCTAATTCTTGTAACCCTAATACTATAAATATAGGGTCTTGTACATTGTATTAATCATCGAATACAATACTCTCTTTACCAAACCTAACATGGTATCAGAGCAATAAAATTGTCTCTATTCGATCATCAAACCAACACAAATTCTACATCAAGCAAATCCATCCAACAAGCCTCTCGTCAAGCAAATCAATTAGTTTCTTCTCGTCCAGCTGCTACCACACCACGCACCGAAGCCATTCTCGTCCAGCAAGCTTGTCTCTACTCAATCAGCAGCAAGCTTCTCGTCACGCCGCCAAGCCTCTCGTCCAGCAAACTCTTGACGTCGGCAACCAACAAGCAGCCTATCTCGGAGCAGCAAGCTCCACATCAAGCAGCAACTAGCAGCAAGCAACTCGTCTCTGCAAACGCGAACCGCGCGGAGCCTCTCGAACGGACACCACGCCGCGTCGCCATCGCCGCCGCGCGCCTCCGATCGCAAGCATCGACAGCAGCGTCGACAACGACTCACCGGCGCTCCAGTCCGTCGCCGCAAGCCACCTCCAGATCTGTTTTTTTTTGGCGCTCGATCTCGCAAAAGAAGAAACCGGCCGGTCTGCGTCAGCCGTCTCCTCTCTAGCAGCGCGTAGCCCCCACGCGCCTCCATAAAAAAAAAAACACTCAAAATCAGGCTTTAATATTTTCTCTAACAATTTTCACAACTCACACCCATTAAACAGTCACCTATCATTCACACTGCTGATAATTCTGTTATTACTACCTCTCATTTTGGTCTTGTGTCCACTCCTCATGTGTCATTACCAAACACATTACTTGTCCCTAAGCTATCATTGAATCTTGCATCGGTCGGTCAGTTATGTGATTCAGGTCTTGATGTTAACTTTAGTGGTCTTTCCTCATCTGTTTCTGTACAGGATCCAATGACGGGACAGATCTATGGGACATGCCGTAAGGTGGGACGATTGTTCGAACTCACAAGTCTACAGGTTCCATCCTCATCCCCAACCCGTTGTGGTGCTATTGTCTCTGCAAATATCTAGCATGCACGTCTTGGTCATCCCTCCACACAACGTTTTCATCAATTAGTTTCTAGTGGTCATTTAGGTGTTATCTCAAATAAACTTGGAAATTGTGTTTCATGTCAGTTAGCAAAACATCACACACTTCCTTTTTTAAATAATAATGATATTTCTTCTGCACCGTTTGATCTTATTCATTCTGATTTATGGGGACCATCTCTAGTTACATCTATGGGAGGTGCACGTTATTTCGTTATCTTTGTTGATGATCATACACGATTTACCTGGATTTACTTGATGAATCACAAATCTGATCTGAACAAAATCTATCTAAAGTTTTCTACCATGATTCACACTCAGTTTTCCAAAGTCATTAAAATCTTTCGCACAGATAATGGTTCTGAATTTAAGGAAACATCTTTCTTGGATCTTCTCTCTTCTCATGGCACAATCATGCAAAGATCTTGTCCAGGTACCTCTCAGCAAAATGGCCGTGCAGAGCGTAAACATCGACACATTCTTGACACTGCTCGCACTTTGATTATATCTGCTGCTTGCCCTGAGCGCTTCTGGGGGGAGGCTACTCTCACAGCAGTCTACACCATCAATCGAGTTCCATCACCAGTCGTAGGAAATAAAACCCCCTACGAATGTCTTTATGGTCAATCCCCTCCTTACGATATTCTTCGTGTCTTTGGAAGTGTCTGCTTTGTCCACCTTCAGCCACATGAGCGAAATAAACTAGAAGCACGTGCTCGTCTCTGCTGCTTCCTTGGGTATGGAATTCAGCACAAAGGGTATCGATGTTGGGATCCTATATCTCAACGTCTTCGCATATCTCGACATGTCACCTTCTGGGAACACAAAATGTTCTCCTCTATGTCTGATTTCCGCGTAGCACAATCTATCCCATTCTTTTCCAATCCTGACATAGATCTTTTCCCTAATGCTTCTATGAACTCTTCTTTCCTCGAGTCTTCCCACGCAGGTATCTCAGATCCGCCGCCAGCAACTCCCATAGATCCAGCTCCGCCTGAGGATCCTGTGCCTCTAACCCGTCCTCAACGTTAAACACGACCACCATTGCACCTTCAAGACTACCAGGTAACGCTACCCAATCTCTCTCGAGTCATGGCTACCGCCTTGTCCGTCTATGAACCTCGTACATACCGTGAGGCATGTACTAATCCTTTGTGGCAGCAAGCAATGACTGAAGAACTCAAAGCTCTGGAGAAAACTGGTACCTGGGAGCTCGTCTCCTTGCCCGACGACAAGTCAGCAGTCAATTGCAAATGGGTATACAAAGTGAAGACCAAGGCAGATGGGACCATTGAGCGCTATAAAGCTCGTCTCGTTGCCCGAGGGTTCTCCCAGGAGTATGGAATTGATTATGAGGAAACCTTTGCACCAGTTGCTCGTCTCACATCTGTTCGAAGTTTACTTGCGGTAGCAGCTGGACGAAAGTGGAATCTCTTTCAAATGGACGTCAAGAATGCCTTTCTCAATGGAGATCTCACAGAAGAAGTCTACATGCAACCTCCTCCTGGGTATGAGCATCCGCCAAACACAGTCTGTCATCTGAAAAAGGCTCTGTATGGACTCAAGCAAGCTCCAAGGGCTTGGTTTTCAAAATTCAGTGGGAAGATGTCTGATCTTGGCTTCACCTCTAGTCCATATGACACCGCCTTGTTTGTCAAAAAGACCTCTCGCGGTCACATCTTACTTCTACTCTATGTAGATGATATGATTATCACCGAAGATGATGAATCAGGTATCTCTGACCTAAAGAGTCAGCTCAACGAAACCTTTGAGATGAAGGACCTTGGCAAACTCACATATTTTCTTGGGTTGGAAATCTCATCAGTTTCTTCAAGATTTCACTTATCACAGGTTAAGTATGCCGCTGACCTCATTTCTCGAGCAGGCTTATCAGACAGCAAAATTGCCTCGACACCCATAGAGGCAAACCTACAGATGGCAAACCTCTCCAAGATGCTACTTTGTATCGACAACTTGTAGGCAGTCTTGTTTATCTCACTGTCACACGCCCAGATATTGCCTATGCAGTCCACATTGTCAGCCAATTCATGAGTGCACCACGAATCACGCACTATGAAGCTGTCCTCCGAGTACTCCGCTATGTCCGAGGCACTTTATCTAACGGCCTTCACTTCTCATGTGATACACCTATGGTATTGCATGCCTTTTCTGATGCAGATTGGGCTGGTGATCCTACTGATCGACGCTCCACAACAGGATATTGCTTTTTTCTTAGCAAATCTCTCATTTCTTGGAGGAGCAAGAAGCAGACGACAGTTGCCCGCTCAAGCACAGAGGCTGAATATCGTGCTCTTGCTGACACTACCTCTGAGCTCCTCTGGCTTCGGTGGCTACTACAAGACATGGGCATTACTCACAATTCAGCCACTTCTATCCATTGCGACAACCGTAGCGCCATTCAAATAGCTCACAATGATGTCTTTCATGAGCGCACCAAACACATCGAGAATGATTGTCACTTTATTAGACATCATCTGACGCAGGGCACTATCGCTCTCCGCACCGTTCCCTCAAACGAACAGACTGCTGATATCTTCACAAAGCCCCTTCTTCCAGGACGTTTCACTTCGTTAGTTACCAAACTCAATTGAAATCCTCCACCTTGAGTTTGAGGGGGCGTGTTAAATAATATCTCTTTCCTAACCTGTATATAGGTTTCTTTCCTAATTCCTGTAACCCTAACACTATAAATATAGGGTCTTGTACATTGTATTAATCATCGAATATAATACTCTCTTTACCAAACCTAACAGAAGCAGCCGCCAAGGGGATCACTCCACCACCGTCATCGACACCTAGCCCACTGCCCCTCCATCACTACCCGTAGCACATGGTAAATGAATTAGGTTTTTACCTCCGATTCCATGCGTCCCTGATTTCGACCGGTCCACGATGACGTCTCCACCATCAATGTCTCTCACAACCAACGCTAACACCGCCGTGAGCGATTCGCACCACCACCATCGCGGCCACGATTGCCTCCCGAACTAAAAACTATCATTCATATGAAAAAATGATAAAGTGCAATGCCGACCCAAAAGATCTATACTTTGAAAATACAATATTGATTGAATATGGCACCCCATCCCCTAGTGTTAAAGGTGCATAGGAACGAGCCGGAACTGTTGGCTCCGGCAAAGCCTACGCCCCTTGAACTTAAGCAGCTTTCTGGGTTGGAAGATCGGGAGGTTAGCCGAATTCTTGTCCCGTTATTGATAATGTGTAGGAACAATCCCTCCATGAAAGGGAAGGACCTGGTGAAGGTGATTAAGGAGGCGATTGCACAAACACTTGTTTACTACTACCCGTTGGCCGGTCGCTTCAGGGAGGGGCCGGACGGGAAGCTGTCCGTGGACTGTATCGGTGAAGGTGTGATGTTCATTGAGGCCGACGCTGATGTCGCACTTGATGATTTCGGTACTATGCTTCACCCTCTTTTTCCGTGTGTTGAGGAGCTCCTTTTTGAAGTTCATGCTTCTGCTGATATGATTCTTCACTCCTCCTTGTTGTTTATTCACGTATGAAATATAATTTATTCATCTTCTTTTTAGAAATAATGTAGAAAATGATATTGACGACACTAATGTTGTCTTCGTAGCAATGAAACAGCTATTTGGATGAGAATAGACCAAAAGTAAATATAAAAATCAGGAGTAATAGACAAATATTATTATCAAGTAATAAACATAGACTAAATAAGAAGCGACCTCATTTATTCTAACACTGTTAATTTGTGAAGGTCCACAAAATTTTTTTTATAAATATTTATACTTCTAGTAAAATAAATATAAGTTTATTACGTAGTAAATAGTAATTGTTTTAATTACGCTGTCGTTTCGGGTATGCCTTAGAGTTAATACGGAAGGCCAAGACGAAAGTGAATGAAGAGTACGTGAGATCGATGGTGAATCTGGTAGCGATCAAAGGGTACGTACCAGTCCCGGAAATGGCAGGAGGACGATGCTTCGTTGTGACATATCTTAGGGTTGCCGGGTTTGCTGATGTGGATTTCGAGTGGGGTAGAGCAGCATACGGTGGGGTCGCCATAAGTTTTGTTAGAGCTATGAGAGGGTTGGCAACCTCTCACGTGGCATGCGAGAACCACGAAGGTGAGGAAGGGATGGTAGTGCAAATGTGTTTCCCTCGTGCGCCCATGAAAATATTTGAGAATGAACTTGATAGCATGCTAAATCATAAAAGTCGAGAATCTGATTTTATTAAGTCTGGGTTGTAAGATCGTTCACGAAGATACCATGTAATGTTACCATATATACTTAGGTTTCCTCTTCACGAGTATTCTTAGAAATATATCATATACACATAGGGATGTAATTGAGTACAAACCATGCTTTATTATTAATGTTGTAAAAATTCTCGACTTGTCCGACTAGTTCCCGATTACTCCTCTATAATCACCGATTAATCATTTAAACTGATTTATTTTTCGATTAATCTCCGACTAATCTCCGATTAGTTCCTAGAAAGTCCTTAGCGATTTTTACAACACTGTTCACTATACAAACATTAATTAGAACATCTCCCAACCATCAGATCTTATAATCAATTGATAAAATTTATGCTTATTAATGGCACACTAATGTAATTAAAAATTAATTGTGTATTTGTTTTAGTCATTTGACACCAATAGTGGTATAAACATATTTTTTTACAATTATTATTTCCTTATGTCAATATTTTAAAAATAGGTTCGGTTATCAATTTATCATGAAATCAGTTTCCTCGTTTTACTTTGAAATCAAGGTTTATGAAATGGGTTTTATCAATTCGTTATAGTGGTTTCATGTTTTATTTCGTCAAGTTTCATGGTTCAATCCGTAAAGTTTCATGATTTAATTCATCAAATTTCATGGTTTCTTGTTTTAATTCATTAAGTTTCATTGTTGACCACTATGAAAACAAATCATTCCCACACTTATGAGTTGTAGTGACATTTTTAATAGCAAACTGAAAAATCATCCCATCATAAGTATTGGAAGAATTGATAGTCTCATAAGAGAAAAGTGCAAGAAACACACAATTAACCACAAAATCGAGGCAAAAACACAACATATAGAATAAACAAACCAATAATCATGGCCAAGCAAGAGCACTTAATTCCATGTCCTTTGCACTTCCTATGTCGAGAGCTCCCTTGCAACGAGAGGATTGCACCAATGACTTTGTTCTTGCGCTTGCATCTCCGGAATCACCTCCTCAATTTGGTCCGACTCAATTTCTTTGTTCAAATAATTTGTCAAAAGGTGAGTTCGATTTCCCTTAGATTAGAAGTTGGAATAGCATCACAGCCCATATAAATATGTTGAAACAATTTTGTATGTTTCAAGTAGCTAAGTGTGTTGAAGAACCTCAAATCGAAATATTGTAAAATCAAACCGAACCTAACGGGTACTTGCTCAATCAATATTTGACTATTTGGAAACGAACACGTAATTAACTGATACTAAAAATAAAAATAATTTATTAAGAACTAAAGAAGTATTTTTATTAAAGTTATTATAATCAACATTTTGGTCTATTTTTTTGGGTGCTCAGTAACAGTGATAAAAACCAAAGAACAGCACAAATTTCGGATCTGTATCTATATTTCCGTATGTCATGAGTTGTGACGAGTAATATATACTGATGTGAACTTTGGTAGCAGAAAATCTGGGAAAACTAAGAACAAGATATTCAGTAAAACTAAAACCAGAAACGAGATGTGATATTTGATGACAGATCTAATAAGAACGTAACCAGCACATATGTTCGAGTAAAGATGCCTAATAGACGGTCAAAAAGTGAATACTAACAAAATCTTCATGGTGGCTGTAAATATCTGTAACTAAGCACCTGCTGGTTCAAGAGCGTCTCTGTTTGTGTTTTACACCTTCGTCTTGTTCTGGATCTTCACATCCTCTTTGCCGGAGAAAACTGGTACGGCGGCGGCGTAGCGGCGGTGCGGCGCGAGAGAGGCATGGATCGATCCTGGAATCGGCTCGTCAAGTTCCAAAAACAGCATCACGAGACCTAAAACGATGACCACAGCGAAGCAGGTGGCGCAAGGATAATCGGACCACCACAGAGCCTCCCAAAAGCCCCGGGCACAGCAATGAGTCGCCGAACACGCGATACCGAACCGCTTATCGGTCACATCTGCGACCTTAGCCACAAAGATCACGCCGGCGGCGAGGATCGAGTAGGAGAGCACGCCATAGAACCCTAGAAACCCTAGAAGGCCGGCAGACTGGTAAAAGACGGTGTAGACGAGGAAGAGGATCGCGAACCGGTGAACGGAGGGGCCTCGGGAGAGGATGGATCCGACGCCGTAGGCGACGGCGGGGATGGCGGCGGAGGCGAGGGCGGTGCAGAGGAAGGCGACGGAACCGTCGCCCACGGCGGTGAAGAGCCTCGCCTCCAACGCCATGACACCCAAGATGTAGCAGACGGCGGTTCCGATCAAGAGAGCGTTCGCGCTAATTACTTTCGCCATTGAATTTGAAGAACGAGAGGTTTTGGGTATTGTGATTTTCTTTTCTAGGTCACTCTCGCTAGCTCTCGGACTCATCCTCTTATTTATTTATAGAACACTAATTAATTATGGATTAATTAATGACTAACTAGTTTTAGATTTGATTGTGTAACAACAACCAATTCGGATATGAACCGAACTAGTGGATTAAAAAGGGAATATATTTAAAATAAATGAAATCGGCCACGAAACAAGTTTAGCCAAATTCATGAAATGTTAAAAGTTGTTTAGATGATGGCCAGAGGTCGAGGACAAGAAAAACAAACACAAACACGTCATCACGCGCGCCAAAGCATGACCTGTCCTATATGAACGACCGACCGTTCAATAAAACGACAATCTACGGACTTTCAGCTACCAAAAACGACGCCGTCTTGGGCGTGAACGCAACGAGGGGTGAGAATAGGACAAAAAAGAGATGAAAAAAGGGATCAGGAGAAAAAGATTTGTACGGTTTAGGGTTGATGGAGCATTCGACAGCTAGGTCTAGAGAAGAAGAATAAAAGGATAATATATCACAATTCCTAAATAAATAAAAATTACAAACCATCACACTTAACTATGTTTGAAGTTTAATATCTCAACTTTAATTATTTTTTCACAAACATGAGTTACATAAAAATGAAAAGACTTTTAAGTCATTTACAAAGTAACTTTTGTTAAATTTAGCATCTTTGTTTTGTAACAGTTCAAAATATTTTTGGGTTTAACTTCAAAATGGTTACACGTGATAAATTAAAATGATTATTTTATCCTGATTTTTCCTACCGCTTAAATATGTGGTTCATGGGCATGATTGTCTTTTTAGATAAAAATGTATTCAAAATAGTATGTGAAATGTTTATTTTATCCTTTGAACCCTTTCTACACACCTCCTCTGTAACCTACCTTTCCGCCGACCGTCACTCGTCCATTTCCCCACTCTTTTAAATTCCTCTGTTCACTAGCTAGATTGTTATTTTGTTTCAATTTTTTGAAAATTAGTATTTGAAGTTTTTTGGCTACGTTAAAAAATGGGAAGCCCGCCTCTGCGAAAAATTTTCAAAACTAAACAACACTTTTCTGTGCAAGAACAAGTGTCACTCTCACGCTGAGATCTGCCCGGTACATATTTTCATAGAAGTATATATTGCTAAAATAACCATCAAAACAATGGAAGGTGAAGTTGCCGACCATGGAGCCGAACAAGGCGTCAATGAAGGTCACTGACCTAGATCCACCTCGAAAACTATCTCAATTTCAGTAAACTTCAGTTAACAACAAAAAATGGTCAATTTTTTCGTCTTTTGGGTTTTGGCACAAGGTGGGATAGGGCGTCGCTAAAGATACCGATCCGAACGAAGAAATTGAGTTCAGGCTTTATGGTTTTGTGGGTGTCGACAAAAAGGATCTTGCCTTTTAAGGCCATGTGTGGGTGAGAGTTAGCATATCTTTTAGGGAAAGGTAAGTAGGATTTCTAAAAACCTAAATAGAGTTAAGTGGAATTTTCCTTTCTTTTGAGAAGCGGACCATATTTGTAGCATAATACTTACTTTTCATTATTTTAATAACAAAATAATAAAAAGTCTTATTTTTTTCATTTTTATTAGTATAATTACTAATAAATTATTATTTATGAGACAAATTTATGTAGAGAAAATTTAACTCTTGATTTATAATTTTCAACTCATCTAAACCTAGATCCTAGTAACTAAACCTGAACCTGCGATTAATATACGTATCCATTTATGAGCTCAACAACACCAAATTTACCTTATATATGCAAATATAGGAAAATCACTTCGGTAGTTTAATTATGATGTAAGACATTTTATATTTTTATTAATTGGGCATATTATATATATATAACAGGCCGCGTGAACTTGATTTATTAAATAAAGTTCTAATTTAAAATACATTAATACGGCCATAAGAAATTAAGTGTTCTCTTATTTTGGATTAAGTAATTTTTTAAAGTTGATTTTACTCGTTTATAGTAATATACAATAAACTAAAAAGCCAAAGAAAAATAAGAGTCTAAGCCTTATATTTTCCAAATATTTTGAATACTAATTAATCCGAAAGGAATAAACACAACCATATTGTTTGATGAATATTCATACAATGTTATTCATTTGTTACAAGAAATACTTACTTTATAGCCGTCAAATTCTCATCGCATACATCTATCATTAACCTTTTTTTTATTTAACTCGTGACGCTTACCAGATCAGTAATAATAATTTATAATAAAAAGAGAACCACATATAGCAATCATAAAACTAATTAAGTCATAATAATTAATGTGCACTTTTGTAGCAGAAAATCTGGAAACACTACGAATTTATAAGACCCGTAAAATCGAAACCAAACACCACGAATTCATAACTAAACACCCGCTGGTTCAAAAACGTCGCCGTTTGCGTGTTTCGCCTTCTTCTCGATCTGGATCTTCACATCCTCTTTGCCGGAGAGAGCTGGGAGAGCAGCGACGGCGCAGTGGTGGTGCGGCGCGAGGGTCGATCCCGGAATGGGCGCGTCGTCAAACCATAGCATCACAAAACCCAAAATCATAGGCACAGCAAAGCATGCGGCGCAAGCATAATCGGACCACCACAGAGAATCTACAAATCCCCGGGAAAGGCAACCTGTCACCCAAATCCCGATATCGAACCGCTTATCGGTTGCATCGGCGATCTTAGTCATGAAAATCACGCCCGCGGCGAGGATCGAGTACGAGAGCGCACCGTACAAACCTAGGAACTGGCCAGCGCACTGATAACAGACGGTGTAGACGAGGAAAAGGAGCACACACCGAAGAACGGAGGGAGCTCCGGAGAGAACGGATCCGACGCCGTGGCGACGGCGGGGATGGCGGCGGAGGCGAGGGCGGTGTAGAGGAAGGCGACGGAAACGTCACCCACGGCGGTGAAGAGCCTCGCCTCCAACGTCATGAGGCCCAAGATGTAGCAGACGGCGGTTCCGATCATCGGAGCATTTGAGTTAATCACTTTCTCCATTAATGAATTTGAAGAACGAGAGGTTGTGATATTGTATTTTTTAGGTCACTCTCGATCTCGGACTTGGACTCCTCTTATATATAGAATACTAATTTATAACTAGTTTAGATTATACGTTTGTAATTAATGGCTTAATAAATATTATGTCAGAAACGCAAGGAAGAAGAAGACCCATAAGTGAAAACGACATCGTATCGTAGTGTGCCACGTCATCGATTCGCTTGCAAGATTACGTGGCTAGCGATAGGAACCACGTGTCACGATCTAAGGAGCTATGGGGATGAGGAACAACAGAAATGGTTGAGGTGGTTGCGACGGCTGATATGATGGCCGTTCCGGCGACGGAATCTTCTAGAGTAGTGTGGTTGTCGTTAGAGATCATTACAAGAAATTCATGGACTAGGAAGCATTTTTTGATTCTGTTACAATTGGGATATATGAACCCAACCCAAGTAATGGATTAAAACGGAAATGTATTTAAAATAAGAAAACCGCACAGAAGCGTGTATGGCCAAATACATGAAATATCAAAGTTGTTCATAGGTGCCTATGGACTAAAACACAGTCCACAGGTGACAGGACAGAGAAATCTGCAAACCTACCCTGCCTCTGGCCAGAGGTTGAGGACAAGAAACGTAAACACGCGCCAAAGCACGACCTATCCTATACGAACGACCCACCGTTCAATAAAACGACAATCTACGGACTTTCGTCCACTAAAAACGACGCTCACGTTTCTCGACAGCACGTTGCTCTCTTGCGCTGCCACGCGTCCAAGTTCATTTCACGACACTGCTTTTGCAAAATTGGGAACATTTATGTGTTCAGAGACAAATGGAATTTTTTTTTGTGTATTTTCAAAATTTCTCATACAAACCTAACACTTTACTTTTTGGTTAAAATCAATTGTTTTTGTAAAATTGACAAAAATACCTTTTATATTTTAAGAAATTAAAAAAAAAATTTAATTTTTTTTAAAATATATTATTCTATAAAATCAATAATAAATAGCTGTTTTAATATTAAAAAATTATTTTTTTAAAAAATAAAAATTTATAACTCATAAAAATGATGTTTAAAAACCGTTTTTCATTTTGAATATTTTTCTTTAGAAAAATATTTTTGAAATAATAATATTAAAATAATTTATTATTATTTATTTTATAAAAAATATATATATTAAAAAAATGTTTTTTTATTTTTTAATACGGGAGCATTTTCGTCATTTTGACCAAAAACTAATACCGTTGGGCCTCTGTGAAAAATTTTAAAACTACATAGATTTGTCTAGATGTATTAGGCCGAGAGAGGTAAGTAAAAATCGTGTATACTACGATGGAGGTATGTGACATTTTCTCAAGATAAATTTAGTGCGAGTTCTGTTTCTCTAGTGATGTGATGCTTGTGTTGAATCTTAGCTCATGCCCATATAGTTGAATCCAGCTTGGTTACACGAAATTCATAAGTTAGTAAGTGTTTTTTTTTGTCAATTTTATGATTTGAATTCGCATTTGTTGTTTGCCATATTGCGAAATTGGGGAGTGTCTACATTTAGGGGCAATGTAGTTGTTACCCTTGTAATGCAATCGTTGTATTAATTTTGTGCGTGATTGCCTAATATGATTCAAATTTTGAGGACCCATATCGCTGTATATGAGCATTTTCCATTTCTAATCAAGTCTCAGTTGCTAATCCAAGTTAACATGCTTAAAAGAACTTGCACTTGTGTTACAAATATGTAATATCATTGTCTCGAGATTCAATCATAGAAAAGTGTGTGCAAGTTTCTAGGTTGATTCCGAAATCTATGTGGCCTAAGCTCTCAAGAGCAGTTAAAGAAGTTTGGTTTTGTTGTGTTGTGTTGTTACATAAAAAATTTGTTGCTGCTTGTGTAACATTACTCAAATGTGGATTAGCTTTCAGGAGTCGAAGATTGGCAATAGTTCAAAAATATTATTGAAAAGAATATATAATGGTTCAACTCAAATCAAATCAAATCAAATGAAGACATAGTATATATAGGAAAAATACACAAAACCTCATATTCAAAACAAGAGAGAAAATGCTGCCATAACGATCATGACCTTCATGGTAATTTGTTTCAGGTCCTTCGCCGCATCGGAAGTGTCGGTAGAGGCATCGTCCGAGGAAGGAGAAGCGGCAGAAGAAGCGGGAGAATCCTTGTCGGGCTTAGACGACGGGGAAGGAGCGGGAGCGGTAGACCCCCCGAAAATGTCAAGCGGGAGGAGCACCTGATCGACCTGGTAAACTGCCAGCTGCCCGTCCGTGTATACGGTATTAGCCACCGACGCGCTGACCACCCCCGTCGTGACGTTGACTTGGTTCCCGGAAGTGGTGACGTTTAAGGGGAACTCGCCGTTGCTGCTGTCGCCCGCCTGAGTCCTCAGCGGGTTGCTGACGGTCTGGAACTGGGACATGGAGAGGAAGGAGGGGAGGACGTGGAATTGTATCAGCTGCACCTTCTGCTGATCGGTGAGGGAGTTCAGGGTCCCGGGTTTGAGGGCGGTGAAGGCATTGTCTGTTGGGGCGAACAAGGTGAGGCCCTGGTTGGAGTTGTTCAGCTGGGTGTTGATCTGGTCGGCTACCTGCGTGGATGTGATGAGGCGGATGAATGTGGTGAATTGGCCTGCCTTCTCGAGAACTTTGGTGATGTTGGTAGGTCCTGAAGGCGCTGCTGTCGGAGACTGACCTCTGATGCGGTGAAGGAAGAAGAAGAAGATGAACAAGAGGAGGAGGTAATTAGGCTTCATTGTGATTTATATGGATGGGTGTGGGTTGGTGTTTATGCCTTTTGTGGGTGTTCCTGATGAGGAAGAGTATATATATTGAGGAAGATATGAGTGAGATGGGAAGCTATTGTTTTGTTTGGTGGCAAGAGGACCTCAATTCACGTCGGGGTCAGATTGAGATGTACATTTTAGCTGGATGCGAGTTTTTTCACAATTACAATAGGTTTTTAACGTCTGATCCGACTCAAAAGCAAGGAGACATGATTTTTGATACGAGACTTTAACAGAAAAGAGTTTGCTTAGGAAGGAAGGGAGGGGCAGGGACAGGGACAGGGAGGGTATGTGGGGATGATATATGAATTTGGTGGTTGTGAGGGACAGCCTTAAAAGACAATGAGATAGCTTGGAGTCCAAGGTTTCACCAGAAACATTCATTTTGGTGGCATTCCATGTCCATGTCCATGTCCATGTTCATGATGATTGATATTTTGAGTGATCAACAATCCTTCATTCCCCATTTGTGAATCCTCTGAAACAAGTTGGGTTTGGCATGACATCAAAACAAGTGTGACCCACTTGAAGAAAATGTGCTCATAGAGTTTATACAAAAAATGACATGAGTTATCTTCATATTATGATTCATGTTATGCCTAAATAAAGAAGGGTCAGTCCACTTGTTTCATAGATCATATTTTACATGGTTTACAAATTATGTCACAAAAGTTTGTTTGTTCAATTGGTCAACCACTTGAATTTGTGGTATATTAAATTTATCAAATTGAATGTTTGTCAAGCCAAGCACTAACATGAGTCAAGTCATAGCCCCCATTATAGATAACTCAAAAGCCAAGATGTTCATGTTTAAATTTCCGGTATGCATGTTGAAGCCATAACTTAACATGTCAATATATAGGTCTTCCCAGCACCTTAGAGTCAGACCATTCTTTAGTTTAAAACATACTGTGAATTGTTGAATGCATTAAGACAACCAAATTGGTTAACATTGATACGATGTACGATGAAATGTCAATGTTCAATATTGTCAGCTTTTCAGTAGGATTGACCTAGTGATCAAGTGAACATCTTATCTCAAAATATTCGATTTGGTATTATTTTCATCAATGTTGAAAATGATAAGCTGATTGTGTAATTGACTTTGATCTAGGGATTTTGTCAATCCTATTCATCAAATTTGTGTATTTTTGATGAATACTCATTTCTATTCTATAATTTTTTTTCTTAGAACACTATTTTGTCCAGGAGAAGGCATCACCTTCTATTTGTATTCCTACAGCTCCATCTTGGAGATTGAGTGGTAGTGGCAATGTTGTTGGAAGGAGTAAAATGAATGGGAGCATCTAATTCAAGTTTTGATGGGAAAGAAACTTGATCTTCAATTAAGGGATGATACCATTTTTAGAGAGTAACTTAATTTGTGCTTTGAGGGGGACCTAGGCTTTATTATGTAATGTTTTTTTATAAATTGGCAATAATGACAAAATGAGTCCAAAACTAAACAAAACATTATCTGGGGTTTTAGTAAATATGACGATGGAATTAATATTATCATTCTCTGTTTGATCAGTTGACACATTACCATCATACCAACAACATTGTGACATGATCAACCAAAATTGATAACACCATAACAGGAAACTACACAATGACATCTATTATTCTTGGATACCATTTGCTTTGCCAAAGATAAGACTGTAATTAGTTACCCAAACCATAATAGCTACACTACAGAAACATATGACTGTCTACAAACCTATTAAACTTCTATACACAGACTTTGCATTTTGACCTTACAAAGTTTTAGCAGCCTCCCATGGTTTCTTGTATCAGATCATACTTGTCTCCATTCCAACTGTAGATGTAGGCGGTTGACGAGCCTCCTCGGACCCATGCTGTTGGCTTGAACTACTCCTCCATCTACCAACCCCGCCAATAAGCAATTTGCAACACATTGTAAGTCCAAACCCACCAAAGGCAGCAAGAACGACGGATAGAACAGCTTGCATGTGAAGCTGTTGATCCCATTAAGAAAAACGTATCAGACAAAGTCAAACCCGAAACTCACTCATATGAATAGATTTTCTTCTTTTGGTGTTCACATGGTAACATGCCAATATAACAAAGCCAATAAATAATGGTCATGAGTGCATAACTTACCTTTTTAAACAAAAGGTGTGAAAAGAGGACCACGAGCCCAAACTGGGTAATTGCATAAACCCATACGTATTTTCTCCTTACTGAACACAATATTCAAACCCAGCTTCAGACTGAGATGATTAAAATATATGAACATTGAACACAGAGTATTTACTAACTATGCAATACAAATTCAGCCTCCTACCGAGTGTTGTGGATGTCATTGATGCCAGAAGACCCAATATGCATGAAAAGGGGAGAGATATGGCTATGGCACCGGAACCCATTTTCCCTATCTGCCCATATGATTATAAGCAACGGTGATAGTATTATACAAATTAGTGTCAAAAGTTGCTGGAACTTACCAGAAGCTGTTCGAGAAAGCAGAAGTAAGCAAGCATGCTAACTATGACAAGGACAGGAACATCCTGCCAAATTCTGCGAAAATTTATAAAACTTTCCGTTATATCATTTTGGAAGATGAGAAAGGAAACAATTTGAACATAGGCCAGCAGCTAATTCCCTTGTGATTAGATTATAAAGAAATGTGATAATATCCTCTTCCATGCATATCAAGGGGAAAGTACATGTACTTGCCTGTAACGAGGAACCTCAAGTTGCTGACCTCCCGAGACAAGGGCCTGAGCACTTTGAATGCGCAATAGAGTAACCGGTAGGTTATGCACGTCCTGCTTGCAGACTTCACACGTCTTGTTACCTTTGATACTAAACCATTTCACTACACAGTGTTGGTGGGCCAATGCAAGTTCACCTTTGCAACTACACTCCATCTTGAAAGTAACACCGCTTTCACCTAGTTCAACCAAGCAAATTCTGCAAACAGCTTCTTCTTCGGGGATATCTTTACAACCATCATCTTTCCCATCTGAACCACGATACTAAGACAGGGCATAGGTTGGTTATCACATAGCAACACACATGGATAGAATAAGCTATTAAAGCCCGACCATCCAGAAACTATACCAAACTGGTTCAGGGAAACTTCCAGCAAAATTAGCTCCAAGTGAAGATGAAACATCAAAGACTAAAGAGATGTTATATATACATGTTTTGAAGATATTCTAACCATTTTTAGTTACTACACTCATAGTAAAATTTATTGAAGACGTGTCTCTTGGTTAAAAACAAGCCCACAGAGGTTTTTGATTGATGTTGCAAGTGTCATTTATTTATATTTTTGTAGCAGGAGAGTAACAAGCAAGACTGTTACGAAAATATATTCACCTGTATCAATAATGGGTGATGTGTTCGGCAGTGCTATGACAGCTCCTTCAGCCCTTTGTGGTGTGGTAGGAATAACCCGAAACACCCCGCGAGGATAATTTAGATTCCCCATGTTTACATCTTTGAGAAGTTCAGGAAGTGAATGTGCACGAAGAATAGGCACTTGGGACCCTCCTTTCTGTAGTGGGAAAATATCTATAAGAATCGAGTGGAGAAGTAGAAAAGGCTTGCAAGATCTCAGAAACAATGTTGAAATGCCAAGTTGATAAACATATGAAGCGTGAGCATAAATAGAACACTGAAGGTAAATTAAGGGTATGATACAATGCTTTAGGAAAATGATGTTCAAGTGTTCATCACATGATACTTAAAGCATTACGAGACTGCTAATAAGGGTTCGATACTCACAAAAGAACTTTGTTGATCGTCCATGTTCCTCCCATGCATAGATTCTGGATTTGAGTGAATGATTCCAGTAACAGGTAAGGATGACCGTTTCTTCATTTTAGGTGTCAAAAGCTCGGAAAGAGACCACGCCCTTGGTATCAAAGACTTATCCTGTGTCTCTGTGACTGAACCTCCCAGAGCTAAGGTGGTCGCTTTCCTAATATCTGAAGTAGTATTGCGGTACTTGAAATTCAGTTTTGGAAGGAGGCTTTTCATGGTTGATTTGCCTCTGGATGAGGAGGAGTCCGGAGAGCCCTTTGTCTGGAAAAAACTAGGGCTGGGTAAGGGGGAAAAGTTTACTCGCTTGGGAGTAGGACTTGACATTGGGGGCATGTTTACTGTTACAAAATCCTCAACGGAGTCCTCGAGATCCCTTGAGGGTATCTCGAAGACATGGTCTTGTCGCCTTTGGTGTTCATCAGATGGGGTATCTTCAATTATTTCAATTGAATCTCCAACCTATAAGAATAATTAAGAAGAACCAATATAGATCAGCAGCTTCCATGATCAATCATACAACTACTAAAAATATCAAAAAAAATTCCATATGCATCGACAATTCAAAGTGAAGCAAATCGAAATAGCTTGCATCATAAAGGGTAATTTTTCACTGAAATTGAGCATATACCACCGAACAGATACATATAATAAATAATACAACAAAATAACAAGATGGCCCAGAGTAGCAAAAACCAAATTAGAATATGATTAGCTAAACGCGAACTAGTCAAAACACTAGCTTTCATCAATTGGGCCAAAAGTTCAAATTCTGAGATGTGATTCAGCTCAACAACCAATTAGAATACTGAAGGATTTGAAGGAATAACTTAACAGAATCATATTGTAAATTCCCCAAATGTGCAATTGGTTGGCAATAAAGCTTGCATTTTTAAATAGTACCTTTAGTTGACTCAAACTAAGGCCATACTATGATAAATACCCATCAAACCCCAATTTCCAAAGCTCATAGAGAGAATATAAACTCTTTGGAATTTAAGAATAAGTTTTCCCTAACCCATAAAAGCTTCAAATTTTAGGAATCTGATTTTCCAAAACAAAATCGAACAAAGGGTAAGAAAAAAGTGTCCTTTACCAAAATCTTAGCAGGAACAGGTGAATTATACATAAAGAGAAATAACCAAAAAGACCATCTACACCATATAGCTTGCTCACAGATCCACAAATAATAACTCAAGGTTCTGAAGGGAAATTTACTTTCTGAACTGTTGGATCAGCATCACTATTGCTGCTGGAACCGCCTGCGCAAATCTGTTTAGCTCCTTCTTCTTCAGTACCCATGTCTCAGAATTGAATTCTGAGAAGACCCAGAATCGATAAAAGAGAGACTTTGCTGAGAATCAGTGAAATTCAGGAAATCAAGAATTAGGGCCAAAGGAGAAGCAGAGAGAAAAGGAGGAAGAGAAGTAGGAAAATATAAAATGACAAGTGCATAGGACCTGACCCTTTGAGCCTCTCTGTGACCTTAACACATTGTGGGCAACAATCCAAATATGGATTTTGTCTCTTTGGATTGAAAGTTTACAAGTAAAGCTAGGTTGGTGTGTATGTATGTGGTGGGTCTACCATGATCTGTTTTTTTGGCTTACCTCTTTCCCTAAAACCACTGGGGTTTTTGGACCCACTGCTAAATTAAATTACAACAAATATTAATTTGCCTCAAGATTAGAGATTTAATGTAACAAAAATGACAATTAAGGATACTCAAAATTTAATTTGTTTTGCAATGAGTACAACTAAATTTAAATTGCTTTCTTCAGTACATCCAAATTCCTTTTTTGTTCATTAAATTTAAATTGCTTTCTTCAGTACATCCAAATTCCTTTTTTGTTCATTTAGTTGCTTAATATAAGGAAAACAATAACTCAAGTGTACAAAAAAAGTAAGTTAAGTTAATGTATTAAAGTAAGAAACTTGTTATTTTTCGGTATGAATCTATACCTACTAACATAAGAGAAAAAAAAGACCGTACAATTCTATAAAATTAAAGAAAAATTACTCATGTTTATTTTTGCGCCGTCCATACAAATCCGTGAAAATTAAAGAAAGTGTCACTTAAATGTTAACTCAAACGCGTTTAGGGGTGAACAATTTGGCAACGAAACCAGAGTCCAAACCAGAACTAGGAACCGCGGATAACTGTTCCGATTCTGATTCTTAAAATGGAGAATCGGAGAGTCCAGTCCGGTTCAATTCTTGACCGGTTCGGTCCGATTCTAAACCTATGCCCACCCCTAAGCGTGCTAACTTAAACGTTCAACACTTGAGTGACACTTCCGTTAATTTTCACGAATTTGCATAAATAGTACAAATTTAAACATGAGTGAATAAGGTTCTTACAGAAAAAAAAAAGCAATTATAAGAAACTTCTTGCAATTTTCTCCTGATGAATGGATAGGTTTGGGCAACAAGTACAGACACTCTTTTATCAATAAAAGAGAAGCAAAGTAATTAACAGAGACATACCAAATGCAGAGCCAATCAATCCTATACGAGAGACATACCAAATGCAGAGAATATATGAACTCAATATTAGCAGGTTCTTGCATCTAATATATACTTTTATTTATACATATAAGTAACTAGCAAGCAAGCCAGAAATAGATAGAAAGTGAAACCATAGATTCCATTTCGGTACAAATACCATAACACACTCTCGTGTTATTGTCGGAGTCATATGATTTCTGCTGTTATGTTAAAGTGCAATTATTCCCTTATGCAAATTTTGTTAAATAATTAATTTATAAACTCACAAATTTAAAGATGTATATTAATACATTTATAATATATGAACGATTTAATATAATCAATCTAAATTTTAATTTATGTTTTTTCATACCAATTTTAAATTAAAATAAATTATTTTACTCAAAACGTATGTATAATGCGTTTAAAGAAGCTATTCCTTGACATTAAACTCCACTATGTTACAAACCAAACCATATCTAAATAATAAAAAGCCAAATTACGTCTAATTTACATAAATGATTATGATGAATATACATTACCGGAATTGCATTTTATCATTGTATGATAAATTGCAAGCATGGTTTCAGTTTAATTAATTCCCATATATTATCAATTAGCATTATCAGCCAGCGATAATGAATAAATTAATATAGTTTAAAATTCAATTAAATCCTAATTATTAAATAGATTTTGATATTTATTGATAAATTGCAGAAGCTGCCAAAACCTTGGCGGCCACCATTGCGTCCTGACATCATGTTTCGATTAATATAATAATTATTTTATTTCATATATGTGTTGATGAAGCAGGTCAAAAAGCATTCACAAATGCTCATTTTCAATCATTTCTTTTCTTGTTGCAATTATGCATTTTGGTCTGTCTAATTTGTAATTACTTCACAAAATTAAATTAGTATCAAATCTTACTGTAGAGATCTCATTAAACCACATCAACTGGAATCAATTACGTCACAATAATTGATATCAAAGCTTTATGGCAAAAAATAACTCATCAAACCATACAAGGTAGTTGGATTTTGAAAAAAGTTTGATACATCGAATCAGGTGAACCGATTGATAAAAATGAGAATGGTGTACAAAATAATTTTAACAAATATTATAAGATAAAGTATATAACCATCTCAAAAAACAGAGTATATAAGCGTAATGACAGACACAGAATAATGTATCGTCTAAACTAACTGATATGATCGAATTAAATAAATAATGTGATAAAACGTACAAAACATTTGGATAGAATCAATCAAATGAACAAAAGAATAGGGGTGCAAAACTAGTTGTACAAATAAAACAAATAGGTAAGAGGAGAGAATCAAAATGACTTTCACATAGAATATTATATTGACAATATAAATTGTAGGAATAATCTTACTAATTACACCTAGTTTAACATTGTTTGTACACATAATATTATAAGTTTTTTGGGAGTCCCAAAGTTCTACTTGATTATTTTTGTTCATATATTGTTACATAACAAGAGATAACTTCACAAATTAGTATCAAATCTTACTGTATATATTTCATTAAACCACATCAACTAGTATTTGGAGTAAACAATTGATATCAAGGCCTTACAGCGGAAAATAACTCATCAAATCATATTAGTTACTTGATTTTGAAAATAAGAATGGTGTCCAAAACAAGTATGCAAATAAATAAAATGATAATAAAAGATAAAGAATGCATGACGATTTGAAAAAGAACCGAGTATATAAACGTGAGTCTAATAAACTGACTGGTGTGATAGAATAAAATAAATCACGTGATGAAGCATGCAAAACATTGTAAAAGAATTAATCAGTTGGGCAAAAAGATAAGGTGTGTGAAACGATTTGTACAAATAGAATATACATGTGAGAGGAGAGAAAAAACGACACAATAAGATCTGATGGAAAATCACAACGACAATATGAATTTTAAACATACTCACTTTCTTGTACTTGAATTTAATATTGTTTGTACATAACTCGTTCTATTAAAAGTTGGGATAATTGCATTTGTGTACATAAGTCGAAATCTATTTTATACCTAAGTACACTTGACATTTTTTAGTTTTTCATGTCACCTAAAATTTTACCAATATCTAAAACAAAATTAAAAGGAACAAAAATAAAAATTTTAAATGACTTGATAAAGTAAAACAGGTTAAATATATTCGATGCAAAATTAATTTCAGCTTGTATACTTAGGTGCAATCGCCCCTTCAAAGTTATTTAGTTTTCATAAGTTCTATGTTTTCAATTTATTCATATTTTGTTAACATATATCAAAAGATAAAATTGCCTTCGGTTCATTTTCAATGAAAACATAAATAAAAATAACTAAGAGATTAAAAGTTCACTCACATACATTTGGCTTTAGTTGAACGGCAAGGACTCTGAAAAATAATTGGAGATTGATGAAATTTGTATTTCTCAAATTTTTATACAATAAAACTATATGTACATAATTAAAATAATATAAAACTTTAATATCTGTTATTTTTATTTTGTTTAAAAATAGTAAATGTATCAAAGAAAGTAATTAGTTTTTACAAAGCAAAAAAAATAACTATTGATACAAATTATTTTAGATTTTGATATTTTTATTTTAAAAAATATTAAATTTGAAAAAAAGAAGCCTACAATTGTTTTTATTTTTGAATTTGAACTCCATGATGCAATTTATTGGAATCGGTGATTGATTCCTACTTTTTGGAACTTCCCTCAATCGGTGATGTTTTCAGCACAAGTTACAAAGATGAACTAATATTAGACAAAGAAACTGAGATTAAGTAAATATAGGTTCTAGTTTGTTACGAACGTGACTAAATCTAACTAGAAACTAAGAAAATTACAGTGAAAATTCAACCAAAACTAAACCTTTGCTCCTGTCCTGTATAAACCACTTCCACCAAGCTCCATTTAAATTCAACAATTTAAAATAATATATAGTAAATGAGACAATAATTATCAATTGATCTCTCAAGAACAAACCTGAGTCAAGTGAAGTGAATAAATAGATAAAAACAAAAGTTGAAATTCAGAGTAATTGCTCACATTCATACATAGACAATGCCTGATTATTGCCAAAAACATGCAGACTGCAAAGGACTATATCATATACACGAAACGATGGCAGGAAGGAACAACACAGCACAACACGTCTTCCTATTAATCGTTCATTCATCGACCCCGCTGTTGACCTTTATCTCCAGAAGCCTCTCCACAGGTTGTCTGCAAATCGGGCAACGATTCGTCTGGAACCTCAAAACCTTTGCACACCCACTGCACATACACTAAATCATAAAGGAAAAGCTCAATCAGTGATCTTGCATAACCTCCTTATACTTATATCAGGAGAAAATTCTCCAAGATTTTGGACTTGACTTTGGCGGGTAACTGAGGAAATGGCCAGAAATGACCAAAAGACCTTTCTATAGGTGTTCTCTTTCACCATCACTCACAGCTAAAAAAAATCACAAGCAATTCTTGGGATGTGTTGAGAAATATCACATAAGTATTGAAAAAACAATTTAGCATAGTTACCATGTGTCGGCAGGGAAGGACAGTTGTGTCCCTTGGTTCTGAGAGGCAAATGACGCACTCCTTTCCAGGGTCGTTCCCATCAAAGTCACTCTCGACTGAATTGCCTATCCCGTATATCTCTTGCAGCTCATACCTCATCCCATTCACCCACAGAATCTGCTTCACTACTCTACTCTGGTATTCACCTTTATCTTTCTCAAAGGCTGCAAGAGTTATCTGAGAATTCAAGTTTCCCGCTCTTGATGCTGAATTTCCATCTAATTCATTCTGATTAACCGGCGATGCCTCTGCTTTCACAGCAAGAGGATACACATCCATATCGCCATCTTTACGTAACAACTCTGCCACATCAAACATTGAAAAGTCTATCCCGGTTCCAGAGGGCTGTCTGAACTTTTGCCCCAGACCTTGCGAAAAATCAAGGGTCACAGGTGGGAAAATATTTTCTTTTGTCGGTGTAAGGTTACAGTCTTCACCTTCTTTTGCAAAGAAAATGATGGTTATGCTGTTCACATAAAAAAAAGAAACAAAATTTTTAGAACAGAACACCCTAATAAATGGTAAACAGAAAAAGGTCCTGAGAGCTGGAAACTTTATAGTGACAAACAAAAGATAACAACAAAGATACGGAATAATATACCTGCACATATAACAAGCATAAAGATTGAACAGAAAAATTATTCTTAACTATGTCTCGTAGTCTAGAAACCAAAAGTTCAAGTCCACAAAGGAACCTCTAAAACTCTTATCTGAAAGTAAATGTAATCCTTAACATCTATGCCCCAAAATACATACCAAATATTAGAAACTCAGAAATTAGCTCCCGGGAAAGTTAAATCACAAGAAGCACCTCGACACTATACCAACGAATACATTTAAGCCACAAAAAAAATCACATTCATATATAAAAAGACTTGATTCACATCATTTATAGAGAAGCTTAAATCAAGTGAGTCCCCAAAACAGATAACAAATTCCCATCAGAAACAAACTATCAGCTAAACTGAATCACTTTCAGGTTTCAGCATTCAACCTTGTATGGCATATATAACAAACCATGTTTCAAACTTTCATCATAGCATAGTCGAGCCCCAATCTTGATACAAAACTTGCTGATAAAAAAAACCCAACAAATTCACATAATTTGAACTCTAGCACTCCAATGACACATAACTGACACTATCGCCATCATAATCTATGCTGAACCAAAATTATAGAACAGGAAGCTGAGCTTAATCTCTTACTGAATCACTTCCATCATTCAACCTTATATGTCATCCCAACAAATTCACATCATTTATAATTCTAGCATTCCAACACACATCACAGAAACTAAAGCTATCACAATCTATACTTAAACCCAAATTGAAGAACATAAAGCTAAGCTCTATCTCTAACCAAATCACTTTCAGCAATCAACTCTGTATAGCATATATAGTACCCCCCCACCAAATTCGCATATTTTCAAAATCTAGCATTCCAATCACAAACACAAAAGCTATCACAGCCCATGCTAAATCCAAATAACAGAACATGAAGTTGAGGTCGATCTCTTACCGCCCAGAAACAGTGGCATCGAAAGTGAAGGTAACAAGGAAGCGCCCGGGATCCTCCTCATCAGGCACAACCTTCAAGGTCTCCTTCTTGACATTAACATCATTCCTGATAGTCACAGCCTTCTGGTGCTCAACATAAGGTGTAGGGTTCTGCATAACAGGAGTCGGGTACGTTCCACCGACCCAGTTGGCCTGGGGAGGCTCCATGTGGGGACGGTGGTGGTGGTGGTGGTGGTGGTCATAAGGCGCCGGAAAGGGAACGGACGGTGGCGGAGGAGGGTAGTAGCCAGGGTACTGATAATACGGCGGAGGGTTAGGGCTAGGGTTAGGGTTTGGGTACTGAGAAGGGTACGGCGTCGCGGCGGCGAACACGTACCGATTCGCCGGGATTTCGGGCTGTGGAGGAGCGGGCGGCGGCGGAGGTGGGTGGCTCCGCCGGCTCCCCTGGCGCCGCCGTCCGTTCGCCCCGCTGCTTCCTGTGTTGCCCATCCGATTCCTTCCAGAAACTCTTCAGAACAACCCAATATCCCCCTAATTTGAGGTGGGTTCGATTCAAACAGATAGAATCTATCAAAACGTTACCCACACGACAAGTAATTCGAGAAATTTTCCCTTTCCCTAATTGGCTCTGTGAATCTGCTCCCGAAAGCTGAGACACGGAGTTTCTATCCAAACAAACAAGGCCGAGAGAAAAGAATCAAACCCAGAAAAGCGAAGGGGAAATCCAGAACTGGGCAGTGATTCACGCGTAAAAAATCTGGGTTTCGTGTGATGAATTCACGGACGGAGAGAGAGTTCAAGACCAAAAAAAAGAAGCAGAGAGAGAGCTATGAAATTGAAATCTGAGAGATGAATCGGAAGATGAGAGAAGAGGAAGATGATAACGAAGAAAAAGAATATGCTTGCGAATGGGTGTGTAATGGAGTTCCGTAAAGCTCCACCCAAAACATTATCAATGGAGAGAGAGAGAGATTAAGCTAAAGCGCGTGCCTTTATCTTTCTTCAATTTTTTATTTTTCACGGTCATATTAGCATGAGTAATTAATTAATTTCCTTACCCCGTTTATCATCAAGTGAGCCACGGCCTCCAACTCATACGAATAGAGAAATCTCATAATCTTGCTGCGAGATGTTTTACACAAGCATCTCTGATAGTCCTACCAATCGATTCGAACCAATTAGAATCATGTAGAGCCACAGCCTCCAACTCATACGGATGGAAAAACCATGTGATCTTGCTGCAGACGGACTTAAACAAGCCTCCTCGATTAACCATGCGATCAATATGACCATCGCAAAATTAAAATCCTCCTAGCTCATTGGGTTTAACCAGATCAACCCATCGACACCAGGAATTCCCTGTTTCCTTTCAATATCAATCCTAATAAGACACGTAATGAATCTTGAGCAAGCCGACCCCCCTAGTTCAGTATGTTTGCATGAGTCTGCCCACCGACGCCAGATAACTCTGGTTCCCTCCCAGTACGGGCCTACCAACCAACCAAAAGCAAAACCCTCCGACCCTTCATGCTCCGCCGTCGCAACCCAAGCGGTATTGCGTACTATCCATTATCGGAACTTTTGTGATTTTTTTTGCTCGTAATCAAATGGCTCACGAACTGACCATATTTGTTTTAACTGACAGTAGCTGAGATTATGGTGAGGGGTCTGTCCCACCATCTGTATCTTCAGCTGTCCGGCTTGATATCGGGTTAGTTGCAATTTAATTAATAAAATTTAATTTTTCCTTCAAAAGTTAATTTCCTTACACCAAATTTAACTCTAAAGTTGACATTTTTTTAAGACTATCAGTATATTTCCAAACAAAATGAATAAAAACATTTATATTTAATTATTATTTTTGAAGTCTCAAATTTCATGGCATTAAATCATTGTGTTAGAAGAGAATAAGACTACTAGTTGAGGTAATAGAGAAAGCAAGTCGGTGATCGGTTGGTGTTATGTTAAATCAAGATGTTAAGGTTGTGACAATTTGCATGCTAATTACTCATTTCCATCTTGAATTTTATGAATAAGCACTTTGATCCAAATCAAATCATGGAGATCATAACATAAATGTGTCTACAATCTAATTTTAGAAAAGCAATTGGCACTAGCAAAGAGAGCAATAAGTGGGTATGCAAGCAATATATTGATAAAAAATTATAAATATAATGAAATGCTTTCAATAGAAAAATATCACAATGTTTTGTTAATTAGACTTATTTGAACTGAATATTGAGATTCTTCTGTTCATTTAAAATAAATAACTTCCCGTAACTATATTTTATTAACTTTCAATTAATTTAAAAACCAAAATACTCTCGATTTTCATTCAGATTTTCAAACCTATACCATTGAACTACTTTTTTTAATCCCATTTTTTGTGAACAATAGCTAGCCCACAAGATAAACTAGAAAATAACGATCTTTGAAAAGTGAATTTGTCACATAGAACACCTCTCTAGAGAACTATCCCACAGTTCAGCGTATCAAATCCCAAAAATACTAAAAAGTTTAGGGTTCAATGAAGTACAAAAGATTCAACTAATGGAGGTAGATCTATAGAACAAGCATATGATTGTTGTGGGAAAGGGTTTCAATTAACAATAGTTCTCAAAACACATTCATGGAATTTTTCATCAAAGACTTGAATTTTACTAAACTAACAAACAAACAAACAAAATTGCAACAGCCATCCACAGTGGCTACCTTCCACCTCTGGCTCAACAAACAAACAAAAAAATTCTCAAACTAACCAAGAGCTATGAGAGGCTGTGTGGTTCGCCAGAGGTTTCGTCGCAATCCAGAATGCAAGCCTAGCAACTTACAACTCCCCGATTTCATGTTATTATATGGAGCAAGAGAAAAAATGCTTACATGTTTACCTCTGGATGCCGGAGAGGTGAATCCAGTGGCGATAAGTCACTGGTGTTTGCCAAAAAAAATTAAGATCGCCGGTGAGCAGGACTGGCTCGCTTCTGTAGTAATGGAGGTGGGTGGACTAGGACAAGAGGCTAGTATTTTAGATTAAGAATAAACTATAATGTGCATAGTTTCATTGTGATGTGATCCTCCTTATCATATCCCAGGTTCTACCCCAACAAAGCCATGTTCTTCACGGGCAATCCGAAAGAGACAAGAACGGGTATGAGAAAAACGAATTTCAAGTTCTTTATTTCTTCTCGCAACAAAATAACAGTCACTTTCTCGCTAATGGTACATGGTTTGAAATGCAACACAATACAGAAAGAATTATGGAGAGATTGGTCTTGTCAAAGAAATGACATGAAATCTAAAGATCCATGATGCAAATATACTAGAATTATCCGATACCTGTCTCCACAGGAGAGGCTTTTAGTTTCTCACAGTGGTCACCTGCTTGAGAAGCATCCCGACGACATCTTCTGATATTCTTGCAGCATCTGCTTTCAGGTTTTGGATCTTTACCCCTGTCTCTTGTTCAAGCCGCTTCACATTAGCGCCCGAATCTCCACTGGTCTGTTGGTTGATGACATTGTAAACACAAGAATGAATCTTTTGAATCATTTTTTTACAGATCGTACATGAATTTGACCGCTGACAACTATGTGCATACCTCTGTAAGTTTCTTCTGGAACTCGGACTCCATTTGAGCCCTATATGCAGCTATCTCCTTCTCTGCCTCCTCTTTTGCTTGTTTCAGCCTAGTCAGTTTAACTAAAACCATGAAAGCAATTAACAAACAAATAACTCAATATTGCATGATTTTAAACTACCACAACAAACCAAGTTTTAGCATCTCAGTCAGATTGTGTGCTGAAGGAAAGACCATGGTACAAACACGCATCAAGTCATAGACAGCAATACCAAGGTAAAATAATTATAAAGAAGCATAAATAAATTCACAAAAGTACCGTTTCTGGCGGCATTGACAATGTGTTGAGCCTCTTGTTCAGCGGCCAGCAAATGCTGAATTCCACCTTGACCACTGGATGCCATTTTCCCTACAAATTCTAAGAAATTAACGTAATTATCTCTTTCAACAGCGTGATAAAATACTTGCAAAAGGAGAGCATTGATGGAAAATAAGAAAAACAGATAGAGCAATGAGTCAGACAGGAGGATACTTTTGGCTCAATGCCAGTTGGTTCGGGTCATGTTCTATTAGTAGATATTGGGAAGAGAAAATGGGCCGTTTGAACATATTAAGGCCTTAACTAAGCACGCGATAAGAAATGACTGTCATCTCATCGACTCACTGAGTTCATTTATTGAGGTATACCCAACAAGGCCACATGCCTATCAGTACAGTAATCAAATCTTCCTGTTTAGCATAGTCATAGGTTATGTTTGGCACAGCAAGGCAATAAGCTAACTATATTTAATATAAGTATTTAGTAAAATTACATTTAGAGGTAGCCGATTATTGTTTAAGCAAATAGCCAAAGGATCACGCCTTGGATCCAATGGATCCATCAAACACAGCACACACAATAACACGTTGCTTGTATAATTTATAGCTCCCAACAATCTCCAAATACCACAATAACTAAAATCGCAAACTAAATTAATCACAAGAACCATCACCAAAGATTATAATAAGTAGATTCATTTCGCTCGATACAGAGAAACCAATTGGCCAACTTCTGAACCATGATCCTAACATTCATTCCACTACTAAACTCACCACCAGCTTGGAGCTGAATTGCCCATCTAAACCATTCTACAACTCCAGAGGATGACCTCAACATCAATATCTAAATCATGAACAATTGGTTTTTTCTGTTTCAGCTTACAAACACAAAGCTACCCTTAAAAAGGAATTTGTTATAGTCTAGCCCGCAAAACAATAAACAAAATCCATTATCATTTGTCAAGCACACAATTTAAACGCTCTGAAACAAATTTTATTACAAATACTCACTGGTCATGAATCAGCAAGGACACCAAAAGGCAACAATTAAACATGTATCAGAGAAGCAAGGAATTGGGTTTTACGCAAAGCAACCATTACAAAAAAAAGTGCAATCAAGTCGGATTCTTTCAAAATTTTCTCGGGGACCAAACAGAAAACTGATCTGAAACCCATGTAAAATCGCAAGCCAGAGACGGTCTAGAAGATGCAAATCAGACCGACCCACCAACTGAAAATGAGATCTAGCTAGGTTACTAGAGAGTGTAGTAAAAGAGGGGATCGAGAGTACCTGGTGCGGAGTGGAGCTTACGAAGAAGATGCAGAGAAAAGCGGAGTGAGAAGAGACCTTCCTTGACCAGCCACTGTAATAGATTGATTTTCACGCGATGCGATAGGCAATACGTAGAGATGTGATCGACAGGAAAGAAACGACGTCGTATGGATTTTGCTTTTCCAATTTTATACGTTGATCATTTTAGTATTAAAAATATATCTTTTAGTTTTTAATTAAAATTTATATTTTAAAATGAATATTTAGTGAAAAATAATTTCTTTAAATATTTTTATTTAATAATACATATTTGATAAAATAATAATTTTTGAAGTGTATTTTTTGTTTAAATAATAGTTTTTGATACAATTATATATATATATATGTTATTTTGGGTTGGAAACGGAAAACATGAAATTTTCGTACGCATCGAAAAGTTTCCGTACTCGTTGGGGAATCTTCGCCCATATTAGAAAAGGGAATATCTTGTCCTCTTTTTGACGAGGACGAGATTGACAAATTTGCCCTGAGGATTTGATTTAATCAACTTTCCCTGACCTAATTGAATTTTTATTGGTACCCTGTAAAAAGGAACGTACTATTACAATTTTCATCAATTTATCAAAATAATACAATTATATCAAGGATGAGTAAAATATACAACGTTGATGGCAACAAGATCTAAAATGTCGAAAGATACAGCATGAAAATATATTAAGATGCAATCACAACAAATGTGAAAAATATTTTGGGAGAGATTAAGGAGGCGATGACCGAGATACTTCTTAAAGGGCTTTCATCATTGGAAGCGGTGGATCATGTGATGGAACTGGAACTGAGATATTGGAAAAGAAAGTAGAAGTTCAATCCAATTTGAGCCTTCCTTAGTTAGAGAACTCGAGAGAAGACAAGTTTGAGATGACTTTTTTTTATTGAAAATTTGTATCAAGATTTTGGCTCGATTATACTATAATGAAGCAAGACAACACCAAACTTGTGATTTTTAAGAGTATATAAGATTAATGTGACAATAACGGACTAAAGACGCACCCTTATATAGAAGAGGGCTTAATATTACCACTTGAGTATCACCGGGAGAGAGAGACCCAACAGAAGTTTGGAAATAGGTCCAACATATAGTGGAAACAAATGCGAGATACTGCAGCGTGGCTCGAACCCAAAATTTTTGACCCCAAATTCATGCGTGTTAACCAATTGATCAAGCAAGCATAGATAAAATAATCAACAGAAGTTAAAGGTGACTGAAGTAAGGACATCCAAATGTATAGTCCACCTGCCAAATTGATCTTAAATAAGGGGAAAAGTGTATACTAAGAGAGGGCTAGAATTTTTCAAGTTATGGATTGTGCAATTTTGCATGCAGATGAACAAATTGAAAGGATAAGTGCTTGGCTAGGGCTACACGCGACATTATGTAAAGGAAAATCGATTCGATTGGGACGAATTACTGAATGTTATAATGTGTTAAAGTACACACAAAGTTTAACGTTATGACGAGTAGAAATTCAATCAAAATACCAAAAATGAATTCAAAAACCACCAAATATTTAATCGAATGAAAAAAGAAAGGAGTTTCAATTGTTGTCGGCTAGAGTCACCGCCAGACAAGACGACATTCTCAGGCTTGGTTTGAATTTATTTATTTGCTTTTGATACAAGGGCAATTTTGGGGTTTGGCAAAATCAGTTACTCGTGTTCTGGTCACAAAAAGGCCAAAACTACACATAGCATTCATATCAATGATTGAAGCAATTAACATTTCACCAAATAAATGTTCTTAAACACCAAAAACTACCATATTAAGTTACATGTTGAGAGGATATAATAGACCATTTATAAGAGGTCACATACAAAACCATCACTCTTGATCAAATCGAAGACTAGTGTTGTTGAGAACGGTCTTCAACAGTTGTCGCGTCCTCCTCCTGATCATCATCTTCATTAATGGTCTCCAACCTCGGAGAATCCGAAACCTTATTCCTCGAAACCAGGAGCGCCGGCGCAACCTCAAACAAACACACCCTCTTCACCATCTCCTTTGCCATGACTTCAAAGTTTAGCCTTATACGACGTCGTTAAAATCCTGAGAGAGACGAGAATTGAAATAGTTTTTAGTGTAGAAGATGGGTTTGGTTGTTGTGTGACTGAGAGAGGTGTCGATTTATAGGCATTTCGAGCCCCAGTTCACACGTGGAAGGCAATAAGCACGTGACACTAAAAAAAGGCAAAATAATTGAAGTAGGTTCTGCACGTGTCGATTTCTGTGGCCTTTAGAGAGTCTTCGAAACGCGTTGTGGGACCAAACGTGTGGTTGTTGACGACTCACCGAGTGACTCGTGGATCCACAAGCATATATATCAAAATCTCAGGTCATGTCAAGATTATAAATTATATTTGTTTGGACTTTAAAGTTTTAAATCATGAATACAATATAGGGTCGGGCTGATATGAATTAAATCAAGAGCAGACTCAAAAAATCAAAATAGAAAAGTTTTAACTCATGATTAAGATATAACTATTTCAATTTTTATTTCAATTTTTACATCAAGACAATCTTAAAATATGATATTATTATTTAAAGTTTAGAATCGTTTTAGGTGTTTCGGGATTAGTCCATTGTTAAGGGTGTATTTTTACAATTTTCTTTCAATTTTTAAATTGTGTTGAAGTTCATATTTTAAGTATGTAAACTTCACCTCCTTTCAAGTTCTTGTGTATACACTTGTCACTTGGTAACCCTCTTATACTTAGAAGAGTTGGTTTATTTGTGCTCAAGGCTCTTGAAATATATACATATGGTTATTTCATTATAAACGATACATGAAAATAAAGAAAAAGAAGGGTTTTATAATACAAATATACTAAACACTTGAGTGAGATTTGGGAAGACATGGTCAGGTCTCCTCAAGTTGCTTTATTTGTCCTTCATTTCTTTTCCTCTTTCATGTATCCACCAAATTACTCATATTTTATTATTATTACATATTACAACAATAATAATGTTGATTTCATAGGATAAACAAGCCTCCAAAATTGCAGATTGGTTGAGAAGAACCGATTAGGTGGATATACGTGTACATTCTTTGCGCACCTCCGCAACCTCTTCAACAATCGTCGCCAAAGTCGGAGTATTGGAAACCTTCCGGCAGGGGCAAATCATATCTGCCGGAGCTACCTCATTGATCCACGACTGTACTTGCACGCGTCTTATCATTTGCTTCACCATATTGAGAACGAGAAAACAATACAACTATTATGAACATACACGAACAACAAAGTTCGCTGATTCAAATCCTAAGACACAAACAAAGTACTATCTCTTCCTTCTGTTTCTAGAAAGAAGAGATGGGTTTATGGGTTTTGGTGGAGATCTTTTCACCAGAGCTTTGCTTGTAGCTCAGACTTACAAGAAAATTCTGATTGAGATTCAATGTCAACGAGGAGAACAATATATACGGACTGAGATACCAAAAATAGGCAAGACCAATTGAAATGTATGACTGATAAAGATACGGGGAGCAACCAGAAATTTAGCAAATGCAAATCAAATTCCAATGTCCATAACTAATTAAGGCAAAGCAACAGTACAGATAAACATGTATCAGATAATTGTACGCATCTAAGCCTGACTCCACAAATGTCTCCATTCAAACAAGACTCAAAACAGAATATCTTAACATTCACTGACCTAAAATCAAAATGCTGCCAAAGCCCATTAACCAGCTAAAGAAGGGAACAAAGATATAAATTAGCAAACTCCTCAATGACCAGAGAGAAAAAGACATCGTACAAGGGGAGGGTGTTATCACCACACGGATCTAATGGACCCAAAAGCTAATAACTATTAAAAGTAGTGGCTACACACACTAAGTAGCTCAAATAGAGAAAAATGCTCTCACAACTTGCAACACCATGCAAACAACAGGGAAACTTGTTGCATTGGATTTTCAGAACAGTGTCCACGTGTGTATCATGCATATACTGCTAGACATCATAAAATGAGAGAAGCTATGTACTCATAGTACACAACATCACCATGCAAGGTACACATTGTACTTCAACAAAACAACTGAAAACATTTTAGCAGTCAGGACATTGGCTTACAGACAAATGCCAATTACTTGGTTCAACATCCCAACATCAAACTATTATTAACATTTCAAAATCAATCACCAATAAGATCCTCACATCAATAAAGAAATAACAACTGACGCAAGAACTATGGACTCTTTAGAGTCCTACCACAGCATAAACATTTGCACAGCATACCATGCAGCGCATAAACATTCACTTGATCAATACAAAGTTCAACCTAAAGAATTCAAGGGGATCAAAATTTACATTCTTAGTTTCTAATGGTAAATAATGAATAATAGTCAATGCCAAAAAGATTTAAGCAATAAAAAACATCAAACAATAAAATCCTAGTTTCTAAACATCACTGATCACTAGAGTCAATTCCAAATGGTTTCGCTTCCACAGCAAAATATATACAGAAACAATAGATAAATGCATTTTCATATCATGATAAGAAACTCAAATGAAATTTAAAACCATCAACAGCATACCATGTATTGCATTCTAACCATCATCAAAATTTAAGCTAGCATATTTCAACCATAACCCAAAGACTGAGACAATGTAATTGAAATTCAAATAACCATCAGGAGAATCTTCAGAAACTCAAAATTGTTCGTAAAAGCACAGAATAAAATGCATGGAGAAATAGACAATCACACCCTTCAGTCCAGAGGAACCTCGACGTCGCCGCCGTCAATCTCCTCCTGGAGATCCTTGGGGTCCTTGCCGTCGACCGTGCACCCGACGGACACGCACGTTCCCAGAATCTCCTTGACGGTGCCGCAGAGCTCCTTGGCCATGGACCTGGGCCTCATGATCCTGGCGATCTCGATGACGTCGTCGAGCGAGATGTTGCCGCTGTGCTTGATGTTCTTGACCTTCTTCCTGTCGCGCTCCGGCTCCTTGAGGGCCTTGATGACGAGCGCGGCGGCGGAGGGCACGACGGAGACCTTGGCCTGGCGGTTCTGCACCGTCAGCTTGACGGTGACCCGGAGGCCCTTCCAGTCCTTGCCGGTCTCCTTGGCGATGTCCTCTCCGATCTTCTTCGGGGACAGGCCGAGGGGACCGATCTTCGGGGCGAGGGAGCTGGCGGCTCCGACCTCGCCGCCGGTGACGCGGACGTAGACCTCCACCACCTGAGACGGGTCTAGCTTCGGCGGCATGGCTGAGCTGGATCGGATGTGGCTCGCTAGGGTTTCTGGAGAGAGCGAGTGAGCGAGGTCTCTTGGAGGCGCAACAAGATGGTGAAAATGAGGCTTTCGGGACTCATATACTATACATGCTAGGGTTTTGCAGGGGTTGAAGTTAAAATGTCCATTTTACCCACAATGTAGCATGCAATTTACAAGGTCTTCTGTGGCCCGTTTCATTTCCTGGACGTTGTGAAAGAAGTGGATCATTTGTTGGGGGTGGTCCTTAAACTTTGAGGCCCGGCCCAATAAAGCCCATTTCTGAGTGCCCCACATATTTATTATATGTTAAATTTAACTCGATTAGAAATGGGGATTTTTAACGAAACATTTAATTTCTGTAGAATAATGGGTTGCACAGAAACGTATCCATCAGTAGTGTTACTTTCATTTGTAGTTGGTAAGTATCATATTTGTCCATGCCGTGCGTACGGGACTCAACTTGTTAGCAGATATATAAATATTATTCACTTGAATCATTCAACTATTCAACTCATCAGCCCACTGATGATTGCCCAATCCAGTCTTCTATTTCTTTCTTTCTCGTGCATATATAATTGGATCTGAACACAGACGTGGGATATGTAATAGGAAAACTACACATAATCACATTCAATTAAGGTAAACAAACACATAGTTATCCTCGTATTTTAAACTGAACATCTAGTTACACCCAGAAATTGAAAACTACCATTTAACCCCTACCGTCAGATACTTTATTAAAATTTTAAATAAAAAGACGAAAATGTCCTTAAACGGATTTCAATTTTTCAAATTCATGTCACTGTGAAGATTTTGGTTGTTTTTCCGATCGTCGTGGCTCAAGTTTCGCTGGCCTCGTCTCCGACCTCCGACCGACTTCGCCAATCGTCCTGGACTCCTCGCCACTGATCGGAGACTCGCCGGAGGCCGTCGCCGGAGCCCATTGACATGAGCCCACTTCCCTCTGGCACTCTCTTCTCGGACCCGTTGACGTTCCCGTCAATGTCCCGACAGCTCCACCCGAAGTCCCTCTACCGTGCGTCTCTGGAAACCCAACCCGTCGCCAAAACTCTTCCAAAACATAGTCGAGCTCGAACCCCTTCGGGAACTTCTGTTTTGGCATTTCAACACTTCTCTGCTCATAGACCAGTACCCATGTGATTTCGTCGAATTCAACGTTCAAGTACTGTTAGACTATATTAGGTTTCCTATATTTATGTTTTCTTTCTTACACATATTAGAGTTTTTTATTCTATTCCTAGTACCTCTATAAACAGAGGTCTATTGTAATTCACACACACGTCGATAATAAATTCCTCTCTTATTTCTATCAGGTACCACAATTTTTCTATCCTCTTGCTCCGATCTGTTTGAGTTTTGGCTATGAGTTGTTTTTAAATCCGATTGTTACTTTCATGCGAACACAAAAAATTCTGAACGATTATTTTTAGTCTTAGTTGAATGTGACTATATACAATTATTGTCTTCAAAATGAAACCTAATCCAATATCAGAGGAAGAATTAACCTGTTTATGCGTTTTGCATTAAAAGCTGTGGCCGTGTTTTGGTTGGCTACTGGAGTCCAGTTACATCAACACAACACACTTCTACTTGCTTTGTCTTTCTCATTTATTATTGTTTTGCTTCTACAGTTTTCTTCTCAATCACCATCTCTTTCCTTTCATGGTTTTAAATTCATGTTTATTTAATATATAATCATTCTTGTTACACGGAGAGATTGGTTTGGACAAAATAAATAATACTGTCTCACATTTATAATATCTGGATATAATCACCACTTAATTAACCCTCGTTGCTCAGTTGGGTTGTTCACGTTTGTTAGATGATGTTGCAACAATATATTTACAAAAGTCTCGCATCTAAAAAATGTGCATTTATTCAACAACTTGTATAACAATTTGGTATTCACTTACCAGCTTGAGTTTGTAGGTGGGCTGACCTTCTGTCATGATACATGAGGTTGCACGTGAGTGAGAGTGTTAAATTCTCACATCCAAAATATATGAATATGTTCACCAGCTTATATTACAATGCGAGCTTTGTGTATTACTTAGGTAACAGGGTGAGACATTTTTTGGTTACGTCTGCCTTTCAAAGCTATGGAAGATAGGGATGTAGAGCATTCCAAAATCCTTATCTTTTGTATTAACCTTAGAAAAATCTTATAAAATGGTCGTGGGTTCAAGTCTTTCAATTAATGACATATTTATTTTATATATTTACCTTTTATACACAAATGTTAGTTTTATTATTAAAAAGTAGTTCATTTTTATAAACATTATTTAGTTATAACTTTTTTTGTGAGAAATCTCTATTTACCTCTACTAATTCGGTAATTGCTATACTATTTTACCTAAAACATATTTTTGTCGTTTCGAATTCATGAAGTCTACAGTTATTTTATTTTCTTTTGATTTTAGACCAATATACTTTCTTGTTTTCAAAAGTATGGATGTAACCAAAACTAAATTTAGTCTAAATTTGCTAACCTTGAATTGCATAAAAAAAACTCCATTCAAAAACTTAAACTAAATTCATATATATATATATATATTTAAACTCGATTTTTTAAAATATATATTCAAGTTCGAATATTTTTCAATTTGTCAAATTTGTGACCATGATTGAAACGTTTAAATGTTCACATCTATCTTACAAAATTTTACTTATATGTATTTTCTCTCGCCAAAATTTTTGGTTTCGGCACTAACAATTATTCGCTACTATATTTTTGTCACTGTCATAGAATGCCATTTATTACTTACACCACCACTTGAGAAATATCTTAAACTCTTGAGTAACCGGCCACACATGGCTGATCTCATTGCCTATTCTATTAAAATTTGCATGGTAGTACAAAACTAGAAGGAAGCACAATAAACTAGTGGCAAGAAGCAACTCAAACCTTAAACCTAAAGCCTAGGTGAGGTGATTGTGTCATCTTATGATATGCTAATAAGACAAAGAAAGTTAAGAATTGTCCTCTTTTTGTATAAGTTGTTTAGATATATTTGGGGTATGTGACATTTCATTTCTACCAACTACTAGCTTTTATGGTAAACCATAAACATCTAAAAAGAATTTGTTTTCAAGAGGATATGGGAAAAGGCTGCCTTGTTGGTGATATAAGGTTGCCTAACTTTGTTAGGCATCATCAAAGATTTGAGCTAAAACACAATTTTGGAGAGGATTTTTAGATGCAGGGTAGTTTATAAACAATGATAAAAATAGTGTAGAGAATATTATTATAGTGGAATAATGACACTTTATTACACCTAACTATAGCGAAATGACACTTTCATACTCTAACTATTTTTTTCTTTTTTTTAGTACTCTGGCAATTTTTTTGTGACATCCTACCTCTAAAAGGCCTAATATACTTAAAATACCTCTGATTGGGTAAATAAATCTGATTTGAACCGGCCCAATTTAAACCAGTTTGATTTCACTATTAGTTCAATTTTATTTCTTTTTCAATTGAACCAGAGATATTTTAGATATATTAGGCATTTTATAGGTAGGTTGTCACAAAAAAATATTAGGGTACTAAAAAAGAGAAGAAAATAGTTATGATATGAAAGTGTCATTTCGCTATATTTAGGTGTAATAAAGTGTCATTATCCCTACTATAGTTGTATAGAATACAATACGGGAGAAACCTTTTTTATAGGTTAGAAATTAAAGTAATTAGGAAATACCAATGACAATATAAAAACCTACATATTAGGTAATAAAACTAATGTATTTTAGGAATATAAAATATTTAATATTATATTCTAACAAAAAAAATTAAACAATTAAAGCATATATACTACCTATATTACAGTACAATAATAGTACATTTACAATTTTAAGAAATAATAATGACAATATTACAGTACAATTATAATAAAAACCTGAGATTTGGTATCACACATATGAATACGACAGAATGGGTTTTTGTCGAGGCATGATAGTCTGCTTTACTTAAGACGATTATTACCCCGTATGACAACTCGCTTCCAGGATACAACAACGAACCAGATTGAACTTTAACATAGTGATAGAAAGAGTAATCGAGGAGGGAGGGAGGGAGGGAGGGAGAGAGAGAGAGAGAGAGAGAGCAATATGATTAGCATCCTACGGAGAGAATTTGTCATACAGAGAGAGAGAGAAGATATTCGGTACTGATGTTTTCGTTGTGTATTTCGACTGTAGCAAATGCTTAGTATCATCACCACAATCTCCAAATTTATAGTAAATTTACGATTTCTAGCAATTCACTCTCATGCACATGCCAAAATAGTGACATAATAAGCTAATTTCATCTTGGACAGAGCTAACTAGCTACAAATAAGGAGTTAGGGTTTTTGGCTATAAGGATGGTCGTTCAACGCGACTCTAGCAGCATCGTTTGAGGCCAACTGAAACAGCTAGACAAAGTTGCTGAGAAATCCTCCGAAAGGTTTTGCGGTGAAATTGAGGAGCGCCGACGAATAGAAGAAGAAGAGGGGATCGACGACGTGGTTGTTGTTTGGGAGAAAATGTCTATGTTCCAGCAAAAAGTATGTCGAGGTCACAAGTTTGAAAATTGGTTTTGGACCTCTGACCACTCCTCGGTGAATCAGAACCCAAATGCAATTAAGTAATCTCAAATTAATTTTTTTATATTGATTATTGTAAAGTGTAAAATCTTTAATTATAATACAGTAAAAATATAATTAGCCCTTTATTTAATATACTAAACATAAACTTATCATTTTTGTTTAATCTTCATTTTACAAAGTCAACACATAACAATTTTCAGCATCTATCAAGACTTTATATGCTCCTCCTCCTGACCACTCAGGTGAAAGTCTACGATAGGTTAGAAACCCGAATTATACGCCAATATGAAATTACCAGCATACCCTTCACTTCATCCCCTGCTTCCTTAACCAGTGAACCCGCCTCCTCCACTCCCTACAACCCATCCGATTCACTTCCCCCACGAAAATCAACGGCCCAAAATAAACAATCAGAACGCAATCATGCACACTCGCAACACAAAATCGTGCCCATCTGTACATCCTAATTTTCCGTATCGCGACAAATACTCATCAAACCAGGAGAAATAATATCGTACGTGACGTGTCAGGACACGGAGTGCTGATTTTCAACGGACGGTGATGGGATGCAGAGCCCACCTGATTTGACGTACGTGATCAGATCACAGTGGAAGCGTGCGATCTGCTTCTATTAACTACCAATGAAATTGTGGTAATTGAATTAAATTACGTGTATGCCGCCAGATTCTATACACGTGTACGGTTGCAAGAGGATGGTTTCGTTTTCACTCTCTATCTCGAATTATTTATTGATTTTTTAAATGTAATTTAAATCAACGTCCGTGTCTTCCCGTGTACTCGTATAAGTTTATTTTTATGATAATATTATCCGACGTGTACTTTAGGTATTTTTATTTTGATGGCAAGTTTTATCCTATGCGCAGCCTCACGATCTTATCGTAATCCTCTCCTCTGAGTCATAGTTCGTACTAATATCATGTTGGCCTTTACTAAATCTAAATAAACAAAGGTAGCTTCATCATTAACAATTGATAATTTCGCTGCTAAATTTAATGGCGTGTGAATATGTGATAATATATAATAAATATTATAATATATAATTAATTTATCATTTGATATGTTAATCGATTTAATCATTAGATTTTAAATTAGTGCAAATCATTTTTAAAAAAATTATCGGCAAATTGTATAAGATTTGACATCGACTATAATATAATGAAGCAAGACATCATAAAAATTGTGTGACTCAACCCTAGTAAATTTGCCGCCAAGTTTAAATGTATAATCAATTAGATAAGCAAATGTTGGTAGCAAATTATTCTTAAACTCATATGTGTTTGAAGAAATATATTAAAACAGAAAAAATGACAATTTATACACTAAAGTATTTACGACTTCAATTTTGATACAGTAAATATTCTCACCTACGTCTCCAAAAGAAAGTTTCCATCCACTAATTTTGTGACAAGGTTAATTTTTTATTTATTTACAAAACTACTACAGTACCCTCCAATTTCTGTCCTATGAACAATAAACTCTTCTTTTCAAAGAAAATATTTGAAATTTTTTGGAATTCAACTTATTGACACTCTGGGTGTTGTGGTGAGATAGGAGATGAAGGCGATAAACTTACATATCTCATTAGTGTGGTTTTTTTATGTTTGGGAAAAAATTGTTCTAACTCGTAAATAATTATTGAGTACTTTTGAATACTTGATTTTACTATGATTGAGCACTTCCGAAGCCTCGATTTGGGTATGATTAAGCACTTCCAATATAGGTATTATTGAGCAATTTTCAGTCTAAGCATTATTGAGCAGTTCTCGGTCTGGGATCAATTAAGAACTTCTTGCTCAATGTTTGGGGCTTAATTAAGCGATTTCTCTCGACTCGAAAACATTTTCACCTGAATAATGGCCATACTTTTGCTTATGGAGCTCTAATTTTATTGATTCAAAAGTAAAAATGTTCAAAATTTATTTAGCGATGTGATCATATAAAAATATGCTCAAATATGAAGATAAAAACAACAACAAAAATGAAATTCATTTTATTTAGACACAGTTTCGGGGCTTACACGATATAGACGTAGTGTTAAATAATGATTTGATTTTGAAAATTTATAGATAAATAAGTATATTCTTATGTCATTTGAAATTAAATATATGATAAGAGTATTTTTAGTATTTCGGAAACATTTTATAATAGTATTAGTGGACGGAAAATAAAATGATAATTGAATATATCAAAATCAGAAATATAAAGATTTTATTATATTAGGCTGTCATTTCTGTCAAATTAAAATAAAATTGAGGATCACAAAACAGTGAGAATGAAGTAAAGTGATGTGGTGATTAAGCAAGATGCCCATGCTAAACACATGGGGTAGGCCACTTAGGAACACTAACTTGTATATTTGGGTAACTTGTACAAAATAAGGAACAGCTTATCCATTATAAAATCCCAACTCCAACCAATGTTTCAGAACTCTTCCAACCCAAACCCAAAACCCCATTTTCCATCTTCGATCCTCTATTTCCTTAAATTCTCTTCTTCAATGGCCTCAAGAAAATTCTTCAATTCCAGGTCCAACTACATCCACCCATTAACCTCCGACGACGAAATCACCTCCGCCGACAACCCTTTCGAGTTCGACGAGTCCGATGTTTGGACGATCGGTCCCGACAACCCGACCCCGACCGAGTCAAAGAAAACAAAACCCATTTTCCGGCAGTCAAAGAAGATTCTCGCCGGCGGGAAAAAGGTTGCCTTGCCGGAACCGGCGTCGTTTCCGGTCATCATACCGGAGTACCGGAGGAAGGACGGCGGCGTCGCCGGCGGGGAGAGCGACGGGAGCGGTGACGTGGATGATCGGATTCCGCCGCACGAGTACTTGGCACGGACGAGAGGAGCGTCGCTGTCGGTGCACGAGGGAGTCGGTCGGACCCTCAAAGGGCGGGACCTCCGGCGGGTCAGAAATACAATTTGGAAGAAATTTGGGTTCGAAGACTGAGTTTCTGATCAATTTTTGCAAGAAAAAATATATAATATGAGAGCCGAATAATTTAATGAGTTTAATTTTGTATTGTTAAAGCCGGCCAATATATAAAAGGTGTTTTTAAGAGATTTAATAATGTTTATTGGGTTGTTTGTCCTCATTTTAGGGGTCTTTTGGTATCGGAATGACAAAATTAGCCCCTGAAATGAACGATTCGGATGCACACATTTTTCTCCGTTTAAACTTTAAACATGGTAAAAATTAATCCTTATGAAGAAAGGGAAATACAAATAAGTTTATTATTATTAGAAGAAATATGTGTACTAATTTATAGTTTTAGTTTTTCCAATGAAAGTTGGAAAAATAAATTTACTTATTTTCATCTTATCCCCAGATAACATAAATACCATCATAAACTAGTTATAAGAATCATTATATGGTATGTACCTTGCGTTAAAATAGGCAACTAGAGTTTCGCCAATTTGGGCGATGTCTCGCGGCGGTCTGTCTGCGAGTGAGGAGGTCTACGGCAGGGTCTGGGTCGTGCAGTGGTGGGTGACGACAACCACAAGTAGGTCGAGGGGTGCGTATATGATTTTGAGAAGCGAAGCAGATTGCAGATGATCACATACATAAAACGTCCACTAACACTAATATATAAGGTAAAACCGTTTTGTCACATAGCTACAATGTGTGTGAAGTGTCCACTGGTCAATTTACTACAAAAACAGACGGACATCATGATTCCATTAAACCATGCGAGACCCAAGTGAGTTATTTAAAATTCTCTTACCATAATACCCTTCGTATATGTTAGGGGTTCACATACTCTTATCCAATCCATCTTATCAGATCTTTCTTACATTTTCCAATCTCTCTTCCTTGTGCTCTTAATCACTAGATCGAAGAATCAAACCCTTATGCAATATGTCCATTTTGTGGTTAGTACTCATCTTCTAGTTTTTTGTTTTTAAACTTGACAACTAATTATGGTTGGAGTAAATGGGCTCTCTCTCAAGTTTTCAGTTTTCTTGGGTCGCCGTGGAGCCGCAAGACCCCGATAAGGATCTCTAGTGACTATCTTTATTCTATCTCTAGCTATTTTGTTGAGGACGGGGAAGAGACAATGAGAGGAAGAGCTTGGAGGAGGAGTTTTTCTCTTTCACAACTCTTGCTTCGGTGGATTTTTGGGTTGGTGGGCGTTGGTCTCTGGGCGGCTCGACTAAAGGTAAGCTCCTCTCAGCTCGATTCGAGATTGGTGGCCTCACAGACACATATCTGGAAAGAACCTGGTTTAGGACAAATGAGACAACGACGGTGGTTGACCTTTGACTCGCGAAACATGTGAGGTTGGGGTTGGGTGGGGGTTTTATAACTCCAGAGCTGGGTTTCCCCGCCCAAGCCCAAATTGCCTTGCGTTCTCACCTGTCAGTCATCTATAAAATCCTGGATTAATCATCAATCAAGGTTCTCTAAATCCTACTGGCCTACCTAACTCGATCCAGTAGCCTGCCGAACAGATGAGATATGTACAAATCAAGCCGTGATATCATTGTTGGGGAGAACCCAGGCCTTACCAATAAGAAACACACAAGAAGGAAGCTCACATAAAGAATAATAGGAAAAAAACACTTTTGTGCACCTGAATATACACTTTTGACACTTTCATACCCTAACTTTTTTTTCTCTTTTTTCCATATATAACTTTCATTTTGGACAATTTACTCCAAAAAATTTCAAAATACCAAAATTACCCCTGGTTAATGGAGAGAACCGGCCCAATTTTTTAAAGAGTGTGAAAAGACAAAATTACCCTCAACTATTCATCAAATTTTCAAGTGAATGCCATTGGACCCTCCTGCTTCATCAAAACAGAGCATCGTGAACATCTCGTCGATCGCCAGAGCATCGTCGATCGCCGGAGCTTACATGCTGGGCTTCTTACCTGGTGACCGGAGTGACCGGAGTTGGGGGAGGTGACCGAAGTTGTGCCAAAATTTTCACTTGCCGGAAAATATGTTCCGGCACACTTTCTGGAGAGTAAAAATTTTGAATTCTAGAACTCATTTCGTATTCCCTCTCTCCCTCTATCTCTTTTCCGGTCATTTTTTGTCGGAGACGATCGTCGGAGCACCGCATTCTACCCTTTTGGTCGCTGCCCATTTCCCACCTCGTCGATGCTCGCTGCCCACCTCGTGGATACTTGCCATTTTGTGTTGTGGAGGCTGCAGAGAAAGAATCATAGCCGGCTCCGACGAAGAATCACCGGAGAAGACGAGAATGAGGAGTCGAGGACGATGGGGTCGAGACAGACACCTTGGCGGAGGTGTATGGAGGTCTCGTCGATCCACCGTGCTCTCCACATGCTGGAGAAACCCCGGCGATGGATGCCGGAGAAACGCCGGTGAGGAAGGGGTGGCGGAGGAGAAGGAGAGGAATAGTTGAAAGGGTGACATACCTTTGAAAATTTGATGAATAGTTGAGGGCAATTTCGTCTTTTCACACTCTTTAATTGGACCAGAATTAACCAGATTTAATTTTGGTTCAATTCAGGGGTATTTTGGGTATTTCAAAATTTATGAAGAAAGTTGTTCCAAAATGAAAGTAAGGTATGGAAAAAAGAAAAAAAAAATTAGGTTATGAAAATGTCAAAAGTGTATATTCAGGTGCACAAAAGTGTCATTTTCTCAAGAATAATTTATCTCATACCTAAATGACCTGTTTATCAGTCCATGAGTTTAATGTGTATATAAACTATTTTTATACTCAATTAGTTTTCGATGTGAGACTTGTACCCACATGTGAAATTCTTAATAGTCCCTTTTATATTTGTATGCATTCCATGTTTAAATTTTTTATCAAACAATTTAGGAAAAATGTCACTTACCTCCCTCGCAGTATACACGATTTTCACTTACCTCCCTCGGCCGTCTAATACATCTTGACATGTCCCTGTACTTTTAGAATTTCTCACAGAATCCTAACGCCGTTAGTTTTTGTTCAAAGTCAATTTTTTTTTGTAAAGATGGAAAAAATACCCCTTGTATTTAAAAAATTAAAAATTATTTAATAATTATTTTTAAACTGTTTGAAAAAAATATATTATTCTATAAAATCAATAATAATAAAAAAATGATTTTAGTATTAAAAAATATTTTTTTAAAAAAATAATAAAGTACAAAACATAAAAAAACGATGTTTAAATACCGTTTTTAATTTTTTTTTATTTTTCTTTAAAAAATATTTTTATAAAAATAATATTAGATATTTTATAAAAATATATTTGAAGAAAATGTATTTAAAATGTATTTATTTAAATTTTTTTAATACAGAGGCATTTTTGTTATTTTGAACAAAAATTAACACCGTTGGGCTTCAGTGAGAAATTCTTAAAGTACATAGACCTGTCAAGATTAGGGCTGTCCATTTTACCCGGTAACTCGATACCCGACTTGACTCACCCAACACCCGACTCGACTAACCCGATATCCGACTTACCCGATACCCGACCACCCGACATGCCAACCGAGTCGAGTATTGGGTCCAATTCTATAATCCGTCGGGTACCCGACAACCCGACAGTATATATAAAAATATATTTTGTTGAATACCCCCAGCCCAACATAACCAACCAGGCCCAGCCCAGCCCAAATCGAAGACCATTCAACTTCGTAGCCCAGCCCAGCCATGCTTGGTTTGTCTATAATCTGAGAGTTGAGAGCTTATAAACTCTCACAGAGCTTCCTACGTTTCCGATGTGGGACTCTGTGAGAGTTTTTTTAACTCTCTTCCTCTCTCAGCCAAAATCGAGTGATGTGGCCTCATCTCAGCTGTTGATTTCAGTCCACCGATTCATCTCATCCGTTGCCAGTCCTTGACGTGTCACGCTCTCCTCCACACACATATTATCAACCTCACGTCCTCTCCTCTCAATTCGACGACTCCTTCTCTCCTCTCAATCCGACGAAGAACAGAGAACCAAAAGAATGAAGCAGAAGGCTCAAGTCGAGACTCAACAATCGCGTACGCGTTGATCGACATGGCCTCGATCTTCTCTGGTCCTCGCACCGTCGAATCGATCCAGGGAGTTCCCGTTGTGAATCGACCCGTTGGCGAGGCTCATCTCCACCAAGCAATGGTGGAGAGGAGACTCATCAATGGATCGATTCTTCAGTGGAGCTGGAGATTGAACCTTCAAAATTTACATAACGCCGACCACATGTAAGTCTAAGTTTATGTTTTAGGGTTTTGTATTGGGGATTTGTGATTCAATTTGGGGGTTAGGGTTTTGAAGCGGGGTTTAAGGGCTTCAATTTGGGGGTTCGGAATTGAGGTTAGAGTTTGAATTTGTGTATCAAGGTTCCTAATTGGGGTTTAGGCTTTCGAATTGATTTTTAATATAAGGGGCTAGGGTTCGAATTGTGATTGAAATTGAGTAGAGGCAGATTGTATCAGATCTGTTGGTTCTACAAATTAGGGATTTCAATACAAATTGGGGGTTTTTAATTGGGGGTTAGGGTTCGGTTCCGATTTTAGTTTGAGATTTCGATTTGGGGATTTCAATTTGGGGATTTCGATTTGAAATTGGGATTGGGGGTTAGAGTTTTCTGATTTGGATTTAAATTTTGGGGTTTAGGGTTCAATTTCAAATTGGAAATTTTGTATCGGGTCTGTTGGGTATACCCGACTCACCCGAGACCCGAGTCTACCCGAACCCGACTACCCGACTCTTCAACCGAGTCGAGTATTGGGTCTGGGTTCCACCACCCGACTCAAACCGAGTCGGGTCCGACCCGAGCCGAGTCTACCCAACCCGACTCGATAAACATCCCTAGTTAAGATATATTAATCGGTTAAAAAAAGGTAAGTAAAACTCGCGTATACTACAAGGGAGGAAGTGACATTTTCTCAACTATCTATGCTGTCTAAAATATCTACATTTCGTCATTTTTTGATTTTATTTGATTTGATATAATTGACACAACACAAGTGAAAATAAAGTGGGTGGCTTAAGACTGACAGTGATTAGTTTGTGTCTGAAAACAAGAGGTGTTAGCTGTTAGATTCCTCCGCCTGTTTTTCACATTCGTAATTACTGTTGTTTTCGTCGTTAGGTTCTATGCTTGGGTCGCATATTTCTTTTTCCCCATTTTGGGTCCAAATATCGTTAAGATAAAAGTAAAAGTATTAATAGAGAATGATTTAGTTAAACTAATGTATTTGGAGATAAAAATCGGAAAATTAACCTATTTTATACTTGTCTTGGAATTATTCGTCTGAAACGAATAGAGAAATGGATGGTGATGAACCTATCGGGTCCTTATCAAATCAGTGCATATAAATTAAAGGAACAATCAATTCTATTAAATTACTTGCAGTTGCCATTTGTGACTTATATGACTAAGACAGGTTCAACACTTTGTAATTTATTTTGTGAAAGAATAAAATTGACTTTTATTATTATATTATAAATATCATTTTTACTTATACTGTCATAAACCAACTTGCCCTAAAGAAGATAATTGTTAAGATGTAGACATCTAACTAATTAGAAAATTTATAGGTTAGATGTTTCAAGTTATATTTAGACGATGAAATAAAGAGAAAGTTTTCTCACTTCGTACCTTGAAGTTGAATTTGATAATGTGAAATTAAGTCATCTGCAATAATCTTAAGTCGTGGAATTGAGGAATATGAAAAATATTTGCCTCTAGATCAACCTATAAATGAATCACGTTCAATCCGATTAAATTTTGGGGTGGGTCATGAATATTATAGGTCACCAATTGCTCGATTAGACCAACACATATAATAGGTATGTCTAATAATTACCGAGTCTTCCCGAGTTAATTAAAAGTTGCAAGCGAAGTAGCGAAGCTCGAGTAATAAATATGAGGTAACTAATTTCAATTCCCATATTAGTTGGCATTGTTTGATGAAACTCTTTGTGAGGGATGAGAAAAGGGTGGTGGCTATGAGGTCATGGAGAAATCGGGTTATTGTTTACACTAACATGTTAGCTTTGACTCTGGAGGCACGGCACGAAAAAGCATTTTTGAAGTGCAGTCATCAAAGTTTATAGTAAGTCATGACAACGATATAAAATTTTCTGTATCAAAAAATCTATATGTCAATTTCTCGGCGGCTATTGGTTCTAGCTGTCGTGACCTTGACGAGCTCAACAAACTAAAAGCCGAAACATGTTATAGTCTTTTAAATTATACTGCTATAAAGATTCATAATGTAAAATGTAATCAGGCTAGTTTTATAGAGAACAAGCTGTACATATAACAAGGAAAGAATGGATTGCTTCAGAAGAGCAACCATTATTATAATTATAGCAAACCATATATATTAATCAAGTACTTAACCATAGATCTTCCTTTTAAAGATGCAAATCAGAAATCACCACCGCGAAGACGAAGAACAAGGTGTAGAGTTGACTCTTTCTGTATGTTGTAATCAGCCAGGGTGCGTCCATCCTCGAGCTGCTTCCCGGCAAAGATGAGCCTCTGTTGATCTGGGGGAATGCCCTCCTTGTCCTGGATCTTGGCCTTGACGTTGTCGATTGTGTCAGAGCTCTCCACCTCTAGAGTGATCGTCTTCCCCGTCAGTGTCTTCACAAATATCTGCATTCCCCCGCGAAGCCTGAGGACGAGGTGGAGGGTTGACTCCTTCTGTATGTTGTAGTCCGCGAGTGTCCTACCGTCCTCCAGCTGTTTTCCCGCAAAGATGAGCCTCTGCTGGTCCGGGGGAATGCCCTCCTTGTCCTGGATCTTGGACTTCACATTATCAATCGTGTCCGAGCTCTCAACCTCGAGAGTGATAGTCTTCCCCGTCAATGTCTTGACGAAGATCTGCATACCGCCGCGAAGCCTTAGAACAAGGTGTAGGGTTGACTCCTTCTGTATGTTGTAATCAGCTAGGGTCCTACCGTCCTCGAGCTGCTTCCCGGCAAAGATGAGCCTCTGCTGATCCGGGGGAATGCCCTCCTTGTCCTGGATCTTCGCCTTCACATTGTCGATGGTGTCAGAGCTCTCAACCTCCAGGGTGATCGTCTTCCCCGTCAATGTCTTCACAAATATCTGCATCTGTTAGCAACAACAAACCACATCGATGAACAACTCGATTCCAATCCATTAATCCAACAGATGAGTAAACCTGTATCTCTGGATACAATTAGAGTAGAAATTCATGATATCAGTTAACCAATTGACCTAGAATAGAAAATCAATAAATCTTTCCGTCAAAATCAGTGGATCAAGAATCGATTATATAAAAAAAGGGAAATTCCTGATCACTACCCTCTGCTATGCAACTTTTGCGTGTTGTACTATGTTGCACATCACCTATCGATGTAAAATGTACGTCTATATTAAGAAAATAAAAAATTAAAACAATTAAAAAATATCTTTTAAAAAAATTATTAAAAAATATTTTTTATCACATAAGTAATAAAATAAGTACTTTTAACAACGGAGAATACAACTAAATGAAATCCCACGATGATGAAGTGCAACAAGGTAGTGACATGTAAAAGTTGCATTTGGAGAATAGTTATTAGAAATTTCCCTTATAAAAATTATCAAATCAAATAAACTATAGGATAAAAAAGAATCAATAAATCATTCAACCTTCCTCATAAAAAAAATCATTCAACCAAAATCAGTATACTGGTCAATCAAAATCGGTAGATCTAAGAGACGATTGTGTCACAAATTCATTAAAAACATAACCTAATAGAAGAGCAAATATACAATTCAATCAAAACCAATAAATTCCTCAATAAAAACAGTAGATCAAGACACGATTATATTAAAAATTCATGAAATCAATAGACCTAAAAGGATGTACAATTCAACAACCAAAATAAAGAAATCAATCAACACCAACACAGATCATTAAATACAATCGGGACTCACGTTGAGGCGGAAACAGAGCTCTGCGCTGCTTCGACGATGTGTTGTTGAGTGAAAAAGAGAGAACCAGAACAATGAATCTTGACGGAGCAGAGGTACGACTATTTATAGTTCAAGATTTGCCGCACAAGTTGCGTGACCCTTCAAATTTTGCGTATTTGACCTGGCCGAAATTACCAAAACGGCCACGCTAGATCTTTATATACTTGGGCTTCATGAGGAAGCCCATTCGGGCAATTCCATGACAAGCCCGTATTCAACGAAACCGGATCCGTACTATTTGTGATTGAATGACCAATGGGCCCATAGGAGCTCTCACGGGCCCAAACTGCAACTTCTTTAATTGATTGCGTCATAGAAAAATAAATTAATCAGCTAATGAATAATAAATATAAAAATAGATTTACTATTACTTGGATCTTTCAAAACAGCTTCTTTTGTTGCGTGTTGTTCCGGGAACTCGTAGTCATCGAAAAACCGCACTCCACGTGAAGCCAAAATAGCGACATTGACCCAACTGCCCACGTGCGGCTTCGTTATTATTTATCATTACAACCTTAATTTAGTCAAAAACCATTTTTTTTCCTTTCACTTTGTTCTTGCCCTTTCCTCTTACGCATGTGAAATTGAGTATTTTTACTGTATTATTATTAACTGATTTTGATGTATTACCTTCTTCGTGTAAAGTATGTGCAATTTTGTTTTGATAACCCTAAAATCGTCTATTTAATTATTTAACATATTTTTAGAGTTGACTGAATTTGTCTTCTGAACATAGCAATGAATGGAGACATGGAAGGGTAAAAATTGAATGTGTTCACATGCAATGTGCCTAACATTTCCTTTGTTTGGCTCCATTATATAATTACACGCACTCCTTGAAGCAAATATGAGATGGAAATGCACAAATCCAAATTCAGCATATGTGTTTCCATTTTGCAGAGATTCAAGAGCTTGGAACCAAAAGTAACTGAACACAGCATTTAAGAAACATCACATGATCACAAACACATTGTCTCCTACAAATTGCAGATCCAACAACCTTAACATGATGAAACAACACATGGCACATACACATACCAAATGATGTTTTCAAATCTATCCCCAACAATTGCATAAAAACTGTCTCAAGACATTACAGAGAAGGCGTAAGCAGCAAGAACTGAAAATAGTTAAGAAGATAAAAGGACCTAATGATCTTAGGTTTCTTGTCATGGAACCGTCTTCCCGGGAAGACTTTTGATCCGTTTTCAGAAGCTTTCGATGAAAAATGAGCGGACACAAGCAATGGAAAAGATGAATGCAACCTTGACATTATAAAGGCAAATTCCAAAATCTATTGAAAGTGTGCAAAATAGCAAGAACCCGGAAGTGTTTAAGCTCGGAAAACTGAAATGTTGATGAGAGGCTCCGGTATAAATAAGGGTCAGGAAGCAAATGAGGTATGAATCTGGTCAACCAGCTATACACAAGGCAGGAGTGAGCCTTGTTTTTCTCCTACATTCCTACATTGTCGCTGCTTGAATCAGTTAAAATTGTCAACCTTCTTGCTGTTTTCATGAAGTCACTGCATCAAACAATTGGGTTATATATCCAATGACGATTGCAAGAAACCCTGATAGAAGCAAATACAATAAAACCAACAGTGTTCACCTGAATGGTTCATCTCCAATGTGCTTGACAGCGCCCGTCATGTCCCGGTAGAGCACGTGGCTCAGTATCTCAGAAGTTTCAATAGCAAACATGTCAGCGAGCTTTCTGTATAGTTCTTCATACGATCCAAGAGCTGAAAGGTCGAGGGTGCGTCCTACATCCTCTGATTCCATGAAAACTTTACAGTGACCCGTCTCCTGATTGGAGTCAGATTCTGGGCCATCCTTGTACCATTGGAGCCCTTCACATGATGAGCGCTCGGAGAAAATTGCCATCTTGTCCGCTGCATTCCCTTCTGATGAACTATTTCCAGTGCCAACAGGCGACACCGTGTTATCACCCGAGCAGCTAAGAGAGATCTGCTGCTCCGTGAGTATGGGTTGTCCAAAGAGTACAAACTGAGGAGTCTTTGCATTATCAGGTTTCTTTGGAGACTGGACGGAATGAGCCATGGTAAGCAAGCAAGAAACGTTCTCACTCGTGCTAGGGTTTTGAGTGGTTGGGTTATTGGTGGGGGGTCGGGGTGGAGTAGCAGTGTGATCGAGCGGTGAGAAACCGGCCGAAAACAGACTAGACTGAAGTTTATTGAGGTGGATATCCGATAAAGATAGACCATAATGAGCGTGCCTGGCTCCCTGCATGCCAGCAGGAGTGTTGTCGGGTAGACAACCAAAAGGGCTGCCGGGCCCAAGGAAGTTACCGGGGAAATTGGGCATTGGAAGTTGGCTGTCGAGGGGGAAATCGGGGTGATGAGGCAGTCTCAGCTTCTTTCGTGGTGGGGAGAAGGGAGATAGGTGGATGGCGGGCATGTTTGATACCAATTCCACGAGCCACGGGCTCACCCTTTTCACATTTTGAAGTAAATCCGGCTCGTCCCATGTTACCTGAGGTAAGTCAGACCAAAAATGCACAAATGTGATACTCCAAGAACATTTTGAACTTCTGTGTCCGTGTTGACTATTTAAATTATAAAATATTTGGCAGAAGAGAGTCATATACGAACAAAACTAAGTTTCTTAATAAGCTACTGGGAATTATTTGTAACAAGAAAAAACATGTCTAATGCTACGGGGAATTATTTGTAACAAAAAAAAACACATCTAATCGAAAAATCTTACTTTGCACTAATTGAAAAATAGATTTGTAGAGAGTAAAGACGGTACCTGGAGAAGTCTCCAAGGCGAGTCAGGCCAGTGCAATGGATCAGAAACCTGAACAGAAGAAATAGTTCCCATGAACCAACTAATCCGGGAAGAGTCCTCAGTTTCAAAGGGCATTTTAAATCTCATCCCAGAACACCAGCGGATCTGCCATGCCGATTTCACCAGTGAGGACTTGACGCAAAACTCAGGGGTGCTGGCCCGGGGATAATAAACAACCTCGAATGGCTTTCCATTGGCAGCAAGGGTAGTGGCTTCAATAACTGTTTCGGGTCTAACTTTTCCTTTGCCCACAAGACTCCCATTTGAGTGGGAACCATTACCATGACTGCTTCTCATCAGGCTATTCTCATCGTCCCTCAAGTACGCCGATAAGCCCCCATACGGGACAACAGAATTCCCACCTGCTGGATTCCACCCAGATGATGACTCGTGCCCGCCACCAATACCCCTCTTTGCCCGTCGAATTCCAACACAAAGCTCACCATTTTCCGCCCTCAAAAACACAATCGAGTCCCCGGCAACAAGCTTCTTATGGTTCACAAAAGTGCTCCACCCGGTTGTCAAAAGATGCCGCCTTGGCGTCCCCCTGTAGATATGCCTAAACTTCCATGTCTCTCCGTGCACATCCTTTGCCAGGATGGTCTGGACGGGAGGATCAGCAGTGTAGTCCAAGCGGGGAAAGATGGTCTCTGCACAATACCTAGGAACCGAGAAACCACCACCATTGTTGGCATCAGATTGGGTCAATGTCTTGGCAAACGACGCAGGTTTCTCGGGAGCTTCACTCCCATTAGTTCCTCCAATCCCATCATCAAAGTCAGCCTCACTGTTCTGGACCGGAATCAACCTAATCTTGGCATAAACCTCATCAGTCTCCGGATCAGCCATGAACTTGATGGCCGAGACTCTACATAGCATAGATGACGTAACCCTCGGGCAGTTCCTGAAATCCACAGGTCCACAGGCGTGCTCTGCGTGGCCCTGAGGGAAGTAAAAGATCTTGGAGTTCACCGGAGGCATCTGCACCATCCCTCCGGCACAAGCATGCCATAACTGAGAATCTAAACATTTATCCACCTCCATGATCTTCTCCCTAGACTCCATAAAAGTGATCATCTTTATCAGAAAACAAAAGGTTTTTTTACTTCCAACCAGTATATCAAAGAGCTTTCAGTGCATAAAGATTGCTTCTTCTGTTTCTGTATTATACCATTATCTACCACAGTAAATGCTGACACCAAGAACACACGCAGAGAAATAAACCCAAATTAAGCAGATCTTCAGAGGAATCAATCATTCCACTCAATAAATACAAGGTCTAACAATCATTCAAAGAACTGAACTAAATTGAACTGAATTGAAACAATAAAGCTATGATTTTTATTACCTCATAGAGCTCAAAACTGAAACCCCAACTGTGAATTTTCTCCCAGAGCCTCCATAGATGCAGGATTGAGCAATAAACTTGCTGACCCAAAAACCCAGAAACCCAAAATCTGAATCCTACACAATCACTCCAACCTTCATCTCCCTAACCAGACACAAAATCAACAACCCAATTTCAAAACTTCAACTGAAAACCCAAAACTCAGATTCATCATCACTTTCAAAATCAAGTCCTCTCACTAAAAATATCACTTCCCCACTCAGTCAAAAAAGTTACAGAATCACCAGATCGTCCGTAACCAACACAAATTCATCAGATTCAGAAATTGGTGGCACAGAACATTCTCTTCAATTCAACAGACACAAGATCTGCCAAAGACAAAAAACAAAATCCTTCCCAAATAACCAGACAAAAAATCTCAGGAACCAAGAACAGTTGCTGAGAAATTGGGCAAAAAAATGACCCAAAAATCGAAACTTTGGATGAAGCCTCCTCCACCCTCTTCTCCAACCCACCTTGTGCTTCAGAATCCTCAAGAAAAATCAATCCAAAAATCGATGACCGACAGAGAAGCAGATAGAAAAGGCCATAAAGCATAGACACAGAGAGAGCACATAAGTTGCTTTTTGGATCGTCAGCGACTGCTCTAAAAGCAAGGCGAGAGCTTAACCGCAGTTAAAAGTTTTAGTCAACTATGGTTAAGTTAATCTAGCAGGAAGTTATTGGAGTCCGAGAGTTTAAAGGCTCAAACCAAAACTTTTTGCGGAGTGAGATATTCTTCTCCACCACTCCTTACCCACACTCTCTTCAACCGCGTGTTCCCACTCTCCTCTCATAAAACTCACACTCCAAGACATTATTATTATTATTAATAAGGGTAAAATAATAGGAATTCCATAAAAATAATTTTTGTAACTAATAATCAAAGTTAAATGAGAATGACTTGACTTGGGATCGGTACGGAGATTTACAAATATATTTTGAGATTGAGTCTCATTTGGGATCTATATTTGAAAATACATTTTGAGAAGAATTCTGAGGAACGAGACTTCTCCCATTTAAAGGGATAGGAGTGAACACGAGACAATGTAAACTCCACCTATGCATACTTCATCGTCCATCCTTAGAGATATAAAGACGACATTATCATTATAGTGACTTAACATATATTTTTAAATACAGATGATGGTTTTGAAATGATATGTTAAATCTCTCGTCATATCAAATACAAATGATTTTAAATTTGTTATACATGTCGAGTAACTTGCATTTTCCCTCCATAATTAGAATAAAAACATGATGAAATGAAATATACTTTTCAAACAAAATTCTCAATCTTACCGAAGAGGTTCAGAGGATCGGTGTAAGCTAGGTGGAGATTGAGTTAGATTGCAATACATGTATTATTTTCAAATAAAGAGGTGAAGTGGTCATTATTGAGTAAGTGTAAACTTTATATTTAGTTATTATTTTTTGTGTAATTAGAATGGAAATCACGATCAAATATAAATATATTTTTTGAAAGATAAAAAAATTGATGTGGTACGAGTGAGTTACGGTTCGTACCGAGTGGAGAGTGGAGGAAGAAGCAAGCGTGGCGACAATTACTGCTACAATTGTTTAGTGTAAGTTGAGTTCGAGTCTTGAGTGGAGACTTGTTTTTTTCAAACGCCACCATCTTCGGACCTCCCACGCTCCTTGTTACCGCCTGCACTCTACTCTCTCTACTATCTACTTCATTTACATCTCCATTTTCTACGACCTGCTTCCATTTTTAATTTATAAATATTAATGTAAAGTATCATATTTTTAAATGTATTTAACATTGTTGGATGAGACATAAGCTTCGTGTAAACTTATTATTTAGGTTACATATCTAGAAAGTTATTGATGATTTATATTGGTTTTAGATTAAAGAAAAAGAAGTTAGTCCGATCACTTAAACTTGTAAACGTAAAATAGAGGTACTTGTAAACGTAAAATAGAGGTGTGACGGCGACAATATTAAATTACGCTGGTTTAATTTTGAAATATATTATCAAATTTATAAGTTACTATACAATAATTAAATGATGTATTATTAAGAAAATAATAATAATAAAACCTACGCAGAATCTGGCAAGCTTCTCGTCGGCGACGAAGACCAGCAGTCCCGCGGCTACCTGGGAGGTCCCACTTCCTCGCCGACGACGGAAGAGTGTCGTTCCGCCTCCGTGGGAAAAGCATATCTAGCCCCAGAGCTAGCCCCCGTGAGAGCTCGCCCCTCCACCAAGAAACTGACTCGGTAGCTAAAGATAGGCCGCCGAAGAGCATCGCCGGAGACCGACCCCTTCTCCGACGGCCCAAGGAAGGAGATGAAGAAGGGGAGCTATTTAGAGAGAGAAAAGGGTGCTGTGAATCTAACTGAGATGCGCTATCCCCGAGTGTTGGGCCTATATTAAATAAGTGGAGGCCCAAAACCCATGTAGTTAGTATCTACATGGAAAAGGAAACCCTAATTGCTTGCCTATAAATAGGAGGCAATAGAGAGAAGGAAATAAGACCAATTCAAGAGAGAAATAGAGTGAAATTCGTGCAGAATTTTCTGCTACTTTCTGGGCCGACCAGCAAGGTTCTTGAGTCCGATCGAAGGTCGATCCACCGTTGGATCGTGCTGATTTTTGGACAGGGTGTTTGGAAGACGTGGTACTACGTTCTGACCGTTGGAATTTGCGTTTGGAGGTTCAAGTGATTTGATACGATTTTCTGATCGTGCACCATCGATTCGATAAAGTTTCCCTACTCTTTCTTGTAATTGTGGTTTGAGTCAAGATTGGTTAATCTTGAGATATTGTGATCCTCTAATTGTATTTAGAGAGAACTCGTTGTACCCATTATATTGATAGTGGAGATTAAGCGGCCTCGAGGGTCCCGTGGTTTTTCCTCTCTCGCATTGAGGAGGTTTTTCACGCTAAAATTGCGCGTGCCTATTGTGTTCTTGTTTGCTATTTTTATTAGCTTGCTTGATTTGCTCTGCTTGATAGATTCCTACGAGATTTGCACAGGTGGGGAGAATTATTTAATTCCGCTGCATCTAATTATTCTATTAGATTCGTTTTTCTCCCAACACCGAGCTGTGTCGCCGCCAGAACTGCCGTGACGGAGGTCGAACGGAGAGCCAAAATGATGTGAACTCAAATGTCATTTTCTGAAAATTTGAAAGGCATTGGAGGGTATTTTGAACAATTTTTTATTTCAACCGGTTCAATTTTGAGTTTCAACTTGAATCAGTTCAGTTCTAGGTTTAAATTTGAACCGGTTCACTATTAATGACACTTTTTAAAAATTTAAAGGTCATTGGACGGCGTTTTAGTCATTTTACCGTAGTTTATTACAACAAAAAAATCATCATGGTACTAAAAAGAATGTATTAGTTAGAGTATAAGAATATTATTTTGCTATAATTAAGTATAAGAAAATGTTATTATCTCTAGATTATATGATCTATCACTCTTTTGATTAACCAATCAATGAGCCTCCCCACACTAGCAAATTTCAAGTGCTCATCCAAATGACACCAAGTAAAAACTTTTAGGACATGCACAACTCCAAGCTTGTCGGTTCTCGTGTTATGTCCTCACCTTGAACCATAAAAAAGTGAAATATCTCTTTCTTGTCCGATCTAGTATAGGACATCCTCGTTTGACGAAAGTCATTCCAAAACGTATTCACGATATGTTTGATAGACTGTAGTGTCTGTGTTTGATGCACTGTATTGTCAAATTAATGTCTCCGGTTGCTTCCAACACACAACAATGAAACAAAAGCCTGTGGTCACATTTACCTCAGCACAAATTAAACACTTGACTGTAAGTGACAGGCAAGAGTAAATTCTCCTGTCTAGGTAAATTTGTCGTCCCCACCAATCAACCTGTAGCCCTTGTGAACAAGCGAAGAGACATGTTATTGTGCGATTGCGTGTGACCAAGGACCAAACAATGGACAGTCTTGTCCGAGCTCAGACAATCTGACACGACATATGCTTCCTCCTCAGGATGTGTGGTCGGAGGAGAAACACCAGTGGCCACAACGTTGTTATTACCTTAATGTGTGTTTTTGTGGGCCTAACCTAAACCCAAATTGGTTGGAACATGAAACTCAGTCCTCACAGCCAGCGATACAGCTGTGTGTGTGTGTGTTGAATGTGTGACTCTCGGGTTGTGTTGTGTTTGTGTGTGTGTGTTTCGTGGGCCTAACCTCGCATCCATTAAATTGGTTGTAACGTCGAAATTCATTAGCAATGTAATGGTGATTTTAAGTCGGAGTGTTGACGATACATGTTAACTTGTACTGCATTGCTCTAATTAAGTTGTTTGATGTTCTATTATCACTACTTCAACACGTTATGGTCACCGACCAAAACATGGCCAGTGGTTATAAACTATAGTTGTCACTAACAAAAAGAGATATATGTTCAAATATAAACAAGCTTATTATTCATAATCAGAAAATTCTAGTTCACTTCGGTGAACTATTTCACGAATTTTAATTTATTATGTCGTACTATTTTAAGTATCAATTTAGTACGGGATGTTTATTTATATATCAATTTACTTGTAGATCGGTTTAAACTATCAAAAAAACTATTTTAAATCATGTGCAAGGTACATGGCCTCTAAAGTTTCAAAAATCCCCAAAAAGTTAGAATTGAGTTTTCTTATTGAGGATGAAGAAAAGGAAAAAAAACTGGAGAATCAAGTCGGACGATGGTATCGATCTCCCCGGCCTACCATAAAAATTTGCGCCGCCTCCTTGTTGCTCAGGACGGTAGAGGTCGAACATAGGAGTGGATTACTTTGTATTTGATCTCGTTTTGCACATTCTCATATCTGGGTTTCTAATCCTTAGGTGATGTTAACTTCTTGGCCGGAGACAGACGCAGTTGCGTGACAAAGAGGTGGCTTGAAGAGAACGGAGGGATGGTATGATAGTAGGGCGGAGGTCATTTAAATATTTCACTTTCAAATTTTATTAAATGACTGAAATGCTCTTGTATTTAAAAATGAGAAAAATGAAAAAATCATTTGTTTAACTTATTTTTAAAACTGATTTGAATCTTTTTTTTAAATATATATATTAAAAATAAATAAAAAACGTTGTTAAAAGTGGTTTTTTAATTTTAAATATTTTTTTGAAAACCCCTTTTTAAAAAATATTTTTAAATCAATGTTTTATTATTTATGTGAAAAATATTTTTTTATAAAAAAGTTCAAATGATATATTTTTTAATATAGAAGTATTATGGATATTTCACATTAAATTTCACTCTGTGATGGACGGTGCAAGTAAATGAAACCATACAATAGTGACGTGCAACAAAATAAAATAGAGAGTAGTACGCAAAAGTTGTATAACATATGATAGTGATCATGAAGTTCCCTCAATTAAAGTCCATTTGTCAATCTCAAGCACAATAATTTAGGTAGATTATACTTACATTATATATGATCATTGCAAAATCCATTCCAGCCCACTATCTCCATTAAATTAGAAACATCATGTCCTTATAAGTATAAATTATTGTGTCATTGAAGACTAAACTATGAAATGTATAATTCAGGAGCTGACCGTGCGATGTTGGTAGTTTTTGTCGCTCTCCTACCTTTTATTTTGTTTGGTTCCTTATATTAAGGACCATCCATGCACTCTAATCCTCCAAACCACCAACATCTTTGGTCCTACAAATTTGTTAATATGTCATTCCATTAGGTACAAACAAAATAAAACGGAGCAACACAACAACCTTAGAGAAAAAAATTAATTTACTCCTTTGATGTTTCATTTTCATCTATAAAACAGTCTTTAGCTTATATATATATATATATATGCGACTTCCCGTTTAATTAGAAAAATCTAGCATCCATAAGAAAACTTGAAGCATTAATATAAATTATTGATATATTTATATATCTTATCGAGTGGACACTACAACAGTTTGAATTTCACACTATTTATGTAAGATCTTGATTTTGAATCATATTGTGATCAAGGTGATGGACCGTAAGCTTCTCAAACTTTATGTTTCTGCTAGGTTTCTAGGTCCTCTTCCCAATTATGGTCGAAGCAGGTATCTTAATTGGACCCACGGGACCGTGGGAGATTCTCACGGGGCATGGGTTTCCTTTTTCTTCGTGGTTTTCACTTCCTCTTGTAAGAGCTTGTGCCCTATAATTCAAGTCTATCTTATTTAATCATCTTTTGTTATGCAATAAAGAGACATTTTCATTATTATTGTGTTGTAATAGTTAGTCAAGCGATAATTTCATATAAAGTTATTGATTGTGTCATCACTAATAGTTGAACCTTTAGATATTATGAAACTATGCTTGACGAATCCCTATTCGAAAAGTTATTCATAAGTGACTAGCGTGAGGATGACTTATGATCAAGTTCTGCTGATCATAGGTAATGAGATTACCAAAGTCATATCACGGATATCATCTGGACGATGGTATTGGATGACCCGACTTGGAGTATGACGCATAGATTAAGCCACCAACGCAAACTCTGTCGTCGTGTGATCATTACCTTAAGACCTTGGATCGACTGGCTCATATACACGTCACTCCATGAGTTTAACATGCCCTAACGCTACATGTAACATGGTGATCATAATGAACGCCGCACCAGTTACATCTTAGTCATCTCTAAATCAAGGAACTCGATCGAATCGATGAGGGTGGCGGCTCTATGCCTCATCTCGATCGTATACGCCTAAGAACAAATAAAGGGTTAGTGACACAGATGACAGACGAGATATCAAACCGATCGATACCTCGTTAATGTTGGGTAATCACTATGTCTTACTAGATGCCACTGGGGATGAATCGGGTGAAATGATATTTCACGCTGATCTGCCAATGGGTCACGGGCCTACAGGGTCACACGCCAAGAGCGAGAACCGAAACAACTCGCTGGGACTTCAGAGGTCCAAGATAGGTTAAGTGTGGAATAGGAATGTTGACCACGTGTGGGGTGTCGATCGATACCTACGGGGTGTCGATTGACACACCTCACATGTGAGGTGTCGATCGACACGCAGACACGGGTGGTTTCGATCGCTACCTTGGTGGTGTCGATCGACACCTATGTCTGACAGGTTCAAAACCCTAGGCATCACCCAAAGCCTATAAATAGAGGCCTTGGGTGAGAGCCTCCTTATGCCTTGAGCAACATTAGATATTCATCAAAAACTCTCTCTAGTTCTTGTATTGAGGGCTAGAGAATCGAGAGAGGAGGGTTCTTTGATGGTCTAGTAGCCATTGGGAGGATTCAAACTCACGTGTGTGTGCACTCGTGGAAGACGGGTCCAATGATGCGTCTGGATTGGGTTTGATTCTAGCTATAAGAGATAGGCCTCTTCGATCCTAGTATTATATTGATTTATCTATTATTTGTAAGAGACCCTTGCGAGGGATTTTCGGTTACAATTTCGTTTTTTTGTTGCGCCTAAAACGGAAGAATTCCCAACACTTTTTTTCGTTTAGGAATATGACTGGTTGGTAACATCCCATTTAGTTTTTGGTCTGACCCATGGGGGCATAGGAATTTTCTATAGCTCGTGTGTTTTATTATTTTTGGGCTTTGAGTAACTTGGGTTTTCTAGGCGTTGGTGAGGAGTGTTCTTAGGCTTCCCGAATTCAACTATTTTACATTTTTACATTAAAACTCGAAAAACTCGCGAAGCATAAAAAGGGATAATGTGAACGTGTTATTGTGAAATGGGGATGAAATTAAATTAAAATGTGGAGAAATTAAATCTGAGTGATAGTATTCAAAAGTTAAATCTGATCAACAATATTTCTATAATTATTTATGAAGAAGAACAATTCAAAGAGGAAGACTGGCATTGGTTGGAGGAATGGAGGACGAAGATTGATGACGTCATTCATGTGTAATTTCTAATGTTTTGTTTATTTATTTCAAGAGTAATATGGATATCTGACTTTAATTTTGAAGGTTATTTTATTTTTATTTTAGGACTGTTAATAGGGACACAATTTGAACAACAGGTGGAAAAGTGACTTAAATTTTAAGGAAAAACTCATTTACCTTTTCACAAGTGTATGTGAATTTCACTTAACTTCACTTTATCTGTATATCCCTAGTTAAATTTCAAAATTTTCTTTACTCCTCTCCATTAAATTTCACTGTTTTTTCAATTTTTTATTTATAAAAACTAGTATAAAAATATTTTAGAATTATTTTTTTAAAAAAAAACTATGAAAATAAAAATACGATGTTTAAAAATCTTTTAATTTAAATTTTTTTAATACTAATATTGTTTTTTATTGTTTACGAAAAATTAAGTTCAGAATAATTTTAATTTTTTATTTTAATTTTTTTAATTTACAGAATTTTAATCATTTCATAAAAAATTAACCGACAATGGTTAAGTAAAACTGTTTAAATTAATTTATCAAAATCTACCTGATACATGATAATTTGTGAAGTTAACTGCCTAAATATTTTTGAAAATAAATAAAATAAAGTTGAAAAATGATTAAATGAAATAATTTATTTATTATTATTATGCAAGAAATAGAATACATGTATTTGGTTTGTTTGGGAAAATCCAAAATGTAGTGAAAAAGTTGAATGTGAGTAATGAATGAAATGGAAGACGGTAAGTTGACAGCTAGCAGACGAGGGAAGAAAGTGAAAGCTGTGATGGTCTCAAAAGATATGACACGTGTCGTTTGATGATGTGGGTTGATTTCACAGCTGTCTCGTCACGGACGACATACCCACTTGTGTGGGCCCAATCCTCTCATCCGAATCTCTGTTCTTTACTCAATAATATTTTATCATATATACATTTTTTAATATCAAATAGAGTGACTACTCTACAAACACTCACTTAATTACAATTATGTGTGCTTCATAACTTGTTTTTAGATATTTATTTTTGTTAATTTTGCAAAGTTATTTTCGGTGTAAAATGACTTAATCTATTATCATGATTTATCTTTTAAATTTTCAAAGTTGAAGTCATTAATCTTTTTTTTCTCCGCTCATTTCTCTTTCAAATTAACTAAACTAATGTTCTTTGATTTTGATTAAAAAATTAGACTTGAAAATTTTAAGTCATTAATGATTTGATAGATACTAATTTTGAAACTTTCTTTCGAATCTTGATAGTTATGTATAAGTCTTTTGATTAGATATGGCAACGAAACGGGTTTGAGACGGATTAGGCCCGTCAGAATCGAATCAGAGTTTTCTCGTTTTTATCGAAAATGAGAATTACCCGTCAGATTTAAGAATTCCCTGTTTTTTATTTCCAACCAAAAAACGTTAAAACATATTTATTTTTTAATAAAAAATGTATTAAAATTATTATTTTAATAAAAATATATTTTTCATTAAACATGTATTATAAAATATTATTTCAATAAAAAATATATTCTTTTTCATCAAATGTTGTTCCCATCCATATTCGGGTATTACCCGTCCCGTTTTCGTTCGAATTCAGAAATTTTCGTCAGGGACAGAGTATAATGCCATCTCTACTTTTGATGTTTTGATACCATTTGAAACCCATATGAGTTTAAATATTCAAAACAAAAAAGGGTGAGAAGATGAAGAAAGGGATAATGACATTTTGTTACACCTAACTATAGTGAAATGACACTTTCATACCTTAACTATAAACTTGTTTTTTTAGTACCCTGACAATGTTTTTGTGACAACCTACCCTTAAAATCTCTAAAATGCCCAAAATGCCCTTGGTTTAAGAAACCAAAATCAAATTGGTTCAATTTGGTTTAAAAACTCAGAATTAAACCGGTTCAACTTCAATTGAACCGATTCTTCTTCTTTTTCAACGAACAGGAGTGTGACGCCCACACGCTCGGCGAGCTTGGCGAGCACCTCCCTGACCTCGGCTAGCTTGTCGTTGGCGTTGGTGTTGGGGTCGTTGACGGTGGTGATCTTGAGGGAGGAGCACTTGTCGTTCACGTGCCCGGAGCCTTACCGGCGGCGCTCAGGCGATACCATAAAATTGACGAGCCTTTGCTCGGAATTGCCTCTCGGACTCGCCGCCTGAACCAAACGGACCAAAACCTCCGACCCTGCGTCCTTTTTCCCCTCAGAAATCAAGGAAACGACCTCCATTAGAGACTGCTTCGAGCAGGTCGTGGAGGTTGTCGTTAGCGGAGATGTTGCAACAGAGGACGTCGACGACAAAGAAGAAGTCGGAGACGGTGAAATCGGGATGAGATTCGGACAGCAGCGCCGATGAGTTTCTCGTCCTCAGACAGGAGCGCCCTCTCGAAGAAGATGGTGGCGGCTGAGGTTTCAGGCGACGTCTTCTTCATCGATTCAGCCTCGTCAGAGCTTTGACTGAGAAAGACCTCCTGCAACTTCTCCGACCACAACGCCGGAGTACCTCGCCCATAAGCTTCCCTGACCTGCAAGCAAACCATATCTGGTTCGAGTTCTAGCAGAAACAATCAAGAACCGAAGGAGTAAACATCCACCTCGACCTGGCTCGTGTTGTCGACGGCCCAACAAACCCCGATCTGTCCTGTTCAAGTCTTCAAACACCAGAGTCATCACCAGAGCTCGCCGGAGAAGAAGCTGCGACAAGACATCCACCACAAAACCTACCTTCTGACCAAACCCACCACCTCCTCATGCCAAAATGGCTAAAATAAGCTAAGGATGGTCGCTGGAGATCGGGAACATCTCCGGCGAGCCAAAGAAGAAGAAGAAAAGAGATTATTATTATTATTATTATTATTATTATTATTATTATTATTATTAGTATTATTATTATTATTAAGAACCGGTTCAATTCTGGTTTTTAAATCGAATTGAACCAATTTGATTTTGGTTTCTTAAACCAAGGGCATTTTGGGCAATTTAGATATTTTAGGGGTAGGTTGTCACAAAAACATTGTCAGGGTACTAAAAAAAAGAAGTTTATAGTTAGGGTATGAAAGTGTCATTTCACCATAGTTAGGTGTAACAAACTGTCATTATCCCATGAAGAAATGTTGAAATTCACATGAGTCTGGACCACGACGCCCAAAATTCTCAGAACTGCGAGAGCTTTCTAAGAGGCTTATTGCATCCGCTCGTCTCTCTACGTAAAAGGCGAGGGGAACGTTGATGGGGGGAGCTTTCATAAATGTCGTACCAGTATGTTAGCCTTAAAGAACCGGCCAATCAGTTCGGCGGATGCCAATGGCTGAAAAACCTACAAAAGTTGAAGCCTATAAAGAGCTACAATAGGCAGAATTGGTTCCCACCGAACAAAAAATCTAGAGAGGCTTTTTGGTTTCTACAAATAATGAATCGGTAAAACTTTAGTTTCCAGTGTAAGAGAATTATGGGAATTTGTTTATGGATTTAATGTACCTATTCAAAACATGAGTGCACATGTTAAAATGCAAACGAGGATAATGTAACTTAACTATCCCAAAATTTGACGTTTTTTTCACCTGATTACTTTTTAAAAAAAATTTACATTGTGGGTACTTGAAATTTGCAAAATTCGCGCCGTAAGTACCCAAAGCCATTTCCGTACATTTGCAAAATTCAGTTAAAAATGTCTCTGCCTTTTTCTACAAAATTAGCAGACTATCATCATGAAAATGAAATCATAAAAAAGTTCATTCATTTTTTTCAAGATCCAAACAAACAATTGATTTTGCACACCAATCACATTTTAGGGTAAACAAGCATCAACAAAGATTCAAGAAAATTTGTGCAATTCAAGTTCTGACAAAAATCGATTAAAAATGAAAAAGTTAATGAATTGATAAAAAAACACATGGAACAATCGGACGAGACGAGACCTTACGCATCGTCGTGGCCGATAACGCAGCGAACAGGAATTTCCCATTTTTTCAGTTTTTTCCAAATATTTTTTTTTCTCATACTCACTTTTGAATAAATGGGAATTAGAGTAGCGAATATGAATTTAATTGCAATAAAAATGGGCGTCTCAAGTATTTAATTCCGCTTTCATGAAAATATATAGAGGAGAGGGTGAGAGAGGGAATGAGATGATAGAAGAGAGAAACTTTTTAAAATTTAAAACACTTACACGAGTATTTTAGTGCTTCAACCTTAAAGTTTTTTAAATTTCACAAACTGATTGCTGAGAGTGAAGAATTCTATCAAAAAGATTTAATTTCAATGTCAAAGGACTCCAAGATACTCCAACTGAAGGCTGTCAAAAGGTCCAAAAATGAAGGGAAAAATGTATACTTGAAATTTTAGAGGAAGTAGATGATACATGGATAATTTTGTCATTTCTTAAATGTTCCATCCAAATTTTAATAGAGTTAAAGAAATCGTTAACAAACTAAAAATTAGATGAGTTGAAATAAATGTTTATCAATAAATGTAATTATATATAAAACGTGTTAAAGTGTTATACCTAATTTTCCCTGTTTTGTATTTAAAACAAAATATGAATTTTATTCAAAAAATTATGAATATAAATATCTAATATGAATGGAATATATTATATTTTTAAAAGTGAAATGGATGTGATGAAAAATATATGTTGTAAAACAATTAAGTAGATAATGAAAATTACATGTCCCGAAGGGATCACCTAAACAGTTAGGCGTCACACTTCTGGTTCATAGGTTTTAAAATTCATTTTGAGAGAGATGAGAGAGTGTTTTATGAGTAGATAAAGAAAATTGAAATTTTCTTATTATTACATAGTTTTAATAGATTAAGTATTGTTTATTTTCAATAAATTGTTATTAAAAATATATTACAATAATATAAAAATATTTTTTTATATAAATATATCAATAATTATTGTAATTGCAATAAATTAATAATAAAAATTATTATTATTATTAAAATATCAACTTTAATGTAACTAGTTTTTGGTGTAATCAATGTTTAGTGTGTAGGAGTATAACGTGATTTTGGTATTGAAATAATGTTATTTTAGTGTAGAATCCACGTTAAAATGACACTATTAGCTAGAGTTTGGTGTAAAATCATTACAAAAATGATACTTTTGATTCACAAAAAAAATGATACTTAGGGATGAAACTTGCAACTCCAAAGCAAAATCTCTAAAAATCCAGAATAATATTCAGTAATTTTCAATAATTAAGGTATCATTTTCAATCTCTAAAAAAATGTTTTCAAGAAATGAGTAAAATAAAAATATATTAGAATTGTGGGTTTATTAAAGTGAACTCATATTTGGGAATTTACTATAAAGAGCTATAAAAATGGAGATGGTATGAGATCTTGAGATTTGGGTTTGAGTTCAAAGTTCTCAAAAATTCACAAATATTTGAGTTTTAGGCTATGGGTTGAAACTTGAAGTTGCTCTAAACTATTACATTTCTCTTTTGCTAAACAATTTTTGAGCTTCTAAATTTTGGTTGGAAAGATTTTTATCCTTTTTTCTTTGGATTTAATCTATTTGTAAAAAGGATGTTGTGATTTTTTTATTATATACTTTTCGTATGTATTGAGAATATGATTTAGAATATAATTATTTGTTCTTTAATTAACTTTAATTATGTTCATATATAAATTCAAGACAACTTTTCACGAAGAAAATGAATTAAATTTTTATTAATATACTTAACATAAGTTGATATAGAGATTAAGCTAGGGCTTGTAATCACGTGAGAATCATCACTTTACATGAGAAAATAATAATTAATTTTGACCACAAGATGAAAATCTAGATGGCTTAAATATTTGATGACTTATTAATGGTAATTGGACGTAATTATTCTTAAGTTACTATTTATTTTTGTCTTTTAACACAAATATAAGGATAATTTCATATTTTTATATTATTACACCATTTAATGATTTCCTTTTATAAATTTTAATATCCAATTTACTTAATTGTGACTTATTTTACTTCTTACTTTCCTTTTAACAATTTCATAATTTCATTGTTGAAATTACAAGATTTACACAATTTCACTACTCATTTTCGATTAATTTGCTTTAATGGTTTGTTTAATTTGTTTTTAGTATTTCAATATTTTCGATCTCATGTTTTAAGTTGTACGATTTCATGATCTACAAAAAAAATTTCATATTCTCACTTTTGCTATTGCATCATTTTTCACAAATTTTTCATGATGCAAATTTCATTTTTCATGAACCTAATTTTCGTTTATTTAATTGCACATTTCATTTTCACACGAGTCCATTTCTTTTAACACGTTTTATTTCTTTAGTTAACTACTTGTTTTCATCGGAACCCACTTATGTGAAAATGAAACTCGTTTGAAAATTGTTATTGAAAATGAAACACGACTAATGAAAATGAAACACATAATAAACTAATTTCATGGGTACTAACATTTTTCATGAACCTAATTTTAGTTTATTTAATTGTACATTTCATTTTCGCACGAGTCTATTTCTTTTAACACGTTTTATTTCTTTAGTTAGCTACTTGTTTTCATCGGAACCCACTTACGTGAAAATGAAACTTGTTTCAAAATTGTTATTGAAAATGAAACACGACTAATGAAAATGAAACATATAATAAACTAATTTCATGAGTTGTAACAAAAAATAAAATATCATGAAAAATATACTAATTTCATATTTAAAAGAAAGAGATAATGACGGTAATGAGTCTAAATTTCTAAAACAAAAATCAAATACAACAAATTGAAAAGAAAAAACAAAAAATAGAGGCATGTATTTCTAAATGGGCAATCAAAAAAACATAAACAAATCATCATGTGCATATGGTTTTGTGAAACTTAGTAGGATTTCCATTTATTTTCACATGTTAGTTTTACTTTAATACCCTTTCAATCATTTATTTGATTAATTGTTGATGAAATTAGCCTATTTATGAAGACCATTGATTGTATCCATCCTATAGATGATATAAGTTCTTATGTTCTTTTGTAAACCATAGTTTTCACTTGATTTCTTCCCTTAAGCTAGGGGAGATTACCTTCACTTCGACCCCTTCGGTTAACAAGTTTAAGTGTTTGAATATTTTAACGAGCAAATTTTGATCAAACAGTCACATTGATCGGGGATGATTTGGATTTAATATTGTTAGGCTTTCATCGGTCGGAAAATATTTTTTAGGGACCAATAAGAAATTATATGGAGTTTAATCATATTAAAGAATTAATTGATAATTACAAAAAATTAATCAGATATTAATTGGAGTTAATTATGGATTGATGGGACAAATTGGGTATTCTTACACCGTTACCCAAGTTACATTGATTGTGCAATATAGAAATGTTTGATTTGGGTGTAACAATTTTCTATCAATTAAATAATGTTTTGTGTAATAATCATAAACTAGAATAGACAGTAGATTAATTTATTTTAACCATGATCCTAAAAGTCCTGTAGGAGAAAAACCATCTAGCCCTGGGTGGTTACTGGTTTTCAAGTGTTCTGCAGATTTACTGGTTAGGCTCATGACTCTTAATTAATTTCCTCTGTTTATATATAATCTCTTGGTTCATGTTCAAGAATCTTTGTATTATCACTCTTGCACATCAGAAGAAATATTGACTACATAGTATATTAATTGAACATTTATGGTCTCAAGAACAAACCCATTTTTCTTGACTTGAACGTGGACTATTTTGTTTGAAGATTTGAGAATTGAACCAATATTTATCTGTTCCTCTTAAATTCAATAAGTATTCATAAACAGGCAAGAAACAGAAGAGAAGAGATAGGAGTAAGAAATAAGCATATATAGATTAGTTAGCATTAAAAGAGGGAATTTATTTCCCAATTCACAAGATCTTACTAGCTACTTACAACTTCACAAAAACAAGAAACTAACACTTCTCCACTCAAAAATCTGCAGCACATTAAGGTCAAATGAAGTGATTTACACAAAAATGTCTCCATCGATCCGATCCAATCCTATTTAGCTCCATTTTTCTTCCTAATCCCGTCTCAAAAGGCACATCACGTAGAGATATTGTATGCCTGTGAAAATCCATTCTCCTCGCCCTCCCAATTCAACTTTTCCGCGACTCTTTCTTGGCACGGCTCATATTCCTGCATAACCAACAACCAAAACACAAATTCTCTGCTTTTAGTGATATTCTCACCATAACTAACGACTAAGATCACTTGCTGTTCACAATGTCGAGAAAAATTCAGGATTCATAGTTATTCAGTTCTTTTGTCATGGTTACCTCCAATTCCTTCACTAGCTGCTTAGCTGTTGGAGCTGACACGATGATTTGGCGTGCGCTTGGGCTGATGAACCCCTCTTCCACGGCTTTGTCGATGAACGACAGCAAGGAGTTGTAGTATCCATCCACGTTAAGCAATCCCACCTACACAAGTTTAGAGATTTTGTGTATCAGTATTTATGAGTTTTGTATAAACCAGTTACAGCAGTCAAGTGAACTTCATTGTGTTAGGACATAGTAAGAAAGAGTACCGGTTTGTCATGAATGCCAAGCTGAGCCCAGGTTATCACTTCAAGTAGCTCTTCCAGAGTCCCATAACCACCTGCACATGATTCAACATATCATTATAAATTTCATCTGACTATGTGAAGCATGTTTTTCTCTCTCGTAATGTTCAAATTGCTGTCAAGTGCATGATTGGTGCCTACGACGTTGATGTCTTAAAGAAAAACGAGAACTTAATAGGGTAAGTGTTAAAGTATAAAACGCTAAGTTAAGTTAGTTTTTTGACCGTTAATAAAAGCAAGCCTAAGCATATGTGGGTCATGTGCATACAATAATATGTTCTTTTGATGTGAGACACTTTCAAACTCATCTCATGTGTGAACCGAGCCTCACACGTACGAAAAGAGGAGGTAACACAATCAGATCACTAGTTCAAATCAGCACTGATAACATGTGTTATCAGCCTAAAAACTCAAACTATCACATGAAAAGTCACAACATGCTTATAAAATGATTCCATGTGCAGCAGCACTTAAACAGTTCCTAATGAACTTGTTGCCCATCAAAGACTTGATTTACTATAAAACTCATTCAGGTCATGATGGTTCTCATACTATCATAATTCATCTCATGTTAGTCTCTTTTCCCAATCTCTTACAACATCCCTAAACACAGAAACCAAAATGTGGAGTCCCCATGAAAACTAAAATGACTGTTAAGCCCCTCTGATGACTTTCAATCAAAAGTCAAAACTCTGGATAATATGCCCTGATCCAAAAAGACATATAGAAACAAATAGAGGGGAGTCATGGTAATAAGTAGTCTCTTAAAGGCCTGAACATGAGTCCCTGTGAAGTGCAGGTGCTAGTTGTCAAAGACTATCAGGGCCTCTTTGTCCTTTTTTTCCTTTATATGGTAGGGGAGAGATTGGGTCAGCAACACCACAGTGCAGACTATTTAAGGCCATATTGGAGGACAAAAGCACATCAGTAGGGTTTCTCAGAAACTCTAATTTTCAGTGTAAGATGGTGATGGGTCAAAAACTGGGGGTGAAGGGTTGCTCTCTAATCATGGGTCTTGGGGTTTGTGACATAAGTTTCATAATTTAGGCCACACCACATTGTTGCTTTCACAGCATGCCCAATACCATACATAGAAGCATGACAAGAGAATGTATCAGTATATATTTGCTCATGTTGAAGTGTCACACACATTGAAAAGTGTAGATATATTGATCACTCAGAAACATTTTGGAACAATGCTATGTTATGTCTATAGGTGGATCGAGTTTTAACAGTCTTAAATTATGCCATTATATTGTCATTTATAAGATAGGAATTATGATTTAAGGGCTTCTAATCAAACAAACCCAAGAAAGCACCACTATTTATTGTATTGTATTGCATTTCATGTCTTGTATTAGTTTCTTGAGTATCAAGAAAGCAAATGAGAAGTCAAACCAAGAACACTCCTCAAGTAACATATACAGAAACACAAAAATCCTCAGTTGGTATTCATGTTTTCTTGATTTGTACCTGGCAAGGCAATAAAAGCATCTGAGTGCTTAGCCATCTCAGCCTTCCTTTGGTGCATACCTGCAACTGCCTTCACCTCCCCCACAGTTACACCAGTTAGCTGCAAATGGGACACAAAAAATAAAATAAAATAAGAAGATTGAAAAATGTGCATTGAAAGAGAAAGAGAGACAGAGGTTTGGAGTATTGTGCACAGAAGAACAATGATGACCCTTGCAGGAGTGGTGTGGACTTGATCCAAACACTGACCAGTTTCCAACCCAATATAAAACTCATATCTCACCAAGAGGAATAAAGTTTACAAAGTTCAAAAAAAGCACAACCAGCAAGAGGTCAAGTGATCAAATAAGGATAAAATGAGGAACAAACCATAGAATATTTCAATTTCATCATGAAGCAGTGACTACAAAGCAACTAGTGGTCAATGTAAGAAAAGGAATGATGAAAGGTGTCACTTTTAAAATAATAATCAAAGGATTTTAAAAGAACTAAAGAAGGCACACTAAAAAGGACTATTTACAAAAAAAATTAAAATAAGAACACTATCCAATCCAGAAGCAAAGTTTATTTTGATTTCCTTTTCTGTTTTGGTATTTTGTATAAGAAAAGGTGAGAGACTTTTTTCTGGACACACACAGCAGGCATACCTCTGGAGGCATGAGGGTCTTGGGAATAACTCTGCATAGAGATAGAGAGAGTTAATAACATGACATAACCCAGTGGCAATGTAGAACAAAATCAACAATAGCAACATAGCATAAGAGCCATTTCACTCATTGATAATGAATATGTAACAAGAGTATTGAAAGAAAAAACTTGAAGGGATTGTGTGAGAAAATTAGAGGAGCTTACCCAATAACATGACGGCCACCATCATGAACAGCCTGTGAAACCAAACCCATAAGGCCTATGCTACCTCCTCCATAGACAAGATCAATGCTCCTCAAGACCTTCAAAAGTACCAAAATTGACTCAGCCCATAAAGACCAGATGACCTTTCACAGTATATCTTATGGAATCAAATGGAAGTGAAATTTTGGATTTGGAGCATGGCCAAATATACATCATCCAAAGAACCCATCTCCTAAAACAAGTCCAAACGAAGCTAAAAACACAATTTCCCCTTGAGGTTCGTATCCCCAATTCAAGAATGCATAGAGACAAATAGAAGAATACATTAAAGAAGCACATAAGAGATTGATTTTTCATTTCAATGCCATCACAACCCACATCCACAATCAAGCTCTAAAACAAGTCCATCTCGAAAATGGGTCATGTTGATACAATACAAGGCAACATTGGAGAATAAACAACATGCCATATTGCTAGATACAAACAAAGTTTCAATCTTTTTGGTATAAAATAGAAAACCCATTTCAAAAAAGTTACACAAAGATCAATTTTTTATGCTAAACCCATCTTCACAAACAGATTGGGAACAAAACCCATACGAGGAAAAAGGACATTTCACCATGCAAAAGCCTGGAGAAGAAGTTTAGAAGCTTTAAAAGAAGCAAAAACAAGAATCAGTCAATCATAAGTAGCATTTCAGTTGAGGGCATAAAGAATACCAATTCCTTGCCAAGCTCAACGGCAGCATCCTGATAGCTAATCTTCTTCCCATGGCTACTCCCACAGAAAACACAAACCCTCTTAAACCTAGAAGTCAACTGATGATTCATGTCACTCATCTCTCATTCACTGTCTTTTTTGCTTCTCACAAAGAAAGAATATGAAATACGGAAGAAAAAAAGTTGAAAAAGGATCGACCTTTCCCTCTTTTTCGTGTGTCCCTAGACCTACACATACACATACACATACGCATATATGTGTGTTTGTCGTACAAACCAAATAGCTGGTGTCGTGCCATTTTATAAACCTCACGGCACGTGACTAATCCTCATAGAACAACCATTCACACGCGTGGACCACTTCATTTTCCTTTTACACTCTTTGGTTCCTCTGTTTTTTTCTTGTGAAAGATTGGGATAAGTGAGAAGAGGAACATGAAGATGACCATAATATGAAGCATGTCATCTTGAGGACCTTTTGAGAGGGTGTGCTTGGTGGATGATGCATCATTAGTATTGTTTTTTTTATCGACGATATCAAATGAATGCAAAAACTAAAACTAACGACCTCATTGATATTGCATTCTTACGTTACGAGTAACGAAATGATCAACATCTTATTTTGCTACCGATTGATAAATAGTAACATATTACATCACAAATGTCAAAAATGTATTTCATATAATTATTGCTCAAAAATGTAATTAGTATGATATTTTATCTACAATAGATGATATCAACTACAAAATGGGCACATCAATTCTATGTCAACTAAGTTTGTGTTGTATGATAAATATCATATTTTTCTCTCTAGTTTGTTAACTCAATTTTGAAAATGTTATTAAACAACCCTATTAGTCCTCTATGGTGTACACCAAATGCAACCTTTCTGAACTATGCATATTTAACAATGGGATTAATAAACAAATGATATGGATTGGTGTCTGTGACCAAGATGTATGGGTTATATTTAGAAACTATTGTAATTGAATAAAATATAATAGGAAAAAACATGTAAGTGTGGGTAATGAGGCCTATAAACTTGTACCCCTAGTCCTCCCTTACAAGACAATCTTGTTCTTTGCATAGGAAGCAAACACTTAATTCTTTTATTTTACCAATTCCTCTCCAAGCATGCTTGTGCCTCCCAAAATAAAAATAAACAAATAACCCACTTCTCTATTTGTATACACTTACTTTTTAAGGATTGCAAATCCCAAAACTATTATTTAAAAAGTAATCAAGTTCTTACTCATTCATCTCCAACTCAAGTCTATAAATTAACTCAAACACACCATTAATACAAATTTTTCATATTTTATTAATAAAAAATATTTATTTACTCATTATGATTATAACGTCTGATAAATTAATATGATGATTAGTTTAATATTTATTTTAATAGAACATATTTAATTAACTATAAAAGTAAATATTATATAATGATAAATTATGTCTTCAGTTCAAGAATTTTAAGATATAGAATAAAAACTTATTTGATTTATTGATTAAGTACTTAAATTATCATTTTGAAGACAAACGTTCGGATTCTAAGATATACAATATTTTAATAAAGTAAAATAATAATATATTTATGAAAGTAGCAGTGCTCCAAAATGCAAATAAACGGAACCAAACCCTAATCCAAAAACAGAATTGGTTAATTCGGTTACCAAATTTTAGAAACCAACGATGGAATCAAATACGCCAAATTTTTTTTCCAAAGAAATGAATAGTTCACATCTATTTTTTGCAAGATTCCCTTAATTTTTTAACTGCGATTTTGTATAAATTAAAATCGAACCAATTTTTTTTGGTCTTGATTTTAAAAACGAGAGTACTTGATCAATATATTCTGGTTTTGTCAATTCCAGTTTCTAGATTCTCTGTTTACTTTGTTAAACTCAATATTTCTTACGAGAGATTTTCTTCACTACATTTTTTTCTAAAGAAATAAAAATGTTATGTATCAATGTTGAAACTTAACATTTCTTTGTTGTCAATCAAACCTTACATACTAAAATATCAAAGTGTATTTGAGTTGAATAGGATCTCAACACTCTCAATCCCCAAAACACCCCTCTATGCTTCTGTCTATTTAGGTTTGCTGTCTGGTTCCACTAGTTACAATTCCTGACTCAAATCCACTCAATTTAATTTATTTGTTTTTGGAGGTTATAGTCACATTATTATTACACATTAATATGTTATTTACCATCCTAAACAGTTATTAATAATTAATTTATGCATTCATTTGCGAAACTGGTGCATGCTTGCTCTTGCATGCGCGTTCCAACTCGTATTATTTTCTTGTCTCACTTCACTTAATGGCTACTGCTTGCAAACTGTCCAAATATTGTTTTAATAATAATTGTTTTGCCGTAATTAGAATGTTAAAATTACTTGAATTTTATAGGGATTTGATGGTTGCAATTCTCTTGGGATCAAGTCCAACACTCTCAAAATATAACATATAATATTATACACTGTTTTACATTTTGACATCCTAATTTTTATTTTCTCGCTTTTAGTATTATAACTATTAATTTGGAACAACGATTAACATGTAAGTAAAATTAACGGCCAAAATAAATCATGTGCTTGCAAATGCTACCTACAATACGTGAATAACCTTAACTACCTTTGGCTGAAAAAGACTAAAACAAACTCAAAAATTAAATAAATGCAACGGTGTCTTCTCCGGCAAACTCACATCGACGGAGCTAGAGCTCGACGGCGGTGTTTGCGTTTGTCAAGATGGTGAGGTGGGTTTGGTCGATTTTGCATATCCGTTCGGTCGCTAACGAGGTGGGTTCAGTCTCTCTTGCCATGACGCCCTCTACTCCCAAACCCCATTTTCGATGAGAATCGATCGACGGCGAGGTGAGTTTGGCCGATTTTGCGTATTCGTTCGGTAGCCAGCGAGGTGGGTTCAGTCTCTCTTGTCCTGACACCCTCTACTCCCAAACCCCATTTTCGACGAGAATTAAGTTGATCCGGCAGTGTACGGATGAGTTTTTTCGTCATTTTCCGGCGAAAAGGAACACATTGTGGAGGAGAAGGATTCGAAGAGCTAGAGGTCCAACACCGTGAGCCGGAGAAGGAATAAAGTAGAGAGATACTTTCGAAAATTTGAATGACAAACATGAGTAATTTTGTATTTTAGATTTTTGTTAACAATACATGTCTCAAATTGATAGTTAAGATATTATCTGTTAATAATTTTATTTTCAAACTTACAATTAGATCAATAAAGAGGGAAAATATTACCGATCATATCCAATGAGAATAAAGATATATTCTTTACAAAATCAAAGAATGGATTCACACAAATTTTAAGCTACACCTTTTGTTCATGTCCATCGATCTTAACCTTGTAGATAAATTAATGAAAATTGTGGGTGAGTGCAATGCACAATCAGAGGCACTCTCATCACCATGCTTTTCTGATTTCTCTCCACTGATAATTACTTTGAGCTCCCTCGGCCAACACGTGTCGGTGGCAGATTGGCTGTGTCAAGCCTAATCATTCTTGGCCAATCACATAAAAGTTGGTAGGCAAGACAAGAGAAAAAGAAAAGGGAAAATAAATGACATGAGTGAGTGTTGTGCTATCCAAATTTGTGATAATCCAAAATTATCTTGATGCTCAAAAATGGTCTCCCAAAGTTAGATCAGCACCCAAGTGGGACATTTCCTTTTAAAAGCTCACTCACTACTTGTAAATGTAAATCATACAACCACAGAAATTCTTTTTTTTCTTCATAAATCATTAATGAAGATGACAAAATAAAAGCTCGTGACATCAAGTTCAAGATTGCGTCTTAACCATCTGAGTCACACCCGCACTACATTAATATGGCATATATTGTCTTTTGTTCCTCCAATTATAAAACAAACAAAACAATTATAGTATAAATAATTTTATGTTTTTTTCACGTACTCTTCTTTCACTATATTTTCACAAAAAAAATTTCGTCTCCCATTTACAAAAACTCTTTCTTACTCATATTTTGTTTATTGTTGCATTGTTTATACAAATCCGTGAAAATTAATGAAAATGTTACTTAAATGTAAATTCAAACGTGTTTAGGGGTGGACACTTTGACAACTGAATCAGAGATTGAGTCTTAACCAAATTGAAACCGGGACAGGAGAATCGAGAACCGCGGGTAACGGTTTTGATTCTGGTTCTTAAAATGGAGAACCGAGGAGTCCGTTCCGATTTTTGACCAGTTCGGTCTGGTTTTAAACCCCATACTCACCCCTAAACGTGCTAACTCAAACGTCCAACACTTAAGTGACACTTACGTTAATTTTCACGGATTTGATAGATCGTGCAAATTAAAACATGAGTGAGTGATAGTTTTTATAAAATTATAGTGAAGGAAGAGTTTTTACAAAAAAAACAAATAATTATAGGGAGTTTTTATAATTTATTTATGATCATGATAAAAGTAATATGAAAAAAAGTTAAGCCAATTTAAAGTTGAAAACTATAATCTATAGAGGTAATGATAATAATAACATTGATGTATAATGATATCTCATTCATTTGACCCCTTGTTGAGTATAAGATTGGAATTCATTATAATTGCATGCATTCTTATATGATTAATACGGATATTATTATTTATAGCCTTATGATTCACCATAACTCGAATCTTGATCATCAAATCAAGAAATCAAGTACTTACCACTTCATCAAATACACTTTCACGAGAAGAGAGACTAAAACCAGTCAAAACCTAACAAATGTAGAATTGTTGAAGTTAGAGAGGCCAACTGAAATATAAAATCATCATAAATTTTCAAGGTTTGATCTGCTCTCAAATTTTTCTAACAAATACAAGTTTTGGAGACAAACGAGACACATAATTAACGTAGAAGAAACAAGAGATTCAAATCTTGATTTGAAGTCACACGCCAATAAAGACTTCACCTAAAGGACAAGTGTGCAATTATGTCCTCTTTTTAGATTTCTTCTTCTCCCCAACAAATGCAATAATAATATTTATTGCTTTGTTTTGTGATCAGCAATACGTATGCATAGGAGAAGAGTGATTTTGCGAACCATAACATAATAAATTGAAGTGACAGAAATAAAGGCCCTTGAGTTGTTCTGACCCAAAATGGCTATCTATGAGGATTCCAATTTCATGAACAAGAAAAATTCATGCATCTAATAAATCAGTGGAAAAACATATATGCAGCTTCTTTATCCCAACCAACGACAACGATAAACTCCTTGTCCTGAAACCTTTCAGAGTGCCCTCCATTGTAATCAAACACACCTATATTGTGCTTGTTAAGAGCCGTCAAGATATTTATGTGCACGTCAGACTGAAACGATTCACATTCGTAACACTCTGCACGTGAACGATGAGCCTTTGATCCAGAGCAGTATAACGTAAAAGGTGTGTCGTTGAGGTTCAACATCAAACTTCAATATCATGTTAATTTGTCAAGGTGAGATTAAATATATCAGGTCAGAGAGACTCCAAAACCATAAAGTCACCCTCCTCATCAAGGCATTAGTATTTAACTTTGCCTTTGGTGCCATGACCACTAAAACAAGCTAGTTTCAGGACAATGCCATGACATTAGTATCATCAGACGAGCTTATCTGTTCTTTGTTCGACGAAAGCGAGTAAGTTAGAGACTATAGCGTGCCTGAGGAAACCAAGCACAAGATCTCAAGAATGCAAAATTGACATTTAAACACTAACCAACTGTCATTGCATTTGTCGGTATTTCTGATTTTCATCATCATAGAAGAAATGAAGGAATGAGCAAACGAAATGATCTGCGTTAGCGATGAGTCTCCTAATTAGGCTTCAAGAGCGAGGATATATATATATGTACAGATCAGTACTTATCGTTCGTTTACTGTAAAATCAGGGTCAACTGGCTTCTGCAATGTCCCCAGGATCTCAAAATCAGTTCCGCATCGCCTGCTCCCTCCTCTCCTCGTGCTGGCTGCTAGTTTTGCAGTGTATGTTCTAAATCCCGAGGCCATCAGTAATGGCGCGCTAAAATGTTCATTTCTTGGCTCTGGCGAGGATATTATCGCTCTCTCTAGTCCCTTGAGCTCAGCTGTCTCTTTCCTTCGTTTATAACGAAACCAGGCAGCTTGTATGAAGCAGGCAGCCCACGTCCTCCACTGGTGAGAGTAGAACCGGAACGTGTGCCTCAGTTGCTTGCTCTTTAGCCTACGGAACTGTGATGCCACAAACTTCAGATCCTCTGCAATGAGCGCAAACGCTTCCACTTCAGTGATTGCCTTGACCGTCCTTGTGGACAAGGGTAGTGCAGCGCCGAGACGAGGGTCAAGGGCCCACGTGAGCAGTTCCTCGCCACAGAAATCGCCCGGGCCTATCTGGGATGAGTTGAAGAACCCTGTGCGGCCACCATTAGTCGTGCAGGAATCTAGGTGGCCTCGGACGATGAAGAGCATTTCATTGACGGGATCGCCCTCCCGGACTATGCAGGTGCCGGGAGTGCACAGAGCAGGCCTCAGCCTCTCACATATCGCGTCTAGCATCATCTCATCCATCTGATCAAAGAGCGGTACCTGGTGTTCCATGGAACATGTCATATAGACTATAGTTGTTGCCAAGTGAAGCATAAACTATTGACATTATCAAAAATGGAAAGAGAGTTTCGAAGAAAAAAAAATCAAAAATGGAAAGGGTACCTGTCTAACTAGATCGAGGCACAGGTGGCGTTTGATGTCACGGCGGAGATCCATAGGAAGGCCTTTGAGGATGTTGCCCTCGTCCACCCCTCGGGTTGCAAGCCATCTGAATTGATCATACCTCCGCACGCACTGCTTCAGTTCACGTGGAAGCTGCCTGTGACGCATCCACTCTTCTGTATCAGTCCTCCTAATCCTCCACTCTTCCAGTCTCATCGTAGTCGATTGTAGATAAGTCTGTTGATACACATGTCATCAACACGAACGATCAATGATCAGAATCAGATAAGATCTTAACATAATATAGCATCTTTGGAAGGTTTTAACATAAACGGCTAATATTATTTGCATAATGCAAAGAGCACCAACCCGAGAATCACAATGACATTGGCAGAATTGATTTCTCCTAAATAAGAACTAGTCAGTTGATGCGAATATATTAGCCCTGAAATCCTAACTTTGGTTTTCTTGGAGGAACCTAATAAATGGAAAATCTAAGGTGTTTTGTCAGCTCAATGAAGTGACGATTGTACAGGAAAATGGATGAACTTACTTGCATATTACCGATCAGCAATGCAAAGAGCACCAACCCGAGAATTGCAATGATTACTGCAAAAATTATTTCTCCTAGATAAGTGCTTGTGGAGAGATTTTGACCTAAAGAGCTGCAAAAACGAAACACAAGCGATTAGATTAGACGATGATATACTCACATATAACTTTCATTGAAGAACTTATGTACCTCAAATTTCTGAGGCCCCACCAGAGGCCATAGAAGTACTTGTTGAGAAACCTTGAATAAGTAACTTGATCGGTCAGTGCATCGCTGTAAATGCCAAAAGGATGGAAGTTGTGTCTAGGATCACATAACTTTGAGATATTGCTCGACTTGAACCAAGAAATTCTATCGTTGTCGCCTACCGTCAGGCAACGAAGATACTGAAACTGGCAATCTGGTTCGAGGATACAAGCTCGAGTCAAGCAGTCTTCCAGCCTCTCGATGGAGAAAAGAAACCAGCATGCTCCTAGAATCTTAATTTACATAAGGCACACCAAATGTGTCACACACAGGGATGGTGAAATTATTAGCAAAAGTAAGTCCCTCGAAAAGAGACAACTTACATGGCTCGCCAACATGAAGAGCATCAGATTGTACGCTGCACCGGCCCAAGCTGTTTCAATCACGTGCCCGGTGGCCTTGGTTATTTTAGACCAGAGAGGAAATATAAGGTATAGTCTGAGGAGAAGCTGATTAATGACGATGAAACGAATCACATTCGTTGAACTCATTACCGCTGCACCGGTTAGATGTGGGATTGCAATCCAAATCAACACCTAACAACATGGGAATTCAAGTATCAGAATGTGCAAAGAGACTGGATTTTATCATATGATTATAAAGAGCAATCAAATACCTGTGGAATGGGCTGTGCAGCCACAAGGTCGAGCCAGAAGTCCTTGCGCAAGTACCTCGAAGCAATCTTTAGAGGATTGATGACCAACTCTCCCCTCCCAAAAACACGCGAGGAAGGAGCAACAAAAGTTGTCCGGAACCTAACGAAAATGTGGATGATGTAAAATACATCGACCATAGAACGAATGATCGTGAGGGTCTTCTCGAGGGGTATAGATACGCTAATGCACATGTCTTGAGTACTTCCCAGCAAGTAAAAGAATAGCGGGTCCACGAACAACGATACCAAACACGCTACAAAGAAGATTTTGTTCCAGTTAGTTACTACATGGCCCCGAGGATCAAATATTGTTTTATCCACCGCCTCGTAGTCTTCTGAGAAAACTCGGGAGAGCTCTCTTCCCTGTGAAGACTTGCCAAGTGCATCCTTTTCAGGCTTCATTAAGCGTCCAAGTATATGTTTCGCCTTTCTCTTATAACTAAGCTTGAACTCATGACCTCTTCGAGATTTTGGAGACCCTGCTGTCTCGGGATCATCTTCAAATCTGAAAGCAAACATATTTTCTTACAAAAGGCACAATCCCTTAACAACATGCTAAGTTATAAGTTGTTCCCAGTTCAAAATGCATGAAACTTGTTAATATAAGTCGGAAGAACAGACCTTACAGAAACAGATCTACCAGAATCCATTGCACGTAACAGACAAGTTCTCTAACTTCAGTAACTGAATTTTGAACTACGACATAAGGAGAAGAGCACAGCATAAATACCAGAACACGGCGTGATTTGCAGCCACATGAATCATCAAGCAACGCTTTTCCAACTTGTTACAGCCAGATTCATGTGAAATCAAAAGTATTGCAACTTTAGAGGAACTAAAAGCACTTCATTGGAACCACACAAATCAAACAAACAGCATTTACATCGATTTAAAGAACGAACGATTATTCACCACCCTCCATATATCACATGAGAAAACTACTTTTCTTCACCTCTCTTGATGTTGGTGGTTGAGAGAAATAAAGGTGAGTTCAAATAATAATGACTGAACATAAAGTAAATAGAGCTCACAAACTGGAACCAGCTATTCATCAACCCTATTAAAATTACACGATCGGAATGAAAATAAATAAGTCACATATACAAATTCAGTGGAGTTGATGCTCAGAATGTAGAAAAGCTGAATTGCTTTGATGATATAATTGAGTCCTAAGAGTACTTACATGTGTTTAATTAGACAGAACAAACATTCTCCACTTAATGTAATTATATACACAAGGAAATGAACTAAATAGGGAAATTAGTAAATCAGCAATGAGATATGATTTATTGCTTGATTTGCCATAATCTTAACACAAAAACCATACCATGCTTTGTCCAACCACAGCCCAATTGAAACCCAGAAACATGATTCTCAATGTGAACCTGTAAACCTCATTGGAGCATATAAATGAGAGAGTAAAATTAGGGAAAGAAACAGAACAAGGAAAATTAGTGTTGTGGAGCAGCTAATGGGGCAATTTTTATGAAGAACAACACAACCCATAATGGGTCTGAAGTAGGATTCCAAAACCCAGAAACCAGAATCACAAGAAAATGACATGAATGACATGAAGCACATAAAAACAGAACTTTAGGAAAAAAACGAATAAAGGCAGAACTTATAAACATTACAGTGTCATAATAAGGGTTTTAGGTTGAAACTTGAAGCTCACACCAGAATAAGAAGAAAAAGGCAAGTGGAGGAAAAAAATGCTTCGAAAATTGCTTAATTTGAAGAAAAATGGCGCACCCATGTTACTAAATTGATTCAACGGGACCAATTGTGGCTGAACACTACGAGAATCAGAACATGTTTTTGTGCTTGAGTTGACTATTGAACATTGGCAAAGGTCAACGAACCGAGAATCTTTATTATTAAAATAATAGCAGTAGATATGAATGGAAATTTTCTAGGCTCTTGTAGTGTATCACATGGAAAATCACGGCAAAACCAATCTAAAGTTATTTAAAATAATTTTTAAATTAGGTTCATATAAAAAATAATTTTGTGGACACTAAACTTGTTTTGAAAACTCACGTTGTCAATCATTCGTTTATTCCTACAAATTGAGTGGGACAATCTCATTAACAAAGTCACTTATTTATTCATACAAATCGAGTGAGACAATTCTCAAAACTATAAATAAGTACAATACACAAAAACAAGCATGACTTATTCGAACACAAACAATTAAATATAATAATAATTCTTCTGGGTATCAGTTTAGAGTCAAACGAAGCTCATGTAAGAAAGTTATGTCGTTAGAAAGTTCAACGACAATTTCTTTACTTTTATAAAAAAATATAAATATTTTACGTATTTTTATTTTGCAAATAACGTGACATTTTGAGCTGTATTTTTTTTGTTGAATAACATGACATTTTTGTTGTTGCAAAGGTATAGTAGGATGTGGAGTAGGTTTATTTTAATAGAAGATAAGAGAGGAAGTTTGTGGAACGAGGTCATGCAAAGAGACGTGAACGGTAAAGATGGTGACACGTGTACGTATGCATCACACACACCCTCATTTTTATTTCCAATTTCTTTTTAATTGTTTCTGATCGTCTTCTTCATTAGCTCTGCCTCTTCTTCCCCAAACGTACAGGTAAGTTAATCAATACTAGTACTTGATTTTCTCTGCGTTTTTAATCTCACCGATAAATTTGATATTCTGGTTCAACAAGGGTTTTTTATCATATCTATTCCATGATAATTATCAAGAAATAGCTCAAATTAATCTTCTCTATCCTTTACCACATAATGATGATGTTCTTGATATGGTTGATGATGCAGTATTGACTGAGAGAATGGGACTTGTGATAGTGATATCATTTCCATTGATACTCTTCATCTTCATTGTGGCTCTTGCCTTTTACCTTCTCGGGCGGGCCCGATCCAATAACCAAGCCCAATCTCCGCCTCTCTACGGGCCTCCGGTTCCTGCGCCCCCTCCTCCGCTTCAGGCCCAGAACGAGGCCCACGACAAGCCCACTGCCCAAGTTTAGTACTCCCTTTCCTTCTCCAACTGTTGCTTGCTTGCTTGGTGGGTCTGTTATAATAAGGAATAATGATGTTTATTACACTTATTTATTTATAGCGAAATCATGTTTTTATACTTTAACTATTTTTCTCTCTCTCTTTTAATATCCTGACAATTTTTTGTGACAATTTATGTTAAAATGATTAAAATATTTTTAGTTTAAGAAATTATAATAAAATTAGTCCAATTTGATTTATCAAACTAAATTTGAAATGGTTTAAATTTAATTTTAGATTTGAGTGCATAATTGTAATTGCATCTTAAATATATATCAAATTGAACCAATATAATTTATGGTTCCTTAAACCAATAGTAATTTAGGTATTTTAGAGCTAGGTTGTCACAAAAAATTGTCGAGTACTAATAGAGAGAGAAAAATAGTTATGGTATAAAAGTGTCATTTCGCTACAGTTAAGTGTAACAAAATGTCATTATTCTTTATAATAATGTCATGTAATTGTTGTACTATAATACCTGCATGAACTACAGGAAGAGTAAGACTTTTCCTATGTGCATTTAAGAGTGTAAATGAGTCGAATTGAGCCTTCATTTATTAGGTCGAATAAGCTTGTGTAATTAAGTTTGCATTATCACTTCATCTTACAGTGGTACCTGACCCGGTAACATTCCTTCTTTGCTTTCACTTTTTACATCAAATAGACTTATGAGTTTATCAAGTTGGGTTCGTTTATCAGCTAATTAGTATCCTTAGTTTAAATTTAATTTTAAATTTAACTCAGCATTGATATTATGATTAATTTGGATTAAAAAGCTATAACTATCTGGCTGTAAATTTGAGTTGTTGGCGTTGACTATGATTGTGGACTTGGGTTAGTGTATTTTTTAAAAGCAGCAGCCAATTTTGATAGTGGGTGGCTTGTTGGGTTACTTACTCTTGACCAAAGAAAGTGCCATGAAAATGGAACATGAAGTCACTTGGTGTCTCGTGAACGTGTGGACACCCACAACACCATTTTCCACAGTTTTTTTGGGTTGGTGAGTCTAAAGTGACAAGTATTTATCGGTCAGATACAATAAAAAAATCACTAAAGTTTTGAACAAGCCTAAAGTAAATAAATATTAGCCCCTTAAAATGAAAATTGAGTGTCATCATGCCATCGGTAACTATAAATTCAAATTCATCCACAAATTTGCAATAACTCAATAATCAATGTACATTTCTTTGTTACCCGCACCCGAGCATTAAACTAATTTCATGAAAACCCAATCCATTAAAATGGGAAGTGTTTCTATTAATTCATTTGTTTCTGCTAGCTACGAAATGAAAACTCAAAACATTAATTACAATGAGAAACGTGTGAAAACCAAATAAACCGGTGTCTCGTTAAAATGAAAAATATTAGACAATAATGATAAATATTATTAGGAGAGACAATTTGTATTGTATTCGATGATTTAATCTAATGTACAAGACCCTATATTTATAGTATTAGGGTTACAAAGAATAGGCAATAGACATACATAATTAGGAAAGATATTTTAACACGCCCCCACAAAGAATGGCGCTTCGATTATCGCAATGGATAGAAGTGGCTGAGATGTGAGTAATGCCCATGTCATGAAGTAACCAACGAAGCCAGAGGAGCTCGTATGTAGTGTCAGCAAGAGCACGATATTCAGCCTTTGTGCTGGAGCGGGCAACCGTCGTCTGCTTCTTGCTTCTTCAAGAAATGGGAGACTTGCCAAGAAAGAAATATTGAGTTGTGGCGAGGGTTGCGGTTGTCGATGATGCTTCCGAGATGATACGAAAAGGTTTGAGGATGGAGGATGCGCGCCTCTCACGGCCGATGGCGGATGCTTGATGCCCGTATGTGTTGAATGATGCATTATGCCCGATGATGCCTGATACTTGATGTCTGATGGCAGATGGCGAGATAGCAGCTGCTCGATGGTTTATGGCGAGATAGCAGCTGCTCGATGGTTTATGGTGAGATAGCAGCTGCCTGATGGTTGATGGCGAGATAGCAGCTGCCCGATGATTGATGGCGAGATAGCAGATGCCCAATGATTGCCAGATGCCTGATGGCTGATGGCGAGATAACAGATGTCTAATGATTTCCAAATGCCTGATGGTTGATGGCGAGATAGCAGATGCCCAATGATTGCCAGATGTCTGATGGTCTCCTCTCACGTGCGGTGTCCGAATTACGGGATAACTTTATGAATTACGGGGATGTACAAGTGTCGGTTTCCGGATTACGGGATAAATTTTCGAATTACGGGGATGTACACGTGTCGGTTTCCGGATTACAGGATAGTTTTTCCGATTTATGGGAAGTCCAACTTACGGGATGTCCGGATTACGGGATTTCCGATTTACAGGATTTCCGCGCGTGAGGAAGCGAGGGAGCGGCAGAGAGGAGTATAAAAGTAGACAAAAGAGAACATTAAATATTGTTGGCCCTTGAGGACATAATCAAATTGAATGAGTCTATATGCACGTTTATATAAGCACATTGGAAGACAAATAGTGATGGATAAAACAAAATAAGTGGTTAAAAAAGAAGTAGGGCAAAAGAAGACAGAATAGGAAGAGGACATAATGAGATATACGCAAAATTAATAAGGTAAAAAGTAAAAGAAGAACAAATTGGATTGAAAAAGAAAATAACATGATAAGGGAAAGGACAAAAAAAGAGTAGAGACGGTGTTTGAACTTGGTAGAGGATATTTGCTGAAGGTAGCGACGGAGGCTTACGAGATTGTCGAGTTGATTGTTTGCGAAAGCAAGAGGCTAGAAATTGAGATTTGAATTGCCTCGCCCACCCGTTAGAATTACGAATCATCGACGAGTGGGCGAAACGATAAATTCATAAAGATTTGACCAATGATCGATTATGCCTCTGATACCATATTAGAAGAGAGACAATTAATATTGTATTCGATGATTTAATCTAATGTATAAGACCTTATATTTATAGTATTAAGGTTAAAAAAAATAGGCAAGAGACGTATATATAATTAGAACAGATATTTTAACAGATACTTTTTCTAATATCGTTAAAAGTTCGAATTCATCAAAACAGGAGTCATGTAAATTATAATCAGTATCTTTTGTTAATCAATTATGTAAATTCATAATAAATGATTTGTCATTTTAATGCATAAACTATATGAAGGCTAAGTGCGTGAACATTACATGATCAGAATAAACAAATGAATGTGGAATTAATTAGTATCATCATCAATATGTATATATATTATTCATATGGAGTTGGTGTGTCCATCAATATATTGACAACGTAGCATATTTTTGGAAGATTAATATATCCAACTTGAGTTTTTTTAATTTATTCAACTGATTCACCAACTATTTGAAAAATAATGTACATTAAAAATAAATTTTAATGTTTTAATAATAGACCAGATTGCATTAAGTCCAACGGTATATAGACAAAATAATACATATATGATATGCATATTTCTTGCATTTAAACTAATTAGAATAAATAACTTTTTTTAGGGAAAGAATAAATGACTTTTTGGTTGTTCGTGATTTTCATAATTATGAGATAGTGTAAATTAATTTATTTAATAATTATTATAACTATTAAACTCATGAACACATATTATTTGTCATCTGACATACACGATTGAAAATTGAGCAAGTCTAACTGTTTATGCATCAAATTACGTATTGCTTTAACATCTATAAGAAAGATATTACATCTGATATAGATGGGGAAGGGATCACTCTTCTTTACTTCTAATTTTATTTTCAATATTTCGTAAATCATCTCGATCTCAATGTCATATATTGTTTATCCATTATTTGTTAGGTATTATATAATAATATCAACGAATTGCGAAAATTAATAAAATTATAAATATGAATAATTTATGGATAATACAACAATATATAAATCTTTATAAACCAATCGATATAAACACAGAGTAGTCGAGACGTGTTGGACATTTTTAAAGTATATTTGTTCTCTCTCGAGTGTTGGAATCAATGAGCGTACACCTCTTAGAATACAACGACTTCGAACTAGCATCATACACCAAAGGTCTAGTTCCGACGTATTTGAACTTGTGCCTTCATCTATCATCAAATCGTACAAACTTTGTAAAGAAAAAAATGTAGAAGAGGGAGAACAAGAACACAATAGTTCTTGATATTTGGATTATTAGAAATTGAAGAGAAATATCATTATTTATACTGTCATCTCTTCCACCTCTTGAATTCTAATAATGAATGTCAAATTGAAGATAAAAATGAAAGGTCGTAAACTATATTCAATAGAATTAAACCAATTTTCATTAGGTAGATTAATGTGAATTTAAATAATATAATATGATCTTAAATCATATATTATCCAACAATCCCCCACATAAATGAAATTGAGAGACGCCAACAAAAAAATGACACAAAAATGGCACGAGTAGACTCAACACGATATGATGATATATTATACGGTCAATACTTTTATAGGATAGGTAAGGGGTACCTTTGAACCTTCTCTTGTGAAAACATGTCGAATTCACTGGTTGAATAATAGACGCGGTATCCTTGAATTGTTCTACCATTTGTGTAAATGATAAAATGCCTCACGCATGAATCTTCCTAACCCAAGTTCGCTTCTAATGGTTATGTTGATTTTGGTCTTGAATGTCGTTTTGGTTCTGCAAGAGTTTATAAAGGATTTAATTCCTCAATCATCCTTTGAAGTGACCACACTTCTTTCTCACATAGGTGATTTCTTACATAAGAGTAACCCGCTTTACTCCGCTCGAAACATCAATAATTTTGACACATAAGAATCATTAAAAGCTGAATGCTTAACTAACCCAACAGGTGTCATTGTTTGCATTATAGAACTAGGACTGAGGGAACCCCCACAGTGACCTCATCAGCCTTAACAATTATGTTGTCTCTTTAAACCATGATTTTGGGATCTCTAGTCAATATGATTGTGTTTTCTTTGTCTTGACTATAAAATTTATGAAGTTAAGGTCTCATTTCTTTAGATGTCGTTTAAACTAGATCTTTATCTAATCAGTTTGCTACTGGCTCGTCGGCTAAAATATACCTAGCCGGCAACACTCAAATCGATCGAATATGCATTACTAGTGTAATGGGTTGAAAACTTGGAATGGAAATTTCCTAACTACCATCTAAATTTTATGCAATTTTATTTTAATATTTATGATTCCATCATCAATACAAATGTATTATGCTACTAATATATTTTTCTGTTTGGGGGAATAATTGGGCTAGCAACATCCTAATCAAACATTTTTGGTTCTGGTACTCCTAATTAATCATTAACTACGAAATCATATATGAATCCCAAATTTTGTCCCATATATAATAAATGGTCTTGATTGTTTTAATTTTAAATAAAAATAGTAAGCTGTGTCGGAAATTATAGGTGTGTTCTCGCACTATTATTATATTATATTGAATGTTTAACGTTGGTTCAATATATATTGTATAAACAAATATTAAGCATGATTAATTTGTACAGAAAGCGAATAGATAATATAAATTGTTTTTTGTACTATAAAACTAATTGACTGTGTTATAATAAATTGTTTATATTAAAATATATTAATAATATTAAATAAAGTTAATTTTATAAGAAATCACCTAAATTACGCACTTTTCATTAAATTAGAGTTTAATCTTAACCCTATATTTCATCAATACGGCCGATAAAATCGATTTGTATCACAAATATAGTTTTCACGTGCTACACAAATTAAATAAATATAATATTTATTTTCAATTGATGAACTTATGACGCAAATATCTCCGTCCATCAATTTTAATGTTAGATTGCTTATAATAACCATGTATAAGAAACTTTTACGTTACGCTTGAATTAGTCCATATCTTTTGCTATGAACTCTGATAATCACAAATTATAAACAATCTTCTAATTCCCTATGAACCAAGCTCTTAAACTTCATAAATTATGATTATCCTATTCTATTTGTGAATGTTAGGGGAGTTGGGGACAATATTGAAATGTTTTCTTGAGGGCCAAGAAACTTATATACAATGCAATCACAAAGTTGCATTTCCAATAACAATCCAACATTAACAGCAAAACGGTTTGTTTTTTTATGTTTGTATTGATAATAAAGTAAAATGATTGTATACTTTATTAATATATGAGTGCCCTTTATATACACATTTGAAGTACCTAAATATGAGAGATAAGGTATCATAGAGATAAAAGGAGCTCCTATAATAACTCTAACTAAGTGATAAAGGAGAGATATGAGGGAGACTATAATTAGTCAAAGAGACTAATTCTTAGTATCAACAGTTTGCTCGTTGTTTTGTTTGTGTTGTAAGTCTCGTGTTTTATTTTTAGTGTTTTTAGTGGCTGTTGGAGTATTCGACATGTTTAGTTGGTCTAGTGTGTTTTAGTTTCGATTGTCGGTTTGTTCAACGTGATTGTCTGGAGGTGTCTAGAGAAATAAAGTGTCTTAAAACTGTCTTTTACTGTTTACTTGTAAAGTGTACACGACTGATGCTCGACTTTCAGTCGTAGAACTCATTTTCATTTGTGATGTCATATGAACCATTTGTTTGCTTTTAAAAAAATATTATCAACAAAACTAGTAATAATTATGACGTAATGGAATGTTTTGATGACGATAAAAATTGAGGTCAATCAATCGGTCCTAATTTGCCACCAACTCCTGAAAACTCAGTCCAATTCATTTGACTGTCACATCCTACTGGGCCTTGTCCTCCAATGCTCCACGTGTAAGCCACACAAGCAATTAAAATATTTGAACGGTCACGATTCATCCTCAACCAACCCCTGTGGGCCCTCCCCCACTCTCACCAACCAAACACCGCTTTCTTACCTTTTCCGGTATCGAATTAATTGTCATCACAAACCTAACAAAGTTAAATCCATACTTAATTTTTGATCCTCCACTTATGGAAAAATTCGTCCAACTTCAACGTGTTTCGAATTCGAGAAAGCCTCCTGAAGTAAACTTGTACTTGGTTTTAAAAGTGAAAAAGCCTAGATATTTTTAAAATTACTTTTAATCTTACTTACTCGTAAAATTGTTTCTATCCAAAATCGAACTTTCGACTTCACTACAAATCGTGTGACGTTCAACCTTAATTCACCACAAACAATAAAATATTTAGCCAGAGTGGTAGATATCGCACGATACTATGATAGCAGACAGAGGCCTTTGAAACCATAACAAATTTTCATTTATGATTTATTATTTTTAATATAAATTAATTTACATATGTAATAAAATTACATATTATGCTACCAGTTATAATAGTTTGAAAGTTTTTGAAAAAAATTTAATTAGTTTAAACAAAACCAGCCTAAATTGGTCCAAAATAAGCCAAATTTCAGTACAAAACCAATTTAAAAAAGTTACGGTATTGCGTCTGTGTGGTTTTCGACGTCATGACATGATGGCCGCCATTTACTTCACTGTGTTCAACCGACGGGGTGTTCACCGGAAAACTTTCGACGAGTTTAATTTTTTCCGGCTAATTTTGACTATATAAATGAAAGGAAATTTAAAAATACCTTGAGAGCATATGGAAAAATAAAATACTACAAATTCAAAAAAAATAAATATAAAATTACCTTGAGTTTGACTCAAACTTAATCAATGTTGTTGAATGAGAAAAAGTATATTAATTGAACCACTTGTTGTCAACAACCCTCGATTCCCACCCACCCTCCTCCTCCTCCTCCTCTCTATATAAACCCCACCTTCCAACCTCATTTCTCAGGAAATTCAATCACCAAAAATTTCCTTCAATTTTCTCTCGACTCGCCGTTCTCGATCTCGATTCTATCTTTGTCTGATCAGCGATTTAATTGAGCAATGGAGGGTGTTAAAAACGGCGTGTGCTTGAGCTCCGACCCGTTGAGCTGGGGATTGGCGGCGGAGTCGATGAAGGGGAGCCACCTGGAGGAGGTGAAGCGGATGGTGGCGGAGTACCGGAGGGCGGTGGTGCAGCTCGGCGGCGAGACGCTGACGATCTCTCAGGTGGCGGCGATCGCCTCCAGGGAGTCGGGATCGGTGAAGGTGGAGCTGGCGGAGTCGGCCAGGGCCGGCGTGAAAGCCAGCAGCGACTGGGTCATGGAGAGCATGGGAAAAGGCACCGACAGCTACGGCGTCACCACCGGCTTCGGCGCCACCTCCCACCGCCGCACCAATAAGGGTGGTGCCCTCCAGAATGAGCTCATTAGGTAATTATCCTGATCATCGTTAAATTGAGAGATAATGACAACATACTTCAAAAATTTCTAATATACCTAAAATACTCTTAGTCGGGTGAATGAATCTGATTTAAAATGACCCAATTTAAATCAGTTTGATTTCACTGTTACTTCAATTCTATTTTTTTAATTGAAACAATGGTATTTTAAGTATATATTTTTTTTGAAGTACATATTTATATTAAGCTAGATAGATTGTCACACAAAAAAAATTGTTAACGTATTGAAAAAAATAAAATAATAAAGATATAAAAATATCATTTCGCTAAAGTTAAATGTAACAAGTATCATTGTCCCTTTAATTAACATGTTAAATATATTACCTAAAGGATATAATATAGGTAATATATAATATAATATAAGAATAATAATATATCTAACATAATCAACTGTTTCTTTTTCTGTTAATGCACAGACTGTTGTATTTTTGTTCTAATAGACTCAAAAGTCAAAACGATTGCTGATTTGTGTCTGTAAAATTTTGATCAGGTTTTTGAATTCTGGGATCTTTGGAAACGGAACAGAGTCGAGCCACACACTGCCCCAGTCGGCAACAAGAGCAGCCATGCTCGTGAGGATCAACACTCTCCTCCAAGGCTACTCTGGGATCAGGTTCGAGATCCTTGAAGCCATCACCAAGTTCCTCAACCACAACATCACTCCCTGCCTGCCTCTCCGCGGCACCATCACTGCCTCCGGCGACCTCGTCCCTCTCTCCTACATTGCCGGCCTCCTCATCGGCCGCCCCAATTCCAGGGCCGTTGGCCCTGACGGCGAGTCCCTCAATCCCGGCCAGGCCTTCCGTGAAGCCGGGATCAAGTCCGGCTTCTTTGAGTTGCAGCCCAAGGAAGGGCTTGCCCTTGTGAACGGCACTGCTGTTGGGTCTGGCATGGCCTCTATGGTTCTCTATGAGACCAATGTGCTTGCTTTGCTGGCTGAGGTCATATCAGCCATGTTTGCTGAGGTTATGCAGGGAAAACCCGAATTCACCGACCACTTGACGCATAAACTGAAGCATCACCCTGGCCAGATCGAGGCTGCGGCGATCATGGAGCACATTTTGGATGGGAGCTCTTATGTGAAGCAGGCCAAGAAGCTGCACGAGATGGATCCGCTGCAGAAGCCGAAACAGGACCGCTACGCCCTCCGGACATCTCCACAATGGCTAGGCCCTCAGATTGAGGTGATCCGTTTCGCCACCAAGTCGATCGAGAGGGAGATCAACTCTGTCAACGACAACCCTCTGATCGACGTGTCGAGGAACAAGGCCCTGCACGGTGGGAACTTCCAAGGAACCCCGATTGGAGTCTCCATGGACAACACTCGTCTGGCCATTGCAGCGATCGGGAAGCTCATGTTTGCTCAATTCTCCGAGCTTGTCAATGATTTCTACAACAACGGGTTGCCCTCAAATCTGTCGGCCAGTCGAGACCCGAGCTTGGACTATGGTTTCAAGGGAGCCGAAATCGCCATGGCCTCCTACTGCTCCGAGCTTCAGTTCTTGGCAAATCCAGTCACAAACCATGTCCAGAGCGCGGAACAGCATAACCAAGATGTGAACTCCTTGGGATTGATCTCTTCTCGGAAAACATCAGAAGCCGTCGACATTTTAAAGCTCATGTCGTCCACATTCCTTGTTGCTCTCTGCCAAGCCATTGACTTGAGGCATTTGGAGGAGAACTTGCGCAGCGCCGTCAGGAACACCGTCAGCCAAGTGGCGAAGAGGACTCTAACAACCGGAGTCAACGGCGAGCTTCACCCAGCGAGGTTCTGCGAGAAGGAATTGCTCAAAGTGGTCGACCGCGAACCTATCTTCGCCTACATCGACGACCCTTGCAGCGCCGCATACCCGTTGATGCAGAAACTAAGACAAGTGATCGTCGAGCACGCGCTTGCCAATGCGAGCACGTCGATCTTCCAGAAGATCGAATGTTTCGAGGAGGAGCTGAAGACCCTTTTGCCCAAAGATGTGGAGTGTGCAAGAATTGGGGTTGAGGGGATTCCGAACCGGATCAAGGAATGCAGATCGTATCCGATATATAAGTTTGTGAGGGAGGAGATGGGAACGGAGATGCTGACGGGCGAGAAGATCAGGTCGCCGGGAGAGGAGTTTGATAAGGTGTTTACGGCAATGTGTGAAGGGAAGATCGTTGATCCGTTGCTGGAGTGCCTTGGTGAGTGGAACGGAGCTCCTCTTCCGATATGTTGATTAAACTGGCCGTTGTACTTTTACTTTTACATTGTTTCCTCAAATTGTTATCTTCATAATGTGTATTTGTGTTTTGTGTTACTTACACAAGTTGTGTACAATTCAAAGCATCGTAAATGTTTTGCTTTTATGAACCAAATTCTCTATTTTCATTTTACAACAACCCGTTTCCTAAGTTTCTTGCAGTTGACATCAGTTTTTTTTATCCACAAGAAAATCTAATTGACAAAAAAAAAGCTCGAAAAAGTTGAACAAATACAACGATAGGCAAATCAATCCTAAAAACCAAAACAAGAATCGGTGTTAGATAGTTTATTATTCTATAAACTCAAATTCACAAAAATAAAAACATACATTTAATTTTTAATTAATTATTTTTTAAATGAAAAGACAAAAATACCCTTCGTCCATCAATTATAATTATTATTCATTATTTTAGATTATCAAGTTAATTTTTTATTTGTGTAAATTAAAATACAAAAATACCCTCTAATTATTAAAGAAATTGAGAAGATAATAGAGAGTATTTTGAACTTTTCATGATAAGTAAGAAAGTGATCTTTTCACGTGTGGGTTAAGTAAAATTTCCCCTAAAAAATTTCAAAAAGCATCATACGGGCCTTGAGTCCAGATCAAAAGGTTTGACTAATCTCTGACCGGTTCATAACGAATAGTTAGCCTTAGCCAGCCCACGACTCCTAGCCGACACGGAGGCCCCCAGACTTGAAAAGACGAAAATACCACTGAATGAAGACGTGGCAGTCGTCAATTGGTTAGAAATAGTGGTGGACCCGACCCGGAGCATCTGAGCCCTTTGGTTATATTGAGAAGACAAGTCAGAGTTGGGAGCGAAAAAAGCAGAGAGCGACGATGGGTTCACAGCTCCTCAGACGCGCCTTCTCGAGACGCTCCGCTCAGATCTTCTCCGCCGCCGCCGCCGCCGGAAACCCTAGCCCCGCCCCGACGCTCGCCGCCGCTGCTTCCCGCGCTTTCTCCTCTTCCGCCTCCACTCCCATCACCGTCACTCTCTTTCCCGGCGACGGGATCGGCCCTGAGATCGCCGACTCCGTCAAGCTGGTTCGCTCTCTCTCTTCTCTCTCTATCTTCAGTTCCAACTTGATTCGTGTATTGTATCTTGATTGTGGTTTTTTGATTTGTTTGTAGATGTTGTTTATTATTTGTATCAGATTTTGTGCTAGTGCATCAGATTTTTGTGTGGTTGAGAATTGTGGAAGTTAATCCAATAATCATGTTGCTGTGTGTATCTGTTTTATGTTATTTCACTTTCATTTGATGCGATCTTGTTGAATTTTTATGTGGAGATGGTAGGGAAGATTGATCCAGGTGAAAACTCATTGAGAGAAATGAGGAATTTCCAAAAGAGTTTTTAGAAAATGAATTCCATGAAATTCTATAAAACCCTCACAAAAAAACAATAAAACAAGGGGGAAATGACAACATTTGGTATCACCCAAATGAGTGATGTCTTACACTATTTAACACCCTGAACTAGGAACACCTAAAGCTTGTAACTTGATCTATTCGGAACGTTTGTTTACATGAGTTGTGTTTTTTATGAGAGGCCATGCAACTAGCAAGGACCTTCTTGGGAAAAAGATAGAACTCCCTGGAGTTTTGAAGGCATGAAAGATGGGAAATTTATGCATACTGTTTACTTAGGTTGACTTCATCTGTCTGAATAGGAACAAATTAGTGTGACTATCTTCATATGGAAGGAGCTCATGAAATGATATTTGTATCCATGGAAGATGGTCATGCTATTCGTTTCTCTTGATCTCCATGTTTTTCCATCATACTGCTTTGCTTTCTTTTTGGATGCAACTGGTACTCTTTTATGCTGCTTGTTGTCTGCCTTGTTTACTAATAAAAAAAGGTTGGAGTAGATATTGTTATTTATTGGGCTTCACTAGTGTTGTAGGCATTGTGTTTGTGGAAGAATGAGTTTTCACTATTTTAAAGTTGCTTGAGAATTTTTAAATTTTTATATTACTCTATGTCCTTGCACCTTCAGAGGTCATTTCTGTTTTGCGCTGGTTTTGATATTTGTATAACACAGATATTCAGAGAAGCTGAGGTACCGATTGAATGGGAGGAGCATTTTGTCGGAGACAAAGTAGACCCTAGGACTCAGAGTTTTTTAACATGGGAAAGTTTAGAATCAGTACGAAGAAATAAGGTAGGCTTGAAAGGGCCAATGGCTACACCAATTGGAAAAGGTCACCGGTCTTTGAATCTTACCTTAAGGAAGGAGCTTAATTTGTACGCCAATGTCAGGCCTTGCTACAGTCTTCCTGGTTACAAAACTCGATATGATGATGTAAACCTGATCACTATTCGTGAAAACACCGAAGGAGAGTACAGCGGCCTTGAACATCAAGTAAGATATTAAAAAATATGCAATGCGGTGATAACAAATATTCCATGCATAGAAATTATAACATGATCCTTGTTTTTTATTCTAGGTGGTGAGAGGTGTGGTTGAAAGCATTAAGATCATCACTCGTCAGGCGAGTCTGAGAGTGGCCGAATATGCTTTTCACTATGCGAAGGCACATGGAAGAGAGAGAGTGTCTGCCATTCACAAAGCCAACATTATGCAGAAAACGGATGGTCTTTTTCTTAAAGTATGATAATTGTCAAAGTCTAAGTTTCATGGCATGCAATGCTTGGCTCAATCAACCTCATTAATGTGGTGTTTTTCTTTTCATTTTCAGTGTTGCCGTGAGGTTGCGGAGAAGTATCCTGAGATTGTATATGAGGAAGTTGTTATTGACAATTGCTGTATGATGGTAGGATAGACTTTCCTCTCATGTTCATGACATGTTTTTTTGTGGGGTAGGGGCCATGTTTGGGTTGTCAAGTGAGTCAAAAGAACTTTTACCTTACCTTTTTTTGTATGGTACATGATTGGGAAAATGAGGTTCATTGAAAACATGTTACTATATAACTGCCGCAAGAATATTTTAATCAACGATAAAACTAATTGATTGTTTTCATGCACAGCTTGTGAAAAATCCAGCTCTTTTTGACGTATTAGTGATGCCTAACCTCTATGGTGACATTATAAGTGATCTTTGCGCTGGTCTGATTGGTGGTTTGGGTTTGACACCGAGGTGGGTACAGATGTACACTTCATTCGTTCTCTGATTGTATCTTTTGCATCATCTAACACCATTTGACTATTTGCTGCAGCTGCAATATTGGTGAGGGAGGAATTGCCCTTGCCGAAGCTGTGCATGGTTCGGCACCTGATATTGCCGGAAAGGTTTGTCTTCAGAGTTATTTTATGATATTCAAGTGTATTTATCCTTAGTTTCACACTTGCTTTAGCTATGACTACTTTTTCATGAATGCCCATTGCGTTCTATAGTTCCATTAGGTACTTCTATCTCCTTTAATGCCCATAAACAGAACTATTGAGGGTAGAGATTCCATTTTTAGACCCCTATTAATATGGATGCTGCCTAACCTTAAATTTGAGTCAAAACCATATGTCACCATTTACATGAAAAAATTGTACCACTTGGTCTGAGACTGAAAGAATTACCAAATTTTTGGTGAAAGGAAGTCCTGTCTGGAATTTTCTTAACAATTGATTTGAAAAGCTCTACTGGTGCCAATGGTTTATTAGTTGTGGTGGCTTTCAAATGAAACATAAAATTTGATGGCTGGTCTCTTGGTTTATATCTGGTAGGTATAGCACCAGCTTTATAAGACAGCTATCATTTTATTCAGTACTGTATTGTTTAAGACCGAATTGGTCAAGTTAAACTGAAAATGTTGTACTTCGTAAATTTTGCTTCCAGCTATTTTTTGTCCCTCCTCTTGGTCTAGTGTTTAGCCACTTCCTCGCATATTCTTCATTAAATAGACTTCTTTCTTGTTATTGATCATTCTGTGCGTTCTAACACAACCGAATTCCCTACAAACCGAAATCTTACTGATCAGCTATCTGTTTTTGGTTGAATTACACAGAATATGGCAAATCCAACTGCATTGCTGTTAAGTTCTGTTACAATGCTGCGCCATTTGGAACTCCATGATAAGGCTGATCGAATCCAGGATGCAGTTCTCAATACAATTGCAGAGGGGAGATACCGAACAGCTGATCTTGGTGGCAGCTCTTCAACGACAGAATTCACAAAGGCAATTATCGACCATCTCTGAACAACCCCTCGGAGTAAGAATTGATTTTAGCATTGGTGCAAATTATTTGGGCCACGTTTGAACACTATTTATTGCTTTTTGATGGAAATAAGGCCACATCAGTTAATTACTGAAGAAACTACTATTGAGTTTAACAAACTGAAAGACTTTGACTGATGTTGGTGGAGAAATATAACATTCAGGTTCTTGTTTCACTGTCTTTTTAAAGGATAAGAGTTGGTATGTGTTTATTAAATAGCTTACTTGAGAAAACTATTTCTGTTGTGGTTTTTTTCATAATTCTGTCGATACCACTGGAAATAAACACATTGTGATGTGGTTTTCCCATCATTTATGTCTTGTGTTCTGTACTGAAGGTTGATTTTTTTTTCATAAAAGGACTTGCCTCATGATACTTTATTTATTTTGTTTTCATGCTTTGATTATTGGCATCTAGGCTTGATGATCGCAGTTTGTATACTTGGCAGTTAATTTCCTTCCAGAAAAAGAGATTGCTAATCACCTGTTGATCTTTTAGTGTATAAGAGATGGATGATGGAAAGTAAGTTTGTAAGAAATTTATTTTGATGACGTTTAAGAGCATCTCCAATGGTATGCTAATAAAATACTAGTTTATGTGTTAATGGCATGCCAGAATGTTACTACATTATGTAATAAAGTAGTAATAAGGTAGCATTTGTTTTAATGGCATGCGAGAATGTCTGTCTATTCATAATATAGAATGATGATATTGTTTGAAAATGTACGTGATTATGAGCCGAGTATCACTCGACTTGGATTATGCAAAATAATTTTCATGAAAATTCTTTACCTTAAATCCCTTAAGCATGACACGAACAAACTTTTAGTCAGCTTAATATAAAATACAATAGTGACCGCATTGCATGACTAATTAACACAAGGTTCAAATTATTACTTAAAATCAATTGCTCACTAATTGAATATACCTGTCAAAACATTTCTAAACAGGGAAATACATAAAGTCAAGCAAGGAATTATCAACTATTGAAGCTATAAATGAGCATCATTTTTAAAGACATGTTCAAATCAAATTTAAATTGAGCAATTTTACTTAGATCACCTCAAAAATTTGCAGTTTCACTCCGGTCACAAATTTTTAAATTTATTTTGTGAGGTCACTAAAAATAAATTTCGTCAACTACTACTAAAATAATCTTAAGATGATATTCAAATTTTCAAACTGATGACCTTAACTTATTTTTCCTATCTCCTCTGTTTACATCTCCTATCAGCATCCAGCTCTGCAAAAAAAAAACTATTATTGACCTACAAAATAAGAAAATGTCCAATTTTTATACCAAAACACAAATTTATGAACACCAATAGAACATTACTTTCTCTAGAACAATGTTTGACCCACAAAAATATAAGCCCCAAAATTAAAAAAATATTCAATTTTTAAATAAAGAAAATCAAGGTATAATCCTCAAGAGCATGAATTATGCATAAACATAATCAACCCATGCATATTTAAACCCCAAAATTCAAAAAGATCCATTTTTTATATAAACCCCAACATCATTAGATATACACAACCAAGATTCAACAAATAACTAGGGATTAAGTGTACTTTGGCCATTATTAGAAAATTTCTGGTCATGTGTCGAGCACATGAGTGAAATAATAGAAAAAAAATAACGAAAATTGTAACAGTAAGAAAAAATTTCCTTTTTGGTGACCTTACAAATTATATTAAAAAAACAGTGACTTAAGTGAAAGTAAACACTTTTGTGGTGACCTAAGTGAAATTATCTCCATTAAAATTGAAGATTAAAATCATTCAATAATTTTTTTTAATGTTTATTATTTTTTTTGTGAGGGAAGATAAATAACCTGAGTTAAAACAAGTCAACTGTAGTCCCTATTAAAAAATTCTAGGTCAAACATAATCTTTAATCATGTGGAATCGTTTTAGTTTGAAGTGAGCCGAGTTTTGATGATTTAAAACTCGGTTACAATACCGCAGTTATCAACCAAAGTGGCCCATAGCGGTTGGTTTGGTTTTGGTAGGTATAGGTTTCGATATTTTACATATTTTAAATTAATTTAATTTTATTGGTGCTCACCCACCCCCTAACCCCTCCATATAAACCCCACACCATTTCGCAGATTCAGATCTGCGAGCCCTCACACCCTCTCTCTCCCCAACACGCTCAAGCTCAAGCTCTACACCTCCAATGGCGTTCGAAGGAGTCCTCCTGGGAATGGGCAACCCTCTGCTCGACATCTCCGCCGTCGTCGACGACGAGTTCTTGAACAAGTACGCTTCTCTCTCTCTATCTCTTCAACCCTGTATTGCTGGACAGATCTCTTTTTTGGTACTGGAATGCATGTTTATGCTCTTTGCAGCAGCTTTTGCTTGCTTTTGTGTAGTGTCACTTGCTCGGTCAGAACTCAGAATCTCAGATGGATCTGTATTCATATTGGATAATCAATTGTTGATGTGTCATATGTGGATCTGAATTGGATATTGCAAGTACACAGTACAGTACAGCACAGTGCAGATTGTATTTTGCTAATCTGGAGTTCTTTTTCTGTGATTCGCTGAGTTCATGTTTGATAGGAAAATGAAAATTTGGGTTTATGAAAAATGGAAGCCTGAGCTGATTGTTTGCTTGTACTGCTGATCTTTTGGATTATAAATTTGCACTTGAAATATTTTTCAGGAGATTTAATTTAGTAGTCAGTGAGCTGTTGTTTGGTTGGAAATTGTTCCTGTTATTACAGTATAAAGTTGGAACCTTTTGTTCTGACAATTTGGATTATGACAGATATGACATCAAATTGAACAATGCTATTCTGGCAGAGGAGAAGCACTTGCCTATGTAAGCAACTTCTTTATGTTTCTAAATAAAGTGCCTTTATGTCTTTTTTCCATCTTCTATGCTTCTTAGATAAGCTAACTTTAAATGCTGTCTTTTTGTTAATTTCTTGACCAGTCATCTACCTCTAGGCCCTGACTGGTAGGAACTTTGGGTGAATGTTTGTTTTTAACTCATCCTTGTTGATCTTGATTTTTTTTCCATTAATGGACTACGGAACACAGATTATTTTGTTTCTTTATTTGTTTAGAAATACTCAATTCTTATATGGTAATATCAAAAGGAGTTCTGAACTTTTTTTACATCATATTCATACTATGTAACATGCAAATCTTTCTGCTTTAATGGGTTAGTTGTGTATCAATCTTAGCTGTATATGCTTTCCAGGTATGACGACATGTCTTCCAAATTTGGCGTGGAGTACATTGCTGGAGGTAATATATTTACATATCTGATTTGAGTCTCGTAAATGTTCTGGCTCTGTATTTGAGTAAATTTATTAGCAGAAAATGATCTATTATGTAATCGTATTAATGCAGGTGCCACTCAGAACTCAATCAGAGTTGCCCAGGTATGTGTCTGTATAGTTATTTGTCTTTATTATTAGTAGTTGTGCATTCATATCATCTTCTTATGATATATGTTCTATTTATTTTCCGCAGTGGATGCTTCAAATCCCCGGTGCAACCAGTTACATGGGTTGCATTGGAAAGGACAAGTATGGAGAGGAGATGAAGAAGAATTCTAAACTTGCTGGGGTCAATGTAATTTATTTTTCCTTCTCCCTCTTTTTAATTTACTGTTTTCCCCTTCCCTTTTAGCTCTTCACTTAGTTGCCTACCTTAAATACTATCTGATGCCATATTATGATCAATAGGTTCACTATTATGAGGATGAAACTGCACCAACTGGCACCTGTGCTGTTTGTGTTGTGGGTGGTGAAAGGTTAGTTTCACTCTTACATGCTTGCTTTGATTCTTTTATCTCTTCATTAAGTTATAATGCTTAATCAACAAGTATTTTATCACAGCTCAAAAGATCATGAAGGTGTAAATATAATATTTTTGTACCCCTATACCTATTATGTGAATCCGTTAGTTAAGTAAAATGCATAATTATTGCCAAATATTCTGCATTTGTGTTCCATGAATAAAATTCAGTTTACTTCATATAAAATGCCATTGAAGAACCAAATACATTATATCTGTGGAGATGTGGGGCAATTTAATTATATAAGCAGCACATTGGTACCGTAAAGGTTTTGGCTATCTTTGCAAGTTATTTATTATTATATTATTCTGTTGTCATCTAATTTGTCATACGATGGAAGTTTGTGGTTAGGGTTAATACAGTCCTATGGTTGATTTCTTACATTGGACACATCTAAAAGAATTGCATCTATTGTGGGCAGTGACCTTTATTTCATCATGCCAAACTATTGTGTTATGAGGCTTCATGTTGTAGTGTCATTACGTGACGTGGCAAGCTATTGAGTTGCTGATTGTCCTATTAAACTATTATTGCCCTGTATAATGAATTGAGTATAAGGACACTGCTAGCACTGCCCTATATGTGATGCCACTTAGATTTTGCTTTAACCTGCATAACTTTCTTGGTGTTTTGCTAATAACTTGGTTTATTTGGAAGCTAAAAAAATCCTGTTGTATACCGATACTCTAATCGAAGTTGTGTTTCAATGGCATAGCTCTTATGATTAAGGCACATGCACTTTCTAAATCCTGTTGTTTCTTTTGTGTTGGATGTATATGCAGGTCACTTATTGCCAATTTGTCTGCTGCAAACTGCTACAAGTCGGAACATCTGAAGAAACCAGAAAATTGGGCATTAGGTACCTTGTCTACGTATATATCTGCTGTCTTGTTCATTTCCTATTTGTTAATGTGTATATCTCAGTTACATTGACTGGTCTATAAAATAAATGGACAGTTGAGAAGGCCAAGTACTTCTACATTGCTGGGTTTTTCTTGACTGTATCGCCAGACTCCATTCAGCTGGTTGCTGAACATGCAGCTGCAAAGAACAAGGTATAGTATAGTGTGTAGTATCATGATTATATCCCTTCAATAGCTTCCAAGCGAAAAACAGTTCCGACTTTCATCATTTGCAGGTTTTCATGATGAACCTTTCTGCTCCATTCATCTGTGAGTTCTTCAAGGATCCACTAGAGAAAGTTTTGCCGTAAGCATCGGCCTATTTATATATTTATTTGCAGCTATTAATCTAGTGAATCATGTTTATATGGAGCTTGCATTGTCATGGTTCAGGTACATGGACTACATTTTTGGAAACGAGACTGAAGCTAGAACCTTCTCGAAAGTTCAAGGCTGGGAGGTAGTTGCCTGGCATATGGAATTCTAGCATATAATTGGTTTGTGATTCAGACATTAACTTGAAGAGTTGTTTGTTTTCGTGATTAGACTGACAATGTTGAGGAGATAGCCATCAAACTCTCCCAGTTGCCGAAAGCCTCAGAAGCACGCAAGAGGATTGCTGTTATTACTCAGGGTGCTGATCCCGTGGTTGTTGCTGAGGATGGGAAGGTGAAGAAGTTTCCCGTGATATTGTTACCGAAAGAAAAACTTGTTGATACCAATGGAGCAGGTATACATGCATACAGGCAGATCTTCAAATGCTATTTTGTTCTTTGTTCTACAGTTTAGAGTAATTCAATAACGTTAAAAGTATTCTCCTTTGAAGTAGCAAACTTGAGTGAAACAAATTATAGGACCTGAAGAGGACACGGCTTGTTTATCTATGTTCGTTTGTTATTGACAGGGGATGCATTTGTTGGAGGATTCCTGTCTCAGTTGGTGAAAGAGAAACCCATTGAAGAGTGCGTGAAGGCGGGATGTTATGCAGCAAATGTGGTCATCCAAAGGTCTGGCTGCACATACCCAGAGAAGCCTGACTTTGAATGAGCAAGCAGCATCCCCCAGTTGTTATTTCAATTTTAAACTATGGAGACCCTCTAGAAGGTATCTCGATCTTTGTACTTCTATCATTCCTTGCTTGCGTCATTGTCGTGGCTGCAAGCAAAAATTAGTTTTACAAGTGAGTTATTTAGTATTGGGAAGTTGAGATACCCCTTTCCTTGCCTCCATCAAATATAAAGACAATAAGAATTGAAGTGTTGGGGTAATATGTACTGCAATTGAGTATTATGAAGATTGAATGTAGTTTTGGTGATGCTTGTATGTATGGTGTTGAGCATTGTTTTTTTGAATGCTAATCTCCATCATACCTTGAAAACTCACATGCTTGAGTATTTATAAATGTGTAAAGTGAAATCAAGAACCAAGGCTATAGAAATGATGTGATCATTTTGGTATGGTATTGTGAATGAAGATTCAAACACTTAATTTCGAATGAAAATAAACTAAGTGATTAAGCCATATGGTTTGTTGACTGTTGTAGTAGTATAGTCAACGATTTCTCTTTCTGCAACGTGGTCGAGAATGGGTCCCATTCCTTCACCTTGAGCTCTCCGGTATCAGAGTCAGCACTGTGGATGGCTTCTTCGGCTCCAACTGTCAATGTGTTCCTCTCCAATTTCAATCACAAATCAGGATTTTCATGTCCCAAACACTGTTTTCATTATAATTGTTGATCCTCTGTCAAAGAGATTTAGATCTTTTGCAGGAGTGATTTGGGATGGATCTCTGCTTAGGTCTGAAAAGGGCGCTCTGGGTTTATCCTAATGAGATATGCAGTGGCTCAGTCTTTTTAAGCCATTGTTAAGGCTGAATTTGATGCCTGTCCAAATTGTGCTTCCTTGGATTCGAGGAGATGGATATGTTTTCGTTCGCTTGCTTCTTATTGGATAAATATATGTTTACTGTGGATCCTTGAGTTGCCATAGTGGAGTTGTGAAGAAATAAAATGTTATTTTGTGGGTCTTATATGGTCTGTGGAAAATCATATGCAATGTAACTGCTCTTCAGGTGGTTTACTTTATGGTGATATTTTACTCAGCAGCAAGATGTTTGGGCGGAGAGTTTTGGAGGGATTGATCAAGGGCCTCCTTAGATGATGTGCAACATGGCTTCATTTACAATGCCCAAGGATATCATGAAACAACAAATAATGTGCACATTGTTTACGAGGATGTGCCTTGCAATACCTGTTTGTTATGTGAAAATGGTACAAGGATTGCAAATTGAATGATTTACCTCACTTCACCTATCATGTTTTCTGCCATTTCCCACAGCTCTCTGTTTTTTTTGTTTTGTTTTTTTGCATTTTCTTCACTTGTCATCACAATCATCTCTTACTTCTTCAAGGTACATTAATTCTCTAATCTTGGACGCATCACTCTTGCGTGCAACAGCTTGTTTTGTTATTGTTGGGGACCTTCACTATCATATTTATCCGCCTTTTCTGCTAAGCACAGAAAGGCAGCAAGAACTCGACAAAAAATCGAGCGAGGGACATTTCGTTCACAACACAAGGTTTCGTCGCTGAATTTTCCCATACCTTGTGTTATTGTATGTTAATTCTGATACCAATTATAGACATTTCTAACCACTATCTCTTTGCAACAGATAATAACTGTCTAGTTAGATTCCATCGATGCAGTTAATAGAGGAAGCTCTATCCTGGGCAGATTTAAGGTTCATGATCTGGTCGGCTAGGTGAATAAACATGCTTTAGTTTCATATTATGCACATTCAGGTCCAGAACGAAATGATAAGCTGAATCGAGTTTACTATTCATAATAGAATTGCACGATTTACACAAACGATTTCTATGCTACATGTTCTAGGTAGTCTACAAGATGTCATGGCTACAAAAGCATGCTCACTCTGTTTTGAATCAAACAAATTGCTTACAATCTTACTTGCAGATGCAAACTCAGAGACAGAAGCAGAGGCAGATCTTTGGATCCCGAGGAGAAGAAGCACAGCGTACCACATTGAGAAATAGGCTCTCATCACAAGGAATGCAGAGCTTGGAGTCTTTGTTGATGAAACCATATTCATCCCGAGCTCGATCCAGCAATGCCTTGAAGAGTGGGTGCTTGAGTAAGGTAATCTTGATCACAAACCTCTTGTAGTCTTCGCCTACATACACAACCAAGTGCCCCTTTGGGACATCTCTGGGAATAGAACAGTCTTTGTGCATGGAAGGCCACAAAACCCATTGGCAGCAGCTCTCACAGGTAGAGGAAGATGGTCTTACTTTGCTTCCCATCTTCCTCCATTTGTTAAGGCAAGCCCTTGGAAACTTCCCCTTCATCATCATCATCTTCATCTCTTCCTTGAAACTGTGAAAATGTTCTTTGCTATGAGAAATAAGGGATATCCAAATAGGTGTTGCAGCTTTGATGGAGAAGTGTGAGCGCTAGAAAGGTATATATACTAGTGTCTGAGTAGATGCTTTAAATAGTTGACGTGACGTGAAGCCATGCTAGGGATACCTGTAAATGTAATTATTGAGATTTGAGTTTGAGTAGGTTTTGGTGTGGTCATTCATGGCTGAGCTGCTCCATTATAAGTATCTGACCCTCTTGTCTATACGAAACTGTACGAACACGAGTGGTGATGATGATTTTGTAAGGGATATTAGTAGGGTCAGGGAAGAAACAAGCTGTCAGTTACTCTTTTGGTGCCAATAAGTAAATGGTGCAATATTTCTCATCAGATTAGTGATGAATATAAGCTTCCATGTTCTTCAAGTAAAAGACCCCACAAGTTGGAAGTGGAAACGATAAGATATGAAATAGGCATGGGGCTAAGTGCTGTGATCCCACATATTTCTTACACGCTCTGTGGATATTGTTGTTAATTGCTTCTACATGTATGCATACATATCTATTTTCACTCATATAAGTGATTTGTTGGTGAATGGTGAATCTGATGCCTAATTTTTGTGAGCTTTACATTAAAAATGATTGTCAATAAAGTGTGGATCATCAATCAGACGATTGTTCATCAATCTTTAAAAGTAGTCGATATTTTACCAGTTAGCTTTCTGGAAATCATATTTAATTGGTGGATGTTGGTGAGGATGAGCATGAAGTAGACTTTTTTGGTTTCTAAATCTAATCTCCACTCCTTTTGCAGATATGGGCAGAATTTTATGACTTTTGTTGGTTCCTTATCCCAAGAACTGAAGGTGGGTTGATCTCTATCAGATCAATATTATTAAATCCTCCAAAGTTAGTACTGATAATGTACAATCCGTACTAGGATCTTCTTCAGTCTTCACTATCAACTATGAGTTTATTATATTTTAATTCACCATTTTTGTGGAGAGAGATAGATTCAGAACATCTTTGACCAGCATCAGTAGCACTGAAATGCAGTTGCTGCAGGATATGGGCTCTCTCTACTGCAAAACATTTGGGAAGAGAAGAAATAGGATCCTGAATGTCTCAGAATATTACTGTTTGAATATTTGAGGTATCAAAATTTATCTGTAGTCATGATTGATTTAATTAGATTGAACTTCATGCTTACATGCCATGACCTATCATGCACAATGACAGTCAGCTAAAATGTAGTGCATCAGTAATTAAAGTGCATGTTCATTCATTTATGTATGTACTTTCACCGCATACATCAGAATTCGATAAACTTGTGCCTTATGAACTGCATAGACATCGGAACAGACTAGAAATGTGAGTAGTACGGGTAATTTGGTGAACTTGTGCCATATGAGGTGCACACTGTGGACATCGGAATTGGCTTGAAATGTGCGAATAGTACGTGTAACATTGTAGCGCTCATAATTTCTTATGGTGTTCAATTTGTGCAACCACATTTCCTGGCATTGCTAGATTGCAGTGTGGGGGACGGGAAACAGGTGTCGTTGTCAAACGTGTTATTATTGGTAAAATCCATGGATGTGAAGTGGGAAATGAAATAAATGGGGAGGCAAGAATTGATGTGATAAGAGTTGAGGTTCAGAGTAGGGAGTGTGAATTTGGGTGTTGGTAGTGACTAGTGAAGTAAGTGAAGCTTCTTTCTGGTTGCTGTGTGGGTTCATGTTCATCTGTAGTTTCTGGTTCATGTTTATTGGTGATTCTGGGTGCTTTTGTTTTTCAGTTTTGATATATGATTGGAACAACACAACAACTGTATTGATTTATGATTCATCCCCTCAGGACAGCCTGGGCTGCTTCTTTTGTTTGATCCAATGTTTCATTTCTCAACTAGGTTTTATCACTTGCTTGCACCTATCTATTTACTAGTTAGTGATCCTCAATTGGACACATCTCCTTTATTTTGTGTGGCATTACTGTTACATTGAATGTGTGTTATTGAAGGAGGCTCAAGTCTGGATATCTTGCCTAGAGATGTATAGGGTTTAAGTGTTGATGTGCATTGGCCTCATGACTTGAAAGATTAATTTTTGAAATCAACACCATGTCTAAGATGGTATCATGAATTTGGTTTACTGTTCATATTTAATGAATTGAATAAATCTAAATTAATCCGGGTTTGACTAGAAAAAATAGTCAAACTAATAGTTTCACAGTATGAATATCCGTAAAAGTATTAACATTGTATACATATAATTAAATACTAAACGATATTGATGATAAAAAAATTAAGGGGGTAATCTTATAAAAGTGCATTGAACTATTGCAGACTATCAAATATGTGCAATGAGGTTAACTTCACTCTCCCGTGGTCACTCGACTTTTATTTTATCTCACGGAGGTCAACGACATTAAGTGTCATGGTATCCATTCTCTGGCGACTTTTTTTTCACGACGACCTCACTGATTTTCTCTCGCCTCTTTCATGATTGCATTTTAATCACAAAATCAAATAATCGAATGGTGGAGGATTTCAGTTCCAACTTCATCTCTCCGCTTCTCCTCCTTGCATCTCTCTCAGTTCCACCTTTACGTCCACACCAAAGATTCATAAACCACACGCAAGGACTTGATATTTAGGCGTGGTCTATAAATCTTTGCGTGAAGCCGCTATACAGGCCCGATAATCGTTGATCAAGGTTTTTCGTTCAATTTTTATATACGTCGTCATCTTTGATGCTCAGGTCTATTGAGTTTTCTAGACATGATTATCGGAGATAAACAAATTCATATATAATGGATCCATAGGTGGTGGATTCGACATGATGAAGAAACGACGAATCGAAAACTGTAGGCAGTGAAATCTCGTTTTGTTATGAATAAACATGGTAATAAACATGATGGTCACTTTCTTGAGAATTAAGAATTTAAGAATCTCCATACATCTTACTAGGTGCTCTGAAAGTGACATCCTACTCCAAGCTCACACTGCATGGAACCTCTCTCAGCTCTGGCAAGACATGAATACACTACTCGGGTGACCACCAGCCTAGAGGCTCTCCTCAACTTGTTAGCTGAACTCGGTTCTCGATCCTCTAATTGACTTCGTTTTTGTACTATTTTAGTAGTGCTTTGCCTCTCTGTTTTTCGTTTTCTTTTATAGTTCTTTACTTTCCTTTCCTTTGTTATTGTTTCTTTTTAGTGTAATAATATTTCTGTAACAAAAATGGAATTGAGAAAATTGTATTTCTGTAATAAATTTGAAATTCAGTAAGGTCGTTGCTGAGAAAATGGACAATGGAGAAGAGAGGTGAGAGGAGAGAATTGAGTTGACACGAATTTGAAAATTTGAAAACCAAAGAAATGCAACTTAGTTTTTTTATAATTAATTAAATAAAATAAAATTCAAACTTAACGGAATTTAACGCCGTTGAGCTCCGAGAGGCAAAATGGAAGTTCAATGGTCACGGGAGAGCAAAGTTAACCTCAATGCACCTATTTAATATTGAGTTGTAGTTCAGTGCGCTTTTGTGAAATTGTCTCGAAAATTAAATGTTTCACGAGTCAACTCACGATGTTTGAGTACCTCTTATGTATTAAACAAATCGACCGACTCGTTTATGGTATGTAGAAGTCACTGTTCAAGCAATAGGGGATTTGAACTCAAAGTTTAGTTGGGTGTTTGAGTTTGATTATAACTAAAGATAGGATTTGGTGTTGTGTGTTGAGTTGTTGCAAGGTGATTAGCTGAATGGCATTGGCAGTGTACAAGTGGTGGGGGAAGGTGGCGCACATGAGGTCGGGCTCACGGGCTCAGTAGGGGCTCGGTGAAAGAGAGGTCTCCTCACTGTGCCCTGCCGTAGGGCACGTGGCCTTAGCTGGCAGGGCCAATCATATGACAAATGAAAGGAAAAGACCCAAATCAACTAACGGCTATAACTCCTGCCCATGCTTCCCTCCCAAGAAACAGCTGCTACATATATTGTTACTCACTGCAGATCCATATTTATCCCTTATATACATGATAATGTTGTAATTACCTCTTTTGGGTCTTTAACTTCCTTGCTAATTTTATAATATAAATACATAGTTGGTGATTCTATATTATCAAGACATGGGTAATGCTGGCAAGGGTGGGAATAGAAGAAGAGTTTGAGTTTAAGAGAAGAATTGAAATTCAAGTCTATAACATTATAGTGCATGGTTTGCAATACCATAAGTGAGTAGAGACCATACTTGAAAGCTCTAATGAGATATTGTATCGGAGAATCAGTGCCAATTTGAATAATAAATATCCAAATTCGTAAACCCCGATAATAAAAATCCTCATACTGTGACCTAATTAAAAATCCTTAATTGAAACTAAAAGCCCAAGGTGAAGGCCCCTCAATCGAAATCCTTAAACTCAAAAACCACCAAATTTGTAACCCACATTCAAAATACCCAAATTCGAATACTTAAAAATCTTTACTTTCAAAACCTTCAACCTGGAACCCCTAATTTGAAACTTTGAAATCCCAAAATTTGAAATGAAACCCTCAAAAATCAACAATTTCAAGATTCCTATACTGAAGTTTGAAATTAAACTTCTAATTCGAACACCCTAAAACCAAACCCTATATTGAACACCTAAATATCTCTAATTTTAGCTCTCCATCTGAAACCCTCAATTGAAATCTCAAAATCTCAATTTAAAATGAAACACCAATTCATAAACACTAAAGTCCATATTTGAATACTCTTACCTGAAACCCTAAATCTGAATACACACAAAAAAACAAATTTGAAATGAAAACCCCAATTAGAAACCCTAAAATTGATTACCCCAAAACTTAAACCCCCAAATAATACTAAATATGGAAAGAGGCCCTAACCTTCACTGTTCATACTGACAGATTGGGCCATAATTAGAACCTGGATTATGGGCCTATACCCATATATGGCAATACACATTTTGGGCTTTTTTGTTGACATTATTGATTATATTTTAGGGATGGAGCTCCTTTCCTTTCCTGAGACAATAAGTGATATTTTCTTGGAAGAAGATTTGTATACTATGATTCATATATGCAGATCAGTAACTTTTTAGACATTGGATCTTGGTGCATAACACAAAAAATTATAGTCTCACACTTGGATCATTGAATTTTATTTATTTATTTGGTCATATTTTTGATATAAGTAGAAAATGAATAACCACTAAACTACAATCCTATATTCAATTGAAGTCACTAAATGCAAACTTTGTCAACCACATCACTCAAAAACTCATAAATGCAAACTTTAGTACAATTTTATCAAAAAGTGATAGAATTTAATGATTTTATGTGAGACTAACATTTTAGGTAAATTCATCAAGAACATGTGAATTTAATTCGATATCATTCATAATTAGAGAAAGAAAAAGAAGTTATTATCTTGACTTACTTTGATCTGTTGAAAATACATATTTTCTTCTCTGTCTTTACGAGGAAACCGTCGGTTGGCTCGTTCACACCTTGACTCCATCTTCAACTTCAAGACATGGAAAATAATATTTAATAAAAAGGCTCCGAATTTAAAGAAAAACAAAAATACTTTAGTGTTTACAATTTATAATTTTATTATTATATAAATTCCATGGGAGTTGCTTTGATTGGTTAGCTGACTTCCAGCTTCCGTGTGTTGACTTTTGCTGAAATCATTGAACGGTTCTTCTTCTTCCTCCTCCTCTCTGGTCTTGCAATCTTTTTCGGGGCCAAGGATTGATGTGTTTCTCTTAAGATTCAATTCCCATCAGAGCTGGACATTTGCAGATCTTTGTGGTTGCATCAGCTTCTCCAACTAATCCTGATTGTTAAAGGTGAGTTTTTTCCCCTTTCTGCTCAGTGTTTTGCCTGATTTAAGGTTGCAGAAAGTTGAGAAATCTGTGTTATTGGTTGGTGGGTTTATTAGTGTTCATTGATTCTGTACAAAAATGGAATTTTGTAAGATGGGTTTTGATTAAGAAGTTGAAAATTTTAGTGGGTTTGTGGAAAAGTTTTTGCTTTTGTACAGACAAGACTGAGTTTTCACTGAGATTTTAAGTTGCTGAAACATGGGGAAACTGTGATATGGAATTAGTTGTTTGATCCATGTTCATTGATTCTGTGGAAAAATGGATTTTAGGGAGGTAGGTCTTGATTAAGAAGTTGGAATTTTGAGTGGGTTTATGGAAAAAAGTTTTGGCTTTTGTACAGACAAGACCACAGAGCTTCAGTGATGTGGCCAGAAGTTAGAATTCATGTTGTTTCTGTTTGCTTTCATGTGGATTTCAGGAACCCATTTCTGGAAATTGGGTCATCTGTAAATACTGTTCTCTCTTTTAAATTTGTATATACATTGATAGTTTGTGTTTACATGTAAGCTTTGTGTGGATGTGACATTGATGAAGTCTCTATTTATTTGTAATTCTCAACCTTACACTGTTTTACCTTAATGTGCTTTGCATTTGGATTAATTAATGATTGTGAGGTTTTCCTTTTCTGCTTGTTGAATCTACAGAGAGAGTCTTTGGCTTAATAATCGTAAGCTATGAAGTGTTTCTCGTTTTTCAATGAAGAAAGGAAGGGTGAGCCAAAGAGTCCGAAGGGGTTATCGGTTCGGTCAATTTCTGGATGCATTGAAGGTGAAACTGGGAGATCTGGATCTGAATTGAACTCTCAGAACATCTCAGCCACAAGCACTGAATCTCTCGGAAGACCCTCGTTTCCTAGTATGTCTAATAGACCCAGTAACCTTAGAGTGTTCACATTTTCTGAGCTCAAATCAGCCACGAAAAATTTTAGCCGGTCATTCATGGTCGGAGAGGGTGGGTTTGGGTGCGTCTATAAGGGTTTGATCAAGAGCTTGGAAGAGCCATCCACAAAAATGGAAGTTGCTGTGAAACAACTCGGTAGAAGAGCTCAGCAGGTATGGTTTCTTCCTAGTGACAAGATTTAGAATAATTGTTGGCATGGAATATTTGTAATCAACTAGTCCTTTTGTTTTGACATAATTTTTCATCTTCATCTTGATATGCTTTATTTGCTTAACTGTGTGTCTATGTCTGATGTTTTGGTTGTCAGGGACACAAGCAATGGGTGACGGAAGTGGATGTTCTTGGGGTGGTTGAGCATCCAAACCTTGTGAAACTAGTGGGCTACTGTGCTGAGGATGATGAACGGGGAATTCAACGACTTCTGGTTTACGAATATCTGCCTAACCGAAGTGTTGATGACCATTTGTCACCAAGGTCTCAAGATCCCCTCTCATGGGCACTGAGGCTGAGAATAGCCCAAGATGCTGCTCGTGGCTTAACATACCTTCACGAAGAAATGGATTTTCAGGTATATGATCCTACCTTTTGCTCAACTCTGATGCACTTGAACTCAACATAGTGTTTTTGCTTGCAAGGTTAAGAACTACCATGTGCTGTTCCATATACTTTCATATTTCACGTTTTTCATGTTTCTTTCTTGTTTTTTCTTTGTATGTTTCTTTTTGAAGTTGGTAATGGAAATGCAACATATTAATAGGAATTATTTCATACATATAGTTTTCACTTTTCTTATATCTATTGTAGATAATCTTCAGAGATTTCAAATCTTCAAATATTCTTCTAGACTCGCAGTGGAATGCGAAGCTGTCGGATTTTGGAATGGCTAGGTTGGGGCCCGATGAAGGACTAACTCACGTCTCAACAGCGGTATGCTTCTACAACACGTCCTTCCGTTTAATGTAGTACCTCTACCTAACCCTTTAAACGCAACAGATTAAGAAAATAGCCTAACTAGCAAAATAGGATCTTGCTGGGTATAGCATAAAAATGTCTCTTTGTCACGCATTTCTAAATTGCATTAACCCCATTGTTCAAGCCATTCATTGATATGATGACTTGTTTAGGAATGAAAAAAAACCCGATTCAATTTCACAGGCCGCCTTTCTCCTACAAATAGTATGACGTTTACGTTGACATATATCAGGTTGTAGGAACTATGGGATACGCAGCCCCGGAGTACCTCCAAACGGGACGCCTGACAACAAAGAGTGATGTATGGGGCTACGGCGTGTTCCTGTATGAACTCATCACGGGTAGGCGCCCGGTAGATAAGAACCGACCAAAGAGCGAGCAAAACCTCCTGGAATGGGTGAAGCCTTACTTGTCGGACAAGAGGAGATTCAAGCTGATTCTGGATCCGCGACTCGAAGGGAACATTCCCCTCAAGTCAGCGCAGAAGTTGGCGATAGTGGCAAACCGGTGCTTGGTGAGGAACCAAAAGTCCCGGCCAAAGATGAGCGAGGTGCTGGCAATGGTGAATGATATCATAGAGGCTTCGGAGGAAGCAGGGACTCCTCAGCGACCCTCCAAGAACTTGGCGCCGACAGAAACCGCTAAGGTAGAAAACAAGAGAAGATTGGTGGACTTGACGACCGGAGAAGGATTGATTCGAAGCTGGGCAACAAAGGTTGTCAAAGCATGCTGATTGATTGTAGTTGAATGTAAAGTGTTGCTCTCATAACCAGAGGATCGGACATATCGGATCACTTCTACAATTAAGATTATCAGTAGTCAATTGTATGTAGTATGTTTTTATTCGATGTGAGATTTATTTATATACTTACACTTGAATACACATGTAGATTTTGAATGTCAAGCTAAATCTATGAGATTTATTTTCTTATTTTTCTCATGTGTGCAACTTTTATACTTTTGTAATTTATGTTAGATTCAACACAAATTGTTATTTAGTAGCATGCAGTAGAAAGGCTTATAACGACAGCTAAGTTTGAACCGTGAAGCTTTAGATAAACTCGACGCCTTTTCTTTTTAAACTTGTTAGAAGACTCGACCATGAAATTGCAACAACCTTAGAATTGTAAAACCTTTACAGTGGAATCGAATTATTATCAACCACACTACAAATAAAATGATGTTCAACCGATGAGTTGTCCCCTTACGAACTAAATATTTATTAAACTTTGTTTTGATTTTTGTGTGGTTTGTTTTAGGGTTCAAATTTAAATTCGATTTAGGATTTGATAATTTAGCGTTATGTTTAGGTTATTATTAGTTTTTTTTGAAAAATATTTAAAATAAAAAAATTATTTTTAAACAACTTTTTATTTGTAATGTTTTTTAAAATAAATATCAAAATATGTTTATTATCATTTATTTCATTAAAAAAATTTAAAAATATTTGATTGAGTTTCTTTTTTTCAGTATTAAAGCATTATAAACATTTATACATAGAACACACTGTTATGAATGGTGAAACAAAAACAAATTCGCCGTAATGAATTGAAACAAAAATATACACCCTAATGAATCAGAAAAACCATATTATACGTCGTAGTGTACTAAATCTATCTATACTTTAAATGTAAGGAGTACCATTGAAAATGTCCGACCAAAAACATTTGTCCAGGGTACCCGTGTTCCTCAAATTTGATGGGCCTCAAAAGTAACCCATTAAACAAGTAATTTGGTCACATCACATGGTCCAATTCACAAACCCATCAATATCCTCCTTTTTATGACAATTATTGAAAGTGTGCTACAACACACTATTAGAGTTAAGTGAATATTATTATCACGAGAGATGGAGACCCATCAAGAATCAACACAAAAAAGGTTTCCTACGAACCAAAAAGAGCTCCCTTTGCTTTCGCACACGTGAACAAAGGTCCCGCACACTCTCATCTCTTTTACCATTACATACTGATAGAATTTGAGTGTAAACTGATAGAACGTGATGGACTCAATAAAAACACAAAAACGAACGTGATAAAACTTCGATACCACATGACATCGATTTCTCTTTGATTATATACCTGTATCTCTAGCTTTACCCAAAATGTAGACATAAATTGTCTTTATTGTGGAAAAATGGTATCATGAAATTAGCTAGACAAGGATTTGAGAGGCATGCACATTTTCATGGCTGCTCAGCCTATTTTCATTCACACTTCATCGCACTTATGAATGGCCATCTCATCATGTTGTGGCTACAACACTCCCTCCCTAATTGTTCCTCCTATATTTAGTCCTTAAATCATCACCTCCTAATCCAAACAAGACAAAAAAGTATTACATCAATCTGCTAACAATTAAAGCAACCTAAAATGATTTTAACATGTCTGATTTATAACATGTATGTTAGAATTTGACTAACTTTAAAACTCAAATTTATAAATTGAAACACAAACTTGTTATTTAAGCTTGTGTCTTGATTAAGATATTTTTGATATAAGTTTTGTCGATATAAATAAGAAACATGTTAAATACACGTATGTATGAAATGAAAACTCGTATCATTTTTAACGATGAAAATATGGTAATAAAAATTACAGATGTTGATAGGATAGTGAATAGCAGAGTTGTGAAGTGATGATGGGAACAGAGTTAAGTGTAAGAAGTGAGTGATGTAAGTGCTCTCTTCCTCAGTCACAGCTGGAGTTTGAAGACTATTATGTTAACCTTGCAGTTGCAGGCCTATGAAATAACTATAACATACAAAATTTCAAAAAAAACACCCCAAAACAAGCCCTCTAAGTACCATCCAAAGCTTGTGTGATATAGAATCATTAGAAATAACATCTAGGGAACAGTAATAAAAATATTCTTAAATTCTCTCACCATCATGAGATATATAAATAAACTCTATAATCTAAATAGTATGCTATATTTTATATATTGATATTTATTCCAGTTAAAATTACTCTACGAATGAATAATTAAAGGAAAAAATATTTTACTACACCTAATGTCATTCATCGGATGGAATTGAAAATCAAAGCTTCATTCTTTCATGCCACTCGGTAGTCTCTAGAATTTAGTTTTTTTCCTCATTTGTTCTTTCATTTTTTTGTTATGGTTCTAAAGTTTGTTTTTCCCATATTGGGAATTGTCTCTTTGTTTCTTTTTTTAAATAAAATTTGCTTATCGAAGAAAAAACTAGCCGTTTCACACTTACAACCCTAACCATATACTTTTATAATAGCCTAACTTGTGTTTTGAGACTTTTTGAGGCTAAATCTTGCCCGAAAATAGCATACTTAGGTTTAGTAAAATATGCCAAAATACAAATTGGGGTATTAAAAAGAGATGAAAATAGTTAGGGTAGCAAGTGTGAAACGTCAAAGTTAGGTGGAATAAAATGTCATTTTCCCTAAAAAATCATAACAAAATGTCATTTTCCCTAAAAAATCATAACACTTCTTCCTAATAACCTCAAAATAGTTTTCGAAATCCAAATATCTGAATATCCTCTTTTGTCAAAAGCCTACGAGATATCTCTCATCTTGCCTCCAATAAAATGAATTTTATTGTAATACAATCAAATGTTGGACTCAATATAACACTGTATTATTGCACATAACACCAAACTGAGTTAATGAAAATGACTCGCTATAATGCATATAATAAATTGACCATCAATTCAAGGCTTGTTCAATTCCATTATAAATTTACCTCTCACCCCACTCCCACTCTCACTCCCTCTGTCATACATGTATTAGCCTCCCAAACCCAAATCCCAAATCCTACCCAAAAATCAAACACATTCACAAGTATAGTGCAGAAACTTAGTTGATCAGCAAAGCAAAGCAAAGGGCAATTGGTGGTGGCATGGCAGGTGAAGCAAGAGAGAGCAACACAATAAGCTTCAGCGAGCAGCCACATAGGTCGGACCAAGCCTGCGAGCCCTGCAAGTCCTTCGGCCAAAGGTGCAGCCATCTGGTGAAGAAGCAGCGAGCCAGATTCTACATTCTCAGGCGCTGCATCGCCATGCTCTTGTGCTGGCACGAGCACAACGACCATTGATCCCATCACATCCTCTGTATATTTATTTATCACATTCCACTTTCATCAGAGTGTAATTACCAGTCCGAGTCTCTACATATATATATTGTTATAGGATTGAAGATATTGCTTTCATTTCAATTAACTCCACACCTCTATCAAAATTTGAATTTGAATTTCTAGCTATGTGCTTTTCTTCAATCTGTGTATCATCTTCTTGTTTCATCCTCTGTTCTTTGCTTCTATGAACTGTCCGTGTTCTTGATTTCTGTTTTTGAGGTTGAATTTCATGGAGTCATGGAGATAATGGATTTGGATTCGAACCCATTTCCCGAATCCGTATAGTCTGGCTGATGGTAGATTTTTTATGCTTAAAGTTTGGATCTTTAATTTTCTTCAAAGAGACAGAGACTGTTAATTTTGAGGCATATCTTTCTTTCTGTTTTCACATGGAATCATATCATTGAGTTGCACAGAATGTTGAATCCAAAGATCTTCTTCTTTTTCCTCACCTAACTTCTGGTGGAGCTCTTCTTTCCGGTCCACGAGATGTGGTTTGTTCGAGTTTTTAGATGAATAAGACGACATGATTTAATTCTACCGGCATCATTCTAAGCAACCATCTTTTGAGTAAAAACATTAAGGTTCACAAGTAAAGCTCTACTTTTAAATAGTGTGAATGTTCTTATTCATGCAATGTGAAATAGGGTAAGTGTCTTACTTATTTAATATTAATTTTGAGTCTCATTCATTTTAATAAGTACAGTCAGACCCAAAAATTTAATTGGCCAGTGTATCAAAATAATAAAATAATTATATATATTTAGACAAGTTAATAATCACAAGTAGTCCTACCATCTACCATCTGTAGCCTCAGCTGTCCGACTTGATGTCAGACTAGTTACTATTTATTAAATAAAATTTGATTTTACTTTTAAAAAAAATTACAAGCGGTAGCAATGATAAGGAAACATGAGAAGTGGTCACTGGGAAGAGTTAGGATTGAAAATTATGGTGTATATTCTAATTATGGACCATGCTCTAAAATTAATATATAATGTTGATAATGTACACACAAGGTTGTGGCTTGTGTCCTAAAATCCCCACCAGGGTGTGGTTAGTGTTTCTCTTATATGAAACATGAACTAATGGTCCAAACACTACTTTAATGTTGTCCATACCGTGCCAACAATACTTTCATCAATTTATCACTTTCTCTCATTCTTAAATTTGAAACAATCCAAGTAATTGAAGCCCGACTATTACATAGACTCATTTCTATCTTGTCAATCCTAAATTATATTTTATCGAACAATTTTAAAATATTTTTCAGTAATTTCAAACTCAGCAGCACTTACGCTCAGTTGTATTATATCCATCATAACATGACTATCATATACGTATATTATACTTTACTGTTGTTTGAATTTTTACTGGAGTTTTAATATGATATTAATTATATTTATGTTCTTTTGAATGTCTAACGTTTAAGTAAATATATAGATTTTATTATTATTTAAGACGTATACTCAAGTTGATGCTTTTGTTTGAATCGAACTTTGACAATTTATTTTGAGACGTAACTGTCCTTCTCAATATAAAAATAAATAAAATGTTCCATTATAAATTTCATTTGACAACCCCATGCTTGCCAACATATTATGATAAGGACATGCCATATATAAAACCAAGAATAGAGAATTAAAACGGACCATAAACTTGTTAGGAGAGTCCAAAAACAAATATCTAATAACACTATTTTTACAAAGGACAAGTGATTGGTTCACGTAATATCCGGAAAATAAAATGATTGACGAAACATAATCAGGTGGAGATCACGTGATCTCAGGTGCGATTTTCCAATGGTCGCACGTGATCGGGCCATCACATTTGAAAGAGTCGGTTTGATTTGCCACTTACTCCAATTATTATCACTATTTGTAACAAGACAAAACAAAATCAGCCACCACACCAACTACGTTCGATCCAAGCAAAGCAACCATGTTCCATGGTTATTGTTACTCCATTTTTTCTTAAACCAAACAAAATTATAATTTATGGGATAAGGTAAATATTATCCATTTGGTTATTATAGGACCTATTAAAACCTATAACCTATTGAAGTGATTTATAGGTTCATCGATTCATATATAACTTTCATGTGATACAATTTTATAGTTGTATTTAGTCATATATATGTTGAAAATTCCATAATATAACATCTAAAAACATCACTTTAACCCCAAAGACGGGTATAACATTTTACTATTAATAATATTATAACAAAAGTACATTTACAAAAGGTGGTTTTGTAATATTTCAATTTTCAAGAAGCAAGGGTGTAATTTTCGATTTGTAAAAATGACTGTTCACCTGTTTTTTTGTTGCAAAACGTGTGTTTGATTATGACAATAATGTTTTTTAAATTAAAATTTGCATAAATATTCTTATACTTGAAGTGTTAATGTTTTTTTCTCTTACATACGAGTTTAGAGTTCGCATGAAACTTGACAAGTTAAATTGAAATAAATAATTATTTCTAATTTTTTTAGTTCAATGTCATTTTATCATTTTGATTTTAAGAAAACCAAAGTACACAACCATTTTCTTTACAAAATTGGAATACTGCAACTTTTTTGTAATTTACCTTTTTATAAAAACCATCATTTACCTCAAGTACATATCAGAAGTAAAATCAAGATTCACATGGCGTAAACACCATGTTAAAACTTAAAACTTCTTTGTTCTATATAAAAGCATAAATCATCTTGCACACTCACTGTCCCACCTAGCTTTTTATATGGGATCCAATCATGATTATTAACTTACAATGGCTGCGACTAGGATCAGGATCAAATTATGTTATATTTGTCTCTCATATACAAAATAGGCTACATTAATTTGGACCACATGTTATTTTGGCGCATACTAAATTTCCATAATATATTAAACATGAAAATATAGTATATGTCATCTATCTTTTCGAGAAAAAAATATTATTTTATCATCCAAATGTTACTCTTACTATTAACTAAATAAAATAATTATAATTATACAATTAAATAATATATTTTATTATGTATTGTTAAAATGATATATATAAAATAATATATAACATATGTAGTTGGAATTAAATAGCATATATATGCTAACAAAAACATATAACATAAATTTTATATTAAATATAGCTGAAGTAGGCACGTGTAGGCAGTCGACCTAGGCAGGTTTATGCTATATTTTTTAAATTGATATTTTTAGAAAAATATTAATATAAAATGCTAAAAACTAAAATGTTTAATGTATATCACTAAACGGTCAATATTCAATATTCACCGAGCAACCCACGAACTAAACGACGGTCTGTCCCTATAATGTTAGGGTTTTGGGGTCTCGTTCGATTGTCGAGGTATGTGGTTGAGATTCCGAGTGTGTGCATTTTTGAAAGAATACAAAACGTGTTCAGGGCTATTCACTAAGAACAAATTGACTGAGATTCTCCTAAAAGTCTTAGTGTGCTCCTTATATATATGGGTTTTTTCCCACGGGAGCTCAGTGGCGACTGTTAGATTATATTCTACTTTACATTTCCCATATGTATTAGGGTTACCTATTCCCTCTCTCTTTCCCTTTCTCTCTATATTAATTTTTTTAAATAAAGGTCTCTTGTAATTTACAATACACACACATCAGTAATATCTCTCTCATTATTTCTATCATGGTATCAAAGTCATCAACGATCCTTGGTTAGATCTTTAAGAACTTCTCGTTTTGCCCACTCGACAATGATTTGTGATTCTGACAGGTGGACGAGGCAATTCAATCTCAATATCTAACCTCTCGCTTCCGCAAACAATTCTCGAGCAATCTCGCTCTTCATCATCGATTGATCTTGCTTCCAAAATCTTAAGTTTTCTTCAATTATTTTCTTACCCACCATGGCCCCACCACCAAGTCAAAAATCCTGATATGTTTTTAGGCTTCGCGGAAACAGCCTGTGGTGATTTATTTTGCACGTGCCTTCGTCTCGCTATATACTCTCCGCGGAATCTTGTAAGTCGGACATCCCGTAATCCGGATATCTCGTAAGTCGGACATCCCGTAAGTCAGACATCCAATAATCCGGACATCCCGTAATTCGGACATCCCGTAAGTCGGACATCTCGTAATCCGGACACCGCACGTGAGAGGCATTATCGGGTATCAAGCATCAGGTATCTCGCCATCTGCCATCAGGCATCAAACATCAGACATCATCGGGTATCAGCAGGCATCATGCATCATTCAACACATACGGGCATCAGACATCCGCCATCGGCTGTGAGCGGCACGCATCCTCCATCCTCAATCCTTGCCGCATCACCTCGACATCATCCTCGGCAGCCGCAACCTCGCCACAACTCAATATTATCAAGCTTCAAACTCAATTCTTGTTTCACTACATTGAGTTTGAGGGGGGCTGTTAAATTATGTTCTAGTTTACATTTCCCATATGTATTAGGGTTACCTATTCCCATATGTATTAGGGTTATCTATTCCCATATGTATTAGGGTTACCTATTCCCTCTCTCTTTCCCTTTCTCTTTATATTAAATTTTATAAATAGAGGTCTCTTGTAATTCACAATACACACACATCAATAATATATCCTTCATTATTTCTATGACGAAGCTCACGGTGGTCTGCAATTTTATGGCGGTGTTTAGTCGGGAGGGAAGCTGTGGTGGAGTACATTCGAGAGCAACGGCAGATGTTTGCGATGGTACAAGTGGGTGGGTATTATTTTGATATCTTCTACGAGGGGAGACAGGTCCGAGAGGGGCACAACGGTGGTTGGGCAGAGAAAATATGGTGATTATCTTGTTGTGGGATCGAGGGAAGACAGCTCCGGGAGTGGCTCATTGGGGGTAGGGTAGGAAAATTCTGGTGACTTGATTGTTGCGGCTTTGGTGGGTTGATTGCTCGGTACTGGGAGGGATCAGTAGTTTTCTGGCGTCTATGAGAAGAGCTAAGTAAGCATATCGAACTAGAGGGTCTTGATTTTCTTAAACTTCAATACGTACTCGTGGTGTCCCATTTGGGGAGGTCTAAATGACACGAGTTTCTTGAGTTGGGAACAGGATTGGAGGGGATCATTTTATTTCGCACGATTATTGGGGTGGTGTACTAAGGGCTTGCTCCAAGTGTTTTTGGGTGGTTCTTGTAAAGTATTTGCGGAGAGTCTCAATCCATTCGAGGTGGAGGCCGCGAGTTTGCAAAAAATTCCGTTGCACTATTACTTATTTTGCTCGTCGTTCTCGTGGTGGATCTTGTAATGAATTTGCGGAGAGTCTCAACCCATTCGAGGTAGAGGACGCGAGGTTGCAAGAGGCATGTCGTTACGTTATCTTTTATTTCACTAGTTATTATTGTAATTTTACAGTTTACAAATTGGCCATGCGTGTTTTAACTAACAGTAGCTGTGATCATGGTGATGATTCCGCTCCACCATCTGGTATTTTAGTTGTTCGGTATAATGCGGGGCTAGTTGTTTTAAAATTAATAATATGTTGTGATTTCATTAAAAAAAATGTTCAATACTCACCTTTCGAACAATAATATAAATATAAGAAAAGTTATAATTAAAATATTGCACAGGGAAAACAAATGGTGATAAAAAATTATTCGAAAGAGTGATGATTAGTCTATTCTCGTTGCCTTTTGTAGTTAGGCATTATGTTTTCAAGTTTCAACCTCAGCATCTTATAAGTGTTATTGGTGGAGCCTTTAGTTTATTGACTGTGACTTAAAGCATCGCAGAAATTATTATATACATGTAAAGCATAGTAGAAACGACACAGTTTAGTCACTCACAACGTGTTATGGTCAACCCTAATCATTCGTGAATGGAACAAGTGCAAAGCCATCAATCAACTATGCTCCAATTATTCCTAATAACTTACCCTAAATTTACTCAATCCCATTTCTCATAACCAAAAGGTTAGTATTTTTGAAATATTTTTTTGTGTCTTGAGTAGTAACAAAATGTTTGAATTTATTATTCGATAAGTGATCAAAATATAAAGAAGTCCAGTGAAATTTACCGACAAATTAACTACGTTTTCTTATTATTTATCATCACGATACTAGTAACCTATAGTTTTACCATAAAAATTAATAGGACGGAAATTTCAATGATATGGTGTTGACATAAAAGTCTTGTAATCCATCATATCATCATGAATCGTTAAAGTAACGAGAAAAATTTATCATTATCTTTAATCTAATGATTGCGTCCCGCCGGAAAACCGAATTTGTTGCACATATTACTAAAGTAAAAAATGTGAATAATTTATTGAGCCGGAACACCTAATACTTTACTAAAATAGTTATTGAAACCCAAAACTACTGTACATATTAAGACTATAAATATACTTTCCCGCTATTTAACAACGAGGAACATTCTCTTCCTCTCTAATTCTTCTTCTTTAAAATTCATTATGTCTTGCTTGATTGATCGATCAAAATTTTATAATAAATGTAAATTTTTTGGTGAATTGATTGTTTATGAATACGTACAAGCGTGCATCAACTATGAGATATTTTAAAATTAAATGGTAAACAATAAAATCTCATTAATGTCAACATTATTTATACATCTAATATCTATTACCGAAAGTTGATATTCAGTCATCACAATCACAAGGAACAATAATAGATTGGCTCTTCAGCAACAAAAACCAAAGAATTCATAATAAATTAGGTTTGAGATAAATATTGGGTCACTCTCAATCTATTCATAACACAGTTGTTAACATTATTTTTTTATATAAAAATAGTGAGTATATGGTAGGGACAAATCGGAACTGTTGAATCAGGAAAAGGAGGTGGTGATCAGAATCTGGTGGAAAATTGAAATATTGATTGCTTGGAAGTTGAAATTGAAACTGAATCACTTTTTATTATTTTTATATTTATTTATTACAGTGTGTGATCTATCTGTATTGTGTACCTTAAATGCACATTCGTGCGGCTCTTGTTTACTTTGGGGGTTTCTGCTTCATGTTCTGTCCTTTAAGCTTTACAGATCTACCACTCTCTTTGGTCGGATCTCACTTTTCTCTATTACCTTTTACCTCCTATTTTCTCACTCTTTCCTGCCAGCCAAACACCTTCTAGAATTCCCCCACGTGTCTACATCTCCTTCACATATCTAACAACCCTTTTATGTTGAATGTTTTAAAATTTTAAACGGTAAATAATTAACACCACACCAATTATGTATTTGCGTGACACAATAAATTCGATTTATCGCTCTTAATTAAGAATGATGTTACACACTATACTTTAACGACACAAAATATTTTGGGGACAATGAATATATAACACCATTGGGGTAACCTCATGTTGTCACCAAACGCTTCAATTGACATAAATTTATTAAGAAAAACATAAATATTGTGCCACCTTAACACAAAATTGGTGTAGTGTAACTGTATATTACTCATCCATAAATATATTGAATTTTCATAAATATTGGTAGGTGAATGAAAATAAATTTTAAATGTGATAATAAAAATTAAAATTATTTTTAATTTCATTTTTATTGGTAAACTAGTCATTTGATGTTTTACATAAATTATAATTCTCAATTAAAATATAAATATAAATAAAACAAAATATTAAGTGAATAAAATTTTAACATATAATATCAAATTTTGATTTATATTTTATTTATTCTGTTATAAGTCTATTAAGTACGTTAGAAATCATACTTTTATATATTTTTGTTTTAACAGTTGAGTATTACACGGTTTGTAACGAGGTCGAAGTTTGATGTAATTTCTTTTATTAAAAAATAATTTTGGCTAAAATTGTAGATTTATTTTTAAAAAAGGGAAGTTAATATTATATTTGGTTTTGTGGAAAATAAGGTGGGACAGGAATTACACGTGCAGTCCTGACAAGGTTGAAATAAGGAACGCCACCATTGTGGAAATGTCAATGTTTTCTCATTACCGTTTGACATCTTTCCACGTGTGCACGCACGTGCGCTTCCCTTTAATGCATGTTAATTTCAACGCTCCAATAACCTCACACCCATTTTTTTATTATTATATAAATTATTCTTTATTTTTTTTTACTTACACCATATTAAACAAAATGGCTCTGATTATTATTAATTCTTAATTATTCATAACAATCCAATCCATATCGTTTTAGTAATTTAATTATTTATATGGGTAAGAATTAAATTTAATGAGAAGAGAGGCCAAAAGGTACATATATTATATATAGCAATACCTAACCTATAGATGAGCATTTATAGGCAAACGAGGTCATCTTTTTTTTTCTCTCTCTCTTTTCAAATGGACCCTAACAATATAATTAAAGCAGTCGAAAAGAAGTGTGGTGGGTCGCGCTACAATGCATCGTGTTTGAGAACATGATTGCTTTAATACATTTATACTATACCATTACCCAAAACACTTGAAGTTTTTCTTGAGTACATGGTTGAATTATTTTGTCATTGGTTTGGGTTTGTTTGTATTGAGACTAGTTTTCATGTGTTGTTGTGATTAGTGTATATGGATTTAGAATTTGTGTAGTGCAATGGTAACAATGTCCCACTTGCATTCACCTTTCACCATTACAGGACATACAATTATATTACATGTCTTCGTTTTGGTAACAAATTTCAATAACCCGTACGTACCTTTTTTGTTGAGCATCGAATGGACTATACAAAAAAACATGGAGTAGTCTATCATTGCAGTGAACATAGAATTCGGGCAGTGTCGATGCGCATAAGTTGAAGTTGAGATGGTTAATTAGTGAAGTCGAGACTAGTGTTGTGTCGTGGCAAAGTCGTTCCGCTTACTTAAAAGCAAATATTCTGAGAAGATCGACCATGGTGTCAATCAGATTTCTAGTTGCCCTTAAGTTACACACAACAGCTACTCGGATCGACGCTCACTCGTAAAGTTGAGCCTGGAACATGTACGTAGTGATACAAAAGAACAAAAAAACAGAGTGAAGGTGAAGATTGAACAAATAAAATACACAGACAATCGACATACCCTAGACGAGCATAGCTCAGAAGAACTCTAACTACATAGAAAACTCAATGAAGTGTGTAATGAGCAATGTAAAATATGATGTATGGAAGTTCTACATGGTGTGTTAGTGAAAACGAAAGCTCGACATTGACGAAAGCACTTTTAAGACGAAAACGAAAGCACTTTTAAGACGAAATTAAAGACATCAAAAGACGATTTGACTACGTTGAAGGTGATTCAGGGTACAAGGGTTGAGAGAACATTAAGGAGACGCATTTTCAAAATAGAATTGACCATTTCATAACCTTCAACTCTTCCGGGTCTAGAGTTTTAGAGTTGTTCTTTAAGATTTTAAATTTTGCATTAAATTTGACAGTCTTGTGTTTTAACATTATGATTATGGTTTGATTCCCCATAATCATGGGCGCTAGGTCATATACTTTGAGATAATGCATTTCTTTTACATTCATTGGCTTACTGATTGTTTGAATTGTTGTTAAGATTGTGATTGCTCAACATTGGCCATGCTAAGTAATCGTGTGAATCCTGAGAGGGTCAGTTGGCGACCAACACATCGCAATTCAAAGGGTTCAATTCTTCGAAACCCTCATCTCGTGATTGTTGTCCCCTTTGTAGACTCGAGGTGTGCTCAAATTCAAGGGGTACACACACTGAGTCTAGACTGACTCCAATACTGAGAGGTGGAGTTTATGTTCTCATGATAGGAAAACATGATATTTGTTGAATTGAATGGATTCATAATCGAAAATTTGTTAAATCAAGGTGGGCTAGCACACATGGCTGCTTATCAATTGTTGAATTCTCGCATCTCTACTTGTTCGCGCTCTGAAATAACATTATGTTACTCCAATATTTACCAAATTGCGCATTACATGTCAATAGCATAAATTGAATTGATTTAACCCCACTAGTTTTAGTGGATTCGACTCGGTATTAAGGGCTATTATTTGTGACGGTCATGTACAGTTATCGTAATCGGGTGTACGTAGAAACACTGTCCACGAGCCTAATGTTGAGCATAATATTTCCCAAACAAGTAATAAATACAGTTCCCCATATGATTACTTCTTTGGAGTCTCTTAACAAAATCTTGGGAGATCTTTTTATGCATAAAGAGATTTGCCAAGATTTCGTTGAAGTGACTCCAAGAGGCTTAGTTCTTAGATTATGGGTTGCAATAAAGTCCAACACCCGCTGTTACGTTAGTTGTATTATCTACACTCATTTCATCAGAAAGTATAATTTTCCATTCGAATATTAACAAAAGAGGTTAAAAAATCATTAACACAGTTTCTTGAAAGTCGGTTAGAAACAATGAGTCTTTCTAATTTGCTGATAAAAAAAATCAAGTAGGTGAAGGTGAGAACTTATGAACACTGAAAATTTTGGTCTCCCATGGACGTGGGACTCTACTAACAGTGCCAGGAAAGGTTTGGCATTCAAAGCCATTCCTCAACTTAACATAAGATCTGTTTTCAAGAATGTGTCGGTTTCAAACTGAGAACAGTGAAGCTGAGTCTGGTCATATGAACAATCGGTCAAGGAGATAGGACTATTCAAACTAGTACCTCGAAAGATTAATGGTCCATAGTAACTAACATAAATAAGGCCAACTTGGATTTCAGATTCATTCACACTCAACTACCAAAACTATAGACTATCTGTCAGAATCGCACGAGAATGAAGCAAAGTAAAAGCGATGCAGATTTAAAACACCAAACCCAAATTTAAAGTTATCATCATATTATCCAACTGGAAATGTATACAGTCAAGACTCGTGTCTCCTTTGAAAGAGCTCAACGGCCCACCAACAACATCCTTAAACAAAATACATAAATATGAAACTTGACCGAAAGCAAACTAACTGTAGAGATCGTCTTCCTCGGCTGCTCCACCAGCTGAAGCTGCAAAAGGGTCCGCTGAACCAGTGGTAGCGCCAGTCCCGGCATCTGCAAACCTGAATTCAGACCCAAACCCTCTAGATTGCTGCAAGGTCTGTGCAAACGCCTGGTACTTGCGGATGTCAGCATCACTAACGCTCCTCCTCGCGTATTTCATTGATTCCTCGAAATGAGCTGCCTTGATCTCTGCCACTTCATCATCCACATCCTCTTCCATGGCCTCTGGGTTGTCCTTCCTCCTCCTCTCCTTCTCAATGTCCTACAGAGTACAAAACAAACAAGACCAGACAATGAGACAGCTGAACCAGAAAGCACAAGTGAAAAAGTATGAGCCAAAACCATACCTTCTCAATGTTCTCTCTGATTGCATATTTGCATGCTCTCTGACATATTTCAGTGATATCAGCTCCACTAAAGCCTTGAGTGTGCTTGGCTAAGGCCCTCAGGTCGATGTCTTTTGAGATGGGAGATTTCCTCAAACAAGCCTTGAAGATCTGGTGCCGGGAATCCTCATCGGGAAGTGGGATGTATATCAGCTGATCAAGACGACCAGGACGCAACAGAGCAGGATCTATAATGTCCGGCCTGTTGGTTGCCCCAATGATGAATACAGTTTTCTTGGCAGACATACCGTCCATTTCAGTCAAAAGTTGATTCAAAACCCTATCTGCAGCACCTCCAGCATCTCCCTGACTGCTTCCTCTCTGCAACATTCATAAAAATTAAAACCACAGAATGGAAAATTATAGAAACCATTCTAATGATATGCCACTATTGTTCCCAGATTATCTAAATAGTCGTTTATACTAAATACAGTCGGCCACAATGTCACCAACTACATGCATACTGCTAAACACAGCCATACCACAGACCAGTCAATATTTTAATTTATGATCGGCCTAATTTAACTATTCTTCTCCCATTATCTTTCATCAATTAGACAATCTGAAGTCACAGTTAGTGCGCATGACTCACATATTATGCAGAATCAACATAGGTATGAAACAAACCTGGGTAGCAATTGAGTCAAGCTCATCAAAAAACAGGACACAAGGGGCTGATTGGCGAGCCTTGTCAAAGATTTCACGTACATTCGCCTCACTCTCTCCAAACCACATAGTAAGCAACTCAGGTCCCTTAATACTGATGAAATTTGCCTGACATTCATTGGCAATGGCTTTGGCTAGGAGAGTTTTACCGCATCCAGGAGGTCCATAGAAAAGAACTCCCTTGGAGGGCGACATTCCAAACTTCTCAAATTTCTCAGGATGCTCCACTGGATATTGGACGGTCTGCAAAGCAACAATTCAGAAATAAGTTCATACATAATAGTATCTTCACACGCCTCAAAAGATGGAACTATATTTACCTCCTGAAGCTCTCGCTTAACATTCTCAAGACCTCCAATATCCTCCCAGCTGCAATTGGGCACTTCAACAACCTGGACCATTAACAAATATCATTTAAAATACAAGAAAAACAGAGACAGCTAACCAGCAAAGAAACACAGTAAATTACTTCAACAGGTGAGTGTGTACTTACGGTTTCACGCAATGCAGATGGATTGCTTGTACCCAGAGCAGTTGCAAAATGCTCGTTGGTAACAGCCATAGAATTCAAAATTTCTGCATCAATTGAGTCATCTTCCAAGTCAATGACATCCATCTTCTCTCTGATACATTGAAGTGCAGCCTCAGTACATAAAGCTGCCAAATCAGCTCCCACGTAACCATGTGTCTCCTTTGAAATTTTTTCTAGATCAACCTGCAGAAGATTAATTGTATATGAGTTAACACTAAGTAATCATAAAAGGTGTGGAAAGCAAAGAGATAAGAGTGCTTGACATTACATCTTCAGCCAATTTCATGTTCTTTGTATGGATACGAAGAACCTCAAGGCGCCCAATTTCATCTGGAACACCAATGTCAATTTCTCTATCAAATCTACCAAACCTTCTAAGAGCAGGGTCTATGCTGTTGGGACGATTTGTAGCCCCCATCACAATAACATGAGCGCGAGATTTAAGTCCATCCATGAGAGTTAAGAGCTGGGAGACAATCCTCCTCTCGACTTCTCCATTGGTCTTCTCTCGCTTTGGAGCAATTGAGTCAATCTCGTCGATAAATATAATTGAGGGCGCATTCTTCTCTGCTTCCTCAAATGCTTTCCTGAGGTTGCTTTCACTCTCTCCGGCCAATTTCGACATGATCTCTGGTCCATTGATGCAGAAGAAGAAAGCACCAGTTTCATTTGCAACAGCACGAGCGATAAGTGTTTTACCAGATCCAGGAGGTCCATACAATAGAATTCCTTTTGGCGGCTTGACACCAATGGACTTGAAAAGTTGTGGATGTCTCAGGGGGAGCTCCACCAACTCTCTGATCTGAGCCATCTGCTTCCTAACTCCACCAACATCATCATAACCAACCTCATCCAATCGATCTTCATCCTCCCTTCTCACAGGCTCTCCCTCACAGAAAATCTCAGTGTCAGGAGCAACCACACAGTATTCAGCCGGGTCAGTCTCTATGACCTTAAATTCTACACTTCTCATTCCTCCTCTAACAAGGAAGAGATCACCCTTCCTCACTGGGCGGTAAGCTTCCAAGAAATAAGCTGCAAATTAAATCATAGGACATCAGAAATTATGCCCAAGGAGGATAGATATCAACATATCAGCAATTATCCAGAAAATCATAGAACCATCCAAGGGAAATACATTAAACAAAAAACAACCTAGCAGCAATACAATAATTACACTTTTAGGTTCTGTATCTCTATAATGTTCCATGAAAAGTGGAAAAACGAATCATCCACAGATAATGTATAGCAAAGGAAAATATCATGCATCAAAATATAATTGATCAGATGTTTATCATTAGTAACTCTCAAGAACATTTTTAAATCACGGTTCTGTAAGGCAAGGAACAAAGACAAGAAAAACACATCCCAAAGCAACAAATAACTTTTTTGTTGCAGACCATATTAAAGATGAATTGGAAGAATTTCAGAGCAGACTCTAGACTGCTCTAGATGTTTTAGCTAGTATCGTGAATAAAAACTACTAAACTATAAATACCATATACCATTCCAAGGCCGACCAACATATCTGCTCAAGGAAATACAATATACATAAACTAATGAACTTTAATCCTATATCAGAGCTTTACAGCATAAAAGTTTGCATATACTCTTACAGGCATTTAAAAGTAAGCACAGATTACCCATCAGAAACATAAATCACTCACTAGTCAAGGAGAAAAGGTATTTGTAATATGAATTGCATGCACAAAAATGAATATGATTATGACAACCTGTTATTTCATTTCTGGTTAACTACTTGATCAAGCCATTAAGTCTTAAGAACATGTTGAATAAAACATTAAGAAGATTAATAACACTACACACCCTTCCTATAAGACAGCAAATGTGTAAGAAGTAAATTATTTAAGATGAAGAAATCTCACGTTTCAGGTATGCATCAAAGAGGTTCCCGGTGACCCCTTCAATAGTATCATCCACAGGAAGTATATGCACACGCTTTCCGTATTTGACATCGGCACACTGATGCACAGAAATAACATCTCCAAGCCTAACCCTCAGGTTTGATCTCACAACCTTGTTCATCCTGATCTTTGGTTCATCACATGTGTCATCAGCAAGGGCAATGCAGATGGTATCTTTCCTTTTCTTTCCCTGAAAATCAGAAATAATGCTTTATTAGAATGTACTCACGTATCTTAAATTACTAGTAATTTACCCCGTTGGCCTCGTCACTTGACACTATTTAAAGACAATTCCCTCAATTAAAGTAAGGTCTTAGCCCACACCAGTGTGAGTCTTTCAGACATAATGCAACTAATTCACCAGAAGTTACGAGATCCTAAGCTTGGACATGCATTATTATAACCAAGTCAGGATTCAATTCCTAATCCACCAAAGTTGCGAGATCCCACATACATACCACACAACTATTTCAGACTCAGACGATAACAATGCCTTTAGCAAAACCATAAACATTCAAACCCTAACATAATTGGGCAAACATAAAAAAACCCAGTATTTATCAGACCCAGTACATCACAATTCCCATCTCAAATTATCCATTCAACATGTAAGAACTAAAGCCCAGGTCACAGAAAAGAAACACTACCTTGATCAGAATCGTGTCACCGCGGAAGAGCTGGAGCTTCTCCATGGTATCGGGATGGAGAGAGACCACCGAGTTGTCATCGTTGATAGCTTCATCGACAACCAGACGATTTGGGGACTTCTTGCGCTCCAAAATCGCCGTACTGAAATCTCTCTTCGTTCCCTTACTGAAAACCACAACAAATCGAAATCAGATTACGCCAAGAAAACGATTCAATTGACCTAGAAATAGAGATCTGGAGAAGGAAGATGAGCTTACGAGTCGGAGGATTCGGCCTGATTGGTCATGTTGGAGGAGGAGAGGTTGATTGGAGAGAAAATCTGGAGAAAGAGTAAGGGTTTGTGCTATGGATCTGATAGATATTTATAAAGCTATTTTGCTTCGTTTCGTGTTAGGAAAGAAAAGCTTTTTATTTCTTAATATTTTATAGAATTTTTAGAACCATCGTCTAATCGTAATTTAATCTCTCTTTCCAATTATGTGAATCATCTTATATACTTGCCTGTGGTTTCTATGTAATGTGCCTAATTATTAATCACCTGAATTTGGTGTGGACAAATATTTGATTAAAAAATAGGAAATAGAATATTGTTTTTTTATCCATATTATCAGGGTAAAATTTTGTAAAATCACGTAGTTTATACAAATGTCGAGAAAAATACAAATAGTTATCTCCAATTATACATCATTTTACAAATCTATTCTCAACTAAGATTCGGGTCACTCAGCTAATTTCCACCCGTTAAATATGTGAATGAAAAATACTAATTCTAAAAGTGAACAAACGAAAATGCCCTCGAAATTTGTTTAAAATTTTAAAATATGTCATTCTTCGTAATTTTTATTTTTCCCTTGTTTCTTTGTAGACCTTGCCGGCCTCGCCTCCTCTGGCCATAAGCCTCCATCTTTGGTCGACCATCACTTTGTCGTAATCGCCGCCGATCTCCTCGCCGGAAACACCCATAATAAAAAAAAGTCAAAATTCATATAGGGTACAACAAACAACATTATTTGTTGATATCAGTCAAATTACAATGACTAACAAGTAAGAACACATGTACACAGTCATTTTGGACCATCACCAAGAACCATCTCTTCTTTCAATCTGCAACGCTGTTCTCTGAGGACACGGCGGCATCATTATTCGAATCCTGTTCGGTCACAACTCAGTCGAATCAATCACACAGCGGTTGATTTAGCAAGCATTGTTCTGTACATGGGAGCTCCGCGATCTATGACGTGTTGTTCCCAATCTGACCGCACCCCAAACGGGTTCTCCTCGAGCCACCCTTGCTCGTTAACATCCTGCATCATGGAAAGCTTACCCTTTCCGTGTTTCAGGAATTCTTTCTTCATTCTCAACGCCACTGCTTCTATGTCTGACTGCAAAAACACCTGGAAAAATACACGAGCACAAGGTTAAAGATGCCCCAATCTGCCAAAAACAAACTAACATTTTCAACCATACTGTTTTGTGGGTGTATAAAGAGGAAAGAAGTTATATTTTGCGAAAACAGAAGCTTAGCTTGCATACTGTTTTGGTCATTTGTAATTCACGTGTAAGTGAAGAGATGCACTGAAACTGAGATACCTTTCCATCAGCTGAAAGTGAATCTGCTATTGCTTCAACTAATGACTTTTGCACCATCCTCCATCTGTGTTCTGGTTCGTTGAAATCCGGATTCGGACACTGCAAAAAAACAAGGACAGAGTAGCTGAAAAAATTGAAATCATGGCATCATAAGAATATAGAATTTATAAGTTTCAAATTTTGAATTACATAACACAGTAAGCTATAAGATGTTAAAGAAATGCAGATATTGCATACAATTGAACTTCAACCTGAATTGAGACGAGAACCAACTTTCCCGGGTAACTAGAAACTATGGACCAAAATGTATATGTTGCATTTGTTGCAACAAAGAACCTAATTCAGAGAAAAGCAAAATAGTTACAATCAACTTAACAACTTAATTCATCTCAATATGTATGTATATATAAAATGGTACGTACCCATTCTTAATGCCCGATCGAGAAACTGAATCTAGACAACGTCTTACAAGCTGAAAGTTTTGTAATGGACCAATCAGTATAACACAAATCATAATTAGAGAGAACAATGAGACCAAAAAGTCAAAGGTGAACAGAAAACCTTTTTATTCATCTCTAGACCAAGAAAGTTTAGATCATGCCTCCTCCTAGCCATTCCCAGAAGAAACAGTCCATTACCTGCCAAATGCTACTCTATCACTCTTTATTTATTTCAATACATCTATGACATATGAACATAAAAAAAAACTTTTTAGGACAAAATCGCAAACAAGATAGATGGAAATAGTACAAAGAATCGCGTAAAAACACACAAATTTATGTTATAGGGTTCAAAATTAACATCCTTCATAAATTCAACTTTGTTTAATAGAAATGGTGTAGTATTTTTTATTTATGCTTCCACAATGGAAGAGTCTGCTATGTTTTATGATGCAATGCGAAGGGAATAGGGAAAGAATTACCACTTCCAATGTCTACAACCAAAGGTTGAGAAGCATCACCGTACACAGAGCTCCAATCAATCTTAAATGGATATGCCTGCATAACGAGAAGCATTTAATACAACCACTGATATAGAACTATACAAGACGTGATTTAAATTTGTTTCACAAGGTATTTCAGTTTGACAGTTTTTTATAGAATTATGGACATCTATTAATTTCCTTGTTGCTTGCAAACATAAAAACTAACAGGAGATGAAAATTTTAAAATGTACCCTATCTAATGCCATAACTCCATGAAGCTTTCTTCCTTTCAGAAACTCCCACACCACAGAGGCATTCTCGATCATGCTAATTCCTGAGACACAACTCGAATCTTTCATCACTGACTTGCACGCCATATCCCCAACAACAGTTATATCACAATCACTTTGACTGAGTTCATTAAGCACTCGTGCCAATCTGGATTCTCCATCAGCACAGTGAATTGAGGATCTGAATTTTACGGAGCCTATCCACATAATTTTCTGTATTACACTAAAAACAAGTGTCAAATAAGAAAGATCATAGCATAAGAAACAAAATGAATCTCGAGTATAACCAAATGTACTTTATATCCTATAAAAAATCTGAAACCAAACACATTTTTATCAACTCATGACCATGATTTAGAATTCGGGTGGAAAATAAACTTTATCTTCCTTGGTTTTAAGTTCAGCATGCTGCCTTAATAAAATAAAATTACAACCATGAGTGCTATATTAGTGCCATCTTATTCTGAATCTTACAACTGGTTGACATTCTCACTGTAATAACTAATAACCCTTCCAAAAGACAGATTAAATGGTAAATGGGATCCTGTATAACAGTTACATCTTAAAATAAATCCAAACAGTATTTATAATTTACCTTGCATTGTGTAAGCAAGGAATTCATTTCATCAAGTGATTCAGGCCCAAGATCAACAGGTACCCAACCTAGAAGAGAAAACACTTTAGATAATTATATCATATAAGTTATTTTTAATAGATGGTGATTATGAAGTTCTGAATTACGGCTCAAACTAAAAATAAGTTAAAAAAAACCGATTATCCATCCAATCCCACTGATTACAAGTTTTGGCTTGTTTGTTTTACCAAAACCCACGGTACTAAAATGAACAGAAGAAAATTATGGTGGTAGCATATCTGGGATTCTGAAAAAATAGTGACCAAAATAAACAGAAACACCAAACAAGTTGGAATTAACGTATTTCTCACATGATGCAATATGGCATTTCAGACCACCTCTTACATGATTGGCATGATGCATTTTGGTCTTTTGGCTCAGTAATCAAGAAAGAATGTTCTGTATGAACATGAAAGTTCTAAGAGATAAAGAGATTATGATGCCTGACTGAATCCCATCACATGTATATGGTGAAAGGCGCATTAGAAAGTTAGAAATTAACCAACCAAAAGAAGGGAGTGGAGGTGTTCCTACCTATGTTATATGTTGACACAACCAATTGACAACCCTGCCTGTGAAAAAACTTTGTAATGATCGGCATGATCTACGTCCAATATTTGTAGAAAATACATTAGAAAACTTTCAAGATATCTTGAACGGTCTAGGAGTTTAGCATTTGAAGGGGTAGTAGTGATCTATGATTGAGGGAAACTAAGTGCAAACTCACCATCCAAAATACCATGAGCGGGCAGTATTTCTAATTGTTCCGGAAGAGAATCATTCTTGCACCAAAAATCTTTTGGATATAGAATTGGTATGTTTCTGTCATTGGCAAACTGGACAATATCCAAAGCTTCTTTACGAGATCCATGTTCCGCTAATTTCAAAGGAACGGACAATCCTAAGGCCTGCATTATTTGAAATGACATCATTCCAGCAAAGAGCAACCCATCACATCTTGAGGCCAAAAAGCGCAAGGCATTTACTTTGTTAGACAGATTACCTCCTCCAATCTGCATTCCATAGGAGAATAATATCACCAACCGATGAAGGAAAGTTGACAGACAAAGCTCCCAAAACCTAGTAAAATACAAAGAAACCTTATACAAATAGGAAAGAGGCAAATCTGTAAATGAAATTGGAGACATACAATTACAACATGTGGTTTTCTGTTGATTTCCACAGCTCTTTTTAGTCGATGTAGACAATGTTCAAAGTGAAAGCCAGCCACATTAGCATGGCAAAAGCGAGAAACACCAACAGTTGATGCAAGAATTTTTTGAGACTGAGAAAAGGAGTCATTGACAAAAATATCAACCCTGGATGATAGCAACTTGGCGAACTTTGAACAATTAGCAATTTCCTCTTTAAACTCAGAAAGATTGTCAAGAAGAAAAATGTTTGCTTTGTCAAGGTCTTCCGCCTTCAGTGGAATCTTAAAGGAAATGCATTGTAATGGAACGACATTTTGTTGAAGAACTGATGACAGGGAATCTGAAATAGAAGATCATCAAAAGAAATTATGAATTGAGTGGTTTAAATTTTAATTTTCCAAAGTAAACCTCAAGTTCTACACCAATTGGGCAAGCAAGCTTTGGCATGATGCATAAAATTTCACATATCCTTTTATAACATTGTTACCATGCCAAATGTGTCACATGGACACAGAAATATAAGGATCCAGCATGTTAAACTAATTCAAAACTATTGCTAAAAGAAATCAAGAAAGGTTTCCAAAAAAATTACCCGCGGTAGTCTTGGTGTCAAAAAGTTCTGGATTTATTTTCTTATTCCACTCACTCACTAGGATAACTTTGGCCCCAGCTTCATATAAATGCTGAATGGTGAGAAGTGCATGGGATCCTGATTCAGTTGTCTGATTCAATTCTTTACGGAGTACAATGGCAGAATCAAATCTGACCATAGCAACTTTTCCAAGAAGCTCATCCTTGGGTAAATTCCTAAGAGTTTGTATGTGCGGAAGCATGTCTGAGTCTTCGCCATCATAAAGGGAGGTCTACAGGAAAACACAGTACTGCATAATAAGTAAATACTGTACCATGTTAACAGTCGACAGTTAGTCTACAGACTCAGCATGTAAACGACCACTATGACCAATCTAAACAAACAAGCAAAAAGCCACAAGCCGCACAACACTCATTACTCTTATCCCTCTTTCTTATAAGAAGAGGAAAATCCTGAAAAGCAAGCGAGACAATGAAGTAAGATAGGAAAGTACCTTATGATTACATAGACTCTCTACGCGGTCTACTACTTCTTTGTTACCTGAAAGAGTAACTCCAGAATCAAACCATAATGAAGCAAATAATTAAGTCGTTTCCTAAACTATTTGGTGTTGTCTTCAAAATGATAACCTTGCAAAGATGACTGAACAGCACAACACCTCTGAAACTCAACATTCCTCCCAATATAAGGACATGATCTGTGTTGAAGTAAATTCAAAGCACTGCTTGGGCCATCAAAGAAACTTAATTTGTTGAAGACGAGAGCGCCTTGAGGTAAATTCAGAAGCTGGGTCATCTTCCTTTTTCGAACAGGAACATGAACGGAAATATTAATCACTAACCCACAAATTAAACAATACAGAGGTTATGAGGGTGATACATATTTCCCTCTTCTGCACTCAACAAAACCAAGAAATTCCTTTATTCTTAACAAGAATGGTTACATAGATAAAAAAAACTTCTTAAAACTCAATAAATTAGACATTACAAAGACTAGACACAACTACCAAGAAAAACAAATCAGTGCAAGAACAACAACACACATTTCAAAATTAGATTATCATATTGCATTATGGAATGAGTAAATTATATCAAATTAAATGACAGTAACAATAACAACATTCCAGAAAATAAATTCACAATCATAATAAGATTCCCAATTTTTTTTCCCCGTTGTAAGCAATCGAAGGAGCAAAATAGTAAACAGTGGCATGCCTTAACCAAATTTCTAGTTCCTAAACTGATACATAAGGAAAGAAATTAAGAACCCAGTTCTTAATTCTGACTGCAATTGCGATTTGTTCCTCGGAAGTTTCTCGGGTAAGAGAAAGTGGAGGAAAAGAAAAACAGAAAAACACATACTTCCAGCCATCGATTCTCAACTGGTACAGCGTTTCAAAGATACAAAAAAATACAAGAGGAGGAAGAAGAAGAAGAAGCTACCTTGGACCAACTGAAGCAGCATAGAGAGCTGAAGGCGACGAGCTTTCTCTGGAAAATTTACTTCATCTTCTTCCTCAGCTCTCTCACTCACTGTTCCTGATAGCAATGTTACGCCAGAGATAGATGTTAAAATACGGTGCGTTTTGGGTCCTGTTTCGAACGACAAGTCGTTCAACAGAACAGTGTAAACGGCGCCGTTTCATTGGTTTGATATATGGGCATGGCTCGACAAAAGCGAGGCAGAGAGTGCTTTATTGGACGGTTCTACGCAGCGCGAAGCCATCGGAGAGCACCGTCAGCCGTCGATCCCGGAGCTCGTGGTAGCCGGAGATCGGAAAGTCTCCGGAAAGGGTATCGATAACTGATCAAATGGGTGTTGGATTCGTGGCTGGCGTTTTTGGGTTCATCATTCTCGCTCACGCCGCTTACTCCACCGTGCAATGTAACGTGATTTTGAGTTTTGTGTATGTGTAGGCTTCGATTCTCGATTGTTAAGTTTCGAAATTGATTTGGGTTTGCTGTTTCAGATAGAGGGTTGTTGAAGATCTTGGAGGAAGAGTTCTCAGGACCTCCTTTGAATGTAAAGTTTTGATTTTTTTTTTCTTCTTCTGATTATTGTGTATAGGTTTCGTTTTGATTTGATGTGATTTGTTTTTTTTTAACCAGGTGTTGGCTGAATTGCTTTTAGGGTTAGTGTTCTCTATGTGGGCTGCTCTTAGTGTTCCTGGAAAATTCCTCTGCATACATCCAGATTCGGAAGAAAACAGGTTATTTTTGTTGAATTATATGTGTAGTGTTATAAGAAGTAGAATGGATTTTGGTACGTTTGATTGAATTAATATAACAAAATGATGAGCTTTAGAGGTTGAGATGAACTGAAAAGAGAAGAAGTTTAGGTGGTGAAAAGGGAATGGTTCTTTAATGATACTTTAAATATTTTATCAGGGAGTTTGTGGATTTTTTTTTACTAATTTTCATCATGGTGTTGTTCAGTGACTTTTTTTTACTAATTATGTGATTGAGATGTTAAATTTGTTACAATTTTGTTTTCATGGCGTGTTGTCTTTCATTTTGATGGAAAGTGTTTGTGATGTTCGCATGAGTTCACTTTGGGAGAATTGTGAATTTGATGTGTATTTTGGAGCAATTTTTTTCACTGGATGGTCTTCTATTGAGTTGGTTCATGTCCAATTCATTTTTCACACCTTGTAGATTATGATGAACTACCTTGCTTCACTCATTTTTGTTTAAATCATTATGTTGAGTGTTCTAGAACTCTATCCATCAAATCACTGCAGCAGCTGTGTAGGAAGATCCTTGGCAAACAGAGGTGTAATAGCTAGGGCCTTGATCAACAATGGCCAAAAATGAGCCTCCATTTACCTGCACATTATTATTTGTAGATAGCTAATGATACTCTTAGTGTACTTACTAGTTGTATCTGTAATTTTGTTAGTTGGTCACCTCATTTTTCATCATGTTGTGGACTGAAGTCTCTGTGAGTCGTAAATATAATGAGTGTTCAGTACATCTACAATTACAGCTCCTCTTTTTGCTGGCATATGCATATTCAAATATCTGTAGGATGACACTTTGTTCGTTTATAGCTCGATACACGGCTGAAGTTACTGCAAAGCATTATGTCTATAGATTAGAAGATTTACATCATAAGAGGTCTGAATTGAATTGAGTGATATATGTATGTAGAAATATTTGTTCAAGGGTCGCCCTCATGAGTCATGTCTATGTTCATTTGTGTGCTACTGCTGACGTGTTAAATAAATTACACCATTTCCTACACCAATTTGAATGTTCAATTGTTGTTCGGGAAAAATGTGTGTATGGCATGACATCTAGGTGCTATTTGGATTGCAGGATAGTTTCTTTACCAGGCAATTTAGACTTCATGGTCTTTAACCATCGTGCGAGGGCATATTCTTCAGAACGGGACATGAAGCTGAAGAGTCTTTCGTGATCTTACCAGAACTTCATTCCTTGCATTTGGCTACTGATTAATGGTTTAGTCTGTTTGTTTTAGTTGATTTCGATAATGTTGGTTTTACTCTTTGATTTGTACCTTGCCTTTTAGTCTATTACTATGAGTTATTTTTGGCTTAAACTTTTATTTTCAAAAATCAGTATGGAAAATGGATTTGGTGGACATGTTGATCGTGTCTCATCCCATACATGATATGTATAAAATTATATATATTTTTAGTAGGTTTCAGAGAACGAAAGTTCTTCATATAATTTGATAGAGTAACTGAGACAAGGAATTTACGATCGTGTTGGAGTCAGACACTCAAAATCACATAAGGTGAATGCAACAAAACGACACTGTTTGATATACTCGAGGCAGGTTCCAGGGAACAGGAGCAGTTTTTGATCCTGGGATGATATTGTTAGTGCAATAACTTATTTTGGTTTGGGTTGTTTTGGACGATCTATTTTTAATTGAATGTGTTAGGAGCAGTAGGAATTTGAGTTTTTCTAGACAAGGAGAAGCTCTATTTCAGCTGAAGAGCTTAAACACTTGATCAATGGAAATATATCAAGAAGTCAAGATAATATACAATGTTACAGTTACATGACACTTGCTTGTTTTATAATATGTAAATAACTACTCACCCTTGTATCATTCATATATACAAATATAATGCAGGAAAAAGAAAGTTTACACCGAATCAAATGAGAATGCTAAAAATGACACTGATGATCATGTGCATATCTTCCTTCAAAATCACTTGAACCCTAAAGAATATGCGTATGTAAAAAACTAAAAATATGACATAATAGAGTATAATTGTGAGTCCGCCGGACAAGATTGGAGCATCTTTCTCTTGCCCCATTTTGTTCGTTGGAGTGGCGGTGGCGATGCCCCGACGACCACCACGAGAGTCTCTGGCCGCAGCGCCCTCTTTCTTCTTCTTCTTCTTTCTGCCGACGTCTACGGCGTTGTTGGGTGGGACAACAACCTTTACGCTCCTCTTAACCTTGTCTTTGATGTGTGGAGCTAGCTCTCTCCCATCCATCGTCCCCTTCACCGTCACCAGACTGTTCACTTTATCAAAGTCCACACTAGCTACACCTGCTCACCCACGTCAAACTAGTTACCATCCATTTTCATTCTCATCAAACAATTTTATCATAATGGAAATAAGTAATAAATTCTTGCCGTTGATCTTCAAGATGATTTTGCCAATCTTCCTAACACAATCATCGCAGTGCAGTTTCATTTTCAAAATCACTGTAACCTGTAAATTCCCCAAAAACAACTCTCAACTCAGACACGTAAAACTGGGCTGTACATATCACAACTAGCTCAAACTCGACCCTTCCTTTTAAATACTTGCATTTTATTTAACTAACAGGACATATATACCTCTTCATCTGTTTCAGCAAGCTTAGCGTCCTCTGGTTTTGTTTTCTCAGTGGCAGCGCCGCCGCCAGCCTTGGAGGCAGCAGCTTCCTTCTTCTCCTCTGGCTCGGCTTCCCTCCTAGGCAGAGGAGAGATTAGCTCCAACTTCTTCTTGATCTTCTTCTCCAACCTCTCCCGGACCTTCACCGGATCCACTTCTCCAACCACAATCAATCTGTCCGCGCCGCAGTCGGTTCTCACGTACTTCACACCTGCCAAAATAAGCATCACTAGCTCAAGTCAGCTTTTTGGATATAAATTCTTAAAATCATGATCATATAAAAGTGTGAATTGACCCAAACGTACAGGTTGCAAATACTTAGTAAGTGATGGCATAAATGAAAGGTACCATTAAATTGAAGAACAGCGTGACGGACTTTGTTTGCGCACTCCTCACAGTGCAAGTCAATCCTGTAAACGGCCACACTCGACCTATTATTAATCTTCTTCTCGTCCTCCTTACGATTCAACAACAACAAAGCAGATATATATATAAGAATCAATAAACAGTAATTAGCATCTAAGAAGAAAATGAAAAATTAATTAACTTGATCATCATCATCATCACCTTGTTGGCTTTATTCGTTTCGCCAACGTCCACACGGTCTTCATGAACTGGTTCGAATTCCGACAGAGAAAATTGCTTACAACGGAAAACCATTTTTTTTTTCTGTTCAATTTTCGAGAAACTTGAAATCTTTTTAAAGAGCTAAAAACCATAACGATCGTTTTCATTTCATGTTACAACTTTTTTTAATTGTGTCCTCTCTAACCGGCCAACTATGCTAAATATTTAAAGCTAAAAGGTGTAATGGATGAATATTTCATATTATTTTCAAGGAAATATGGCTTTTTACTATAAATCATTATTTACGGTCAGTCAATTCTCATTTTGTCTGCTTAAATATATTTTTCTTTTACTTGTACCCAACTTTTTTGTTCATTTTCGTTAGTATTGTAAAGTTTCACTGTCGATATCATATCAAATAAAAGATATAACCCCAAATATTTATTAAATTTATGTTATTGGGGTAAACTGGGTTATGTTTGATGACGCACTCCAATGAAATTTTATCTCTCATGCTACAGTCCATTTTTCTTGTTTCCATTTTTTGAAGTTTTTGGACCATTTGGTTTGATCTTGTAGCAAGAACAAAGAAATAGTAACATAACCCACTTAAGAAATAAACTCACGAAGAAGAAGAACAATTGTATGCAACATCCCACAAAAATATCTCCAAAACAGAAAACAATCTCACTCGTGGAGTCTCGTGTGAGAGAGGGAGTCTCGTCGGGTAGAAGGAGTATAATTTGAAATAGCGAATCTCATTGGAGTGCATTACGGACACAACTCACTTGCCCAATGGCATAAGTTTATAAACTTAATGAAAACTTGAAAATATAATTGACATTTTATATGATTTTAACATTAGAACTTAAAAGTGCCAACAAAAATTGAAAAAAGGCAATAAGTTAGAATATTATAAAAAATACTTATATGAATAGTATACGAATTAACTATAGTTACGTGTAGTAAACAACAATTTCTCTATTTTCGATTCAAATTTTCTTGCGTACTAATCATACGAGTAGAAGTTTGCACTTAGTCGACAGAAAGAATATTTCCGGAACACTTTCTGTCAGGTCTTTACACCCGACGCACAATTATGTCGGGATTAATGCGTCAGGGCACCTATAGTCGGTAGTGAGTAAATTAACCTGACGACTAAGGACAATGTATGTTGGATCTTTAATTAACCTATCCGACGCATAGGGGAGGTTATATACATCTGTCATGTGATCATAGAATTGACACATCCATATGTGTTGACTCTTTGATTCACCTAGCCGATGCTGGCTCTACACCTTATAGGCCATAAGGTGTAAAAAAATTATTCTTAATAAAATCCCATTCAATTGTGAAATTCTAATTTAGAATTTTTCTTAAATCTGTGCTACACAATTCTCCAGTTACCTAATATAAATCTGATTCGTATTAAGAAATTGAAAAAATATCGTCACCACGGAACCGTCACGGGGTCATGGCCAATTAGCCACCTCGCCACGGGCCCGGGGTCATTTTGTGACCAAATGTCTGTTGGGATTTTGTGCCCTGACACAATATAATTTCAATATACTCATGTAATAAGATTATTAGTTGAAATAAAATCGGCATTCATATTATTAAGTGTTGTAGTAATATCTTAAGTATGATTTGATTTGTATCATTGATGTGTCAACACGTAACAGTAGATCTACAGATCAGATAAAATCTTACTTAAGCAGTCCCCGATCAGAATAGCTTCATAAGAAGCGATCGGTATGAGGCTAACTCTAAATGATCACGCTCTACTGATCATGGCCAAAAGGGGGCCGGAGTTAGGTCATAGTATCACCAGACAGGGGTGATATAGGACGACCCGATCATGAGTATGTTACATAGACACAGTCATAAACATACTCATAAGTCGGCACATGAAATCACATTCTCATACGGAAGGATCATTGAGGTCACTATGTAATGAGTGACGAGTTTGACTCAGCCTAACGTCTCCTGTAAAAGGGTTACAATAATGACTGTGATTGGCTCGTTCACGAGTTACATGAGTTGACTCAATAGATCGCTGAAGGATTTATCTCTCATACGGACGTATGAGCAGATATCTGTTTAGGCCACTTGATGAGTACAAGTGAAATACAATAGCATGGTCATGCAGTTAGTACGGAGTATCAGTTACAATTCAGTTAACTCAGATAAGAAACAGGACAATTGAACGAGGATGACTTGTCTATGCGCCTCGTGGTTGTCAAAGATATCAAGAGGATAAAAGGATAGATTCATGTACGACAGAGTTAAGTCGAAATCTCGATAATCACAAGCGTTGGGTAATCATGATGTCTTGCTAGAGACCACTCATGATGGAAATGGTAAAATGGTAATTTTACCAGTCTGCCAACGTGTCGTGAGCCTAGAGGGTCACAAACTAAAGGTTGAGTAAAACGGATGGAATCATATAGAGGAATCATGAGAGAGACAAAATCCGGTTTTAGATTAAATCGGATTAGACCGATTTCGGTTTATGATTAAACCATAAATCAAGAACGGTTTAGTTGGACCAATTAATTATAATCTAAATAAATAGATTTAATTAATTTAGCTAAACATGGCCTAGTCAGATTGGACTAAGCTAGGATGGGTTTCTGTACATTAATTAAAAGCTTTGGGCTTTAAGCCCGTTAAAGTCTTTAATTAATTATTGACTAAAAAGCGTTATAAAAGGAAAATTTTCAGATCTTAAAGTTAAGGAAATTTGTCCAAAACCCTAATCTCTCTCTCTCTCTTGGCCGACAGACCCTCTCTCCTCTCTCCTCCCCGTTTTGCTTGCTTCGATCTTCTAGTAAGGATCGTTGTGAGTATCCCTAGATTGCTCTTTCTATGTGGACGTTCTTTACAGGTCACTGAATTTTATTTAGTGAGAAAGAGATTTTGAATCAAGGTAGTATATATAAATTTTAGGGGTAATTACAGATCAGTACACCCGTCGAAACCTCATTTCAGGATCAGTACCCCAAGTTTGTAATTTTTTTTCTCGGTCCCCCAAGTTTAAAACGTTAACACTTTAGTCAAAACTCTGTTAAATTTAACAACAATACTATTCATTTTTTTTAATACCCAAAATACCCCCGAGTATAATTTAAATGTGAATTTACCATTTTACCCTGCATGAAACATTAAGTTTATTTCATGCTTCAAGGATATATGTGTCTTTTTAAATAAATAAGTTTTAAAATTAAAAAAATTATCTGAAAATCCTAAAATACCCTCTTCTCCACAAGAACACTACCCTCTCACTTCTGCACAAGAACACCCTCTCATCCATCTTACTATCTGCCATAATCACAATTTTAAGAACAAAAATTCAAATTTTCTCACAATTTTTCATTTGAATTCCAATGATAAAAATACATCATAAGTCAATACATTATCAATGAATTTTTTTATCTTAATTAATGATAAAAAACAAAAAAAAAACAATCAACTGCAAATCTGGTCCATGACCGCACCGACGAAGACCCTGAGGAGGAGGACCAGCGGCGGGAGTGCGACGGGGTGCGACAGAGACCGCGAGCCCGCACGGTAGCCGGAGACTCTTGTTGATGAAGATGGAGAGGTTCTTTTGAGAGATGAGGAACCAGGAGGAGGACCTGCGGCGGGAGTGCGACGGGGTGCGACGGAGACCGCGAGACAGATTGCAATTCAAAATTGCAGCCCTACTCCGCCGAAGCGCGCTCGGAAACTCCAGACCCACCACCTTTAGACTTGTCGCCGGCTTCATCGTCATCGAACAAAACTGAGACAGATCTGGACCGGAAGAGGCCGCCGGAGCGGAGCCCAGCGACGGTGGCGCCGGAGTCGAGCCGAGCCCGGTAATCGATGACCTCTGCTCCGACCCCAATCAACGACCTCCAATCGACAGAATCGACCCCAATCGACGGCTGAATCGATGACCTCCAGTTGAGATGAGATATGGGTCTGATGAAGTCGATGGTGCTCTCGTGCTTGACGATCTCACTGACGCAATCGACATCGACGGTGCCGGAGATGTTGACGGAGTAGATGACGCCGGTGCGAAGGTCGGTCTGGAGAAAGGAGTGCATCATCACCCAGAGCTCAAAAATCTGGAGGGGGAGGACGGCGCCGGGGAGCAGGACCGGGGGAGGGGGAAGATTGGGAGCTCCACGGTTTCGCTTGATTTGGCAGCGAAGCACCGGAGGGGGATGGGTCTCCTGCGGCGGAGGAAGTTGGGCGGGGCAACGGAAGGAGGATATGGTTTGAAGGAGGTGGGAGAATGAGAGAGTATGATGGCGGAAATCATTGTTAGAGGAGGGGAACATATATTAGGTTAGAGAATTATGGTTGGGTATTGTGTGTAATTAAGTTTAAAGGAGAGGGGTATAAATGAAATTTTATAGTTTATTTTAAAAATAATAATTCTTTTATTTTTTTAATTGAAAAGACAATCTTACCCTCAATTCACTAGGTAAATTGATGATTTATTTAGGGGTAAAAGTGTAATTTCATAATTACCACAAAGATTATATAAAATTGAAAATGATATGCCGAGGGGCATTTTAGACTTTTTACAAACCACATCAGTTAAATCTAACAGAGTTAGACTAAAGTGTAAATGTTTTAAACTTGGGGGACCGAGAAAAAATAAATCAAACTTGGGGTACTGATTCTAAAATGAGGTTTCGGCGGGTGTACTGATCTGTAATTACCCCTAAATTTTATTCTAGCCTAGATCTCATGATCAATTCATGATCATATAAGATCCTTATTAAACATGGAACTTTGAGGTTAATTTCTTGTATGGACATGAAATTAATTGATTGGAACCCTCAAATAATTCCTTCAATGTCTACGGTCATGACTCATGGCCTATTGGTTGTCCAATGGCCAACCATTGCCACGGAGCCGTGGCCACTTGGGGCAATCCGTGGCCAACACTTGGTCACGGACCTGTGGCCCCTAGTGGTCACGTGTCCTATTCTTCACTTGCTCTCCCAGTACTCCGGACTTGTTATTTGTGTGTGACCCTTAGGCTCATGAGTCATTTGTAAATGACCATAAATCTCTATTTGATCCATTCATCATAAGTGGCCTCTAGTAATATATTATGATTACCCAATGATCATGAATATCGATGATTCGACTTTAACCTCTTTGTTGTAACTATCATAATCCCTTTGTCACTAGATATCTCGTTTGAACATCAGACATAGAGTCGTCACCCTTATATATTCAAACATGTTTCTTAATCTTGAGTTGACTGAGTATGAAAACTCTTTATCAAATAGTGTGGTCGCACGTTTCTTCTCAGTCATTCTCATCAAGAGGCCTAAACATATATCGTTCCCACTAGTACGTGAGGGACAAATCTCTTGACCGTCATTCTTATCCCTCATATGACTCGTCGCATAGACAATCATACCCCTTTTTTAGCTTGTTACAGAAAACGTACGCGAGCACGTCAAACTACGAGAGTTGTCATATAAAAATTCACGAAAACTCCAAAGTTCTTAAGAATTCAATGATACTACAACAACTGAAAATGCTCATGACTTAATATATAACACATTTCTCGGGTCGGGTCATTCAGTATCATTTCTCTAAATGATATCTATGATATAAGTTGGTAAATTTTTACCTATGATCAGTAGAGCGTGATAATCAATCATTCTTATACTGATCGCTATATATATTTATAACTTTATGACCATGGACCTGCAATATCTATTGCACTAGGAATCTATCACATAAAGAATCTTACACTAAAATTGATTATACAACCATATGTGTAAACTCCACGTACATGCATTTATAATTGTCTAACCATTTTGTTAAGGTGTATTGTAATTTATTTTTATTTTTTTACATGTAGATATCCTTATAAAGTGTCCGTACAGTATCATATCTAATTGAGTTGGTTTTTAAGAGCAACTTAACCCAAATTGCCAAGTCCAAAATCATTTCTCAATAGCAGGTAAAAGTTAAGGACTCGTCATTGTTTAACACCAACTCAAATCTTCAGATTTTACTTCAGATGTTCGATCAATATAAAGTTTCAATATGGTAATAAAATAATTTCAAATGTAATTAATTTATCGGTTAAATGATATACAATAATATTCAATTTACGCAAACTTTGTTATAGTTAGTTGGTAAATATGCAAACACACCGTAACAAATTTGATAAATATGCAAATGGAGATTTAGCAATTAACAATGGGTTGGAGTCTGACGAAGAGGGGGTCTTGACTTTTCTCTATCATTTAGAAATGCTTTTGGAGATTTAGCAACTTGAGTTATAGTTGCTCTTATCATCAATAGATTAAGGATGAAAGTTGATAAATCTTCAAAAGTAAGGAAATTTATAGCAACCGAACGAAGTTGCTCTGAGATTAATAATCATTTTACCTTTACTTTGATTTTATATTTCCAAAACATGTTATTGCAAGTCCAAAAAGCATTAGCATATTCAAAGTTCTGATCACTGATGATGTGTAAATCTGAACCAGCTCTAATACTATTTTGCAGTTAACCAATTAATACAAAAACTTAAATTAATACACGAGTTAAATATTTGTTGTGTCATTTGATCATCACGTGTATGCTTTAGTTTCCGGGTATCTTCTTCCAAACATATTTATATGCAAAGTCCGGTCAATGAAACGATCATTGCCAAAGCTTTCGCTGTGTAGGGTCGATCGGTGACGACGGTCAGTGGGGTGGTTTAGCATTAACAACGATCGATTATAATGTTCGAAAGTGAAAGGTCGGCAATCATGGGCTTGAAGATGGGCCGATGAGATCCATATATATCCCAAGTTCATGGGCTGTTTTTACCGTAATAAAGCATCTATATCTCATTGCAAGGTTGTACAATCATATTAAATACGTAGTGCAATGTTGGAGAACATGTTGGACTTGTGCAAAATTGAAATTATCACTGCAAGATTTTTGTTATAAGGACGGCGCACGCGAGGCGCAAGCGAGAAGAGAAAAATCACCGGTGGAAAATGAGAACAACACACGGTGCGCAGGCGGTATGTCGTTGTTTATATAATCTAGGTATAGTATAACAATTGCGCACACGTTTATATCAGTACGAAGTTAGTGTTAAGAACAGCGCACTTAAATGTATACGCAGGTAAAGCTTAACAATTGCACTCACGAACTGAAGCCCAGTCATAATACAGGGCTGCCGGAGATGTTCCCTACGAAACTCAGCCTTGTGGTTAAATCGTCGACAACTCATCCTCTGATGTTGTCGACGACTCCAAATCCAAAGCCAGATCAGAACCGTAGCCAAATTGACCACACACGTCCATTAATCGAAATCATGAGCACATGCATCGGAATCGAAATATCCAACACAGACGTCGATATCGGAATTTTCATTTGAACAGGGTGCACGGCCGTCGTGTCGTAGCTGGAGATCTTCAACAACACTGTCGTAGCCGGAGCACGGAGACGAAGCTCTGTAACAAAGAAGGGAACCGTGAAAAAGTGGGAGAGGAAGGATCGAATGCATTTTGGAGTTTTTCCGTTTAAAGTTCAGTATGGCAACGGGGCGGATTTGGCAGTCCCCGTCCCCCTCCATATTAGAATCGGATCGGAGATTCCCCGTTTCTAACAGGAACGAGGATTCCCCGTTCTCCGTTTCCAACCCAAGAAGATGTTAAAACATATTTATTTTTTAATAAAATTTGTATTAAAAATTATTATTTTAATAAAATATATACTTTAAATATTTTATTTTTCATTAAACATGTATTATGAAATATTATTTTAATTAAAAATGTTATTTTTCATTAAATATGCATTTTAAAATTAATTAATTTTTTTAATATATCGGGGCGGAGCGGAGCGGGGATACCTCACCCGTCCCCGCCCCGTTTTCATCCGGATTTCGGGTTCTTCCCGACCCAGTGTAGTAAAGTTATAGTGAAATTTTGGAGGGTAAATTAACATGTAAATATCCCTTAACAATGACATGGTCAGTGATTTAGTATTTACAGCACAATGGGTTTGTAAAAATCTATAGTACATTCCTTCAAGACTGTCTGTCCATTTGGTGCTACTGCTACTCATAGGACACATGTTACCAAAAGCTAAAGTAACATCTGAATGCAACGATCCTACCTACCCCTCCTTATACTGAAGCTCCTCAATCCTGTTAAAAACCAATTATCGCATTCCCTTGGATTGTAATAAACAAACATGAATTTCATCTTTCTTGTGATGAAATTGAAATTGGATCGAAGGTAGGGAAATTTTGGCGGTGGTTTCTTTTTCTGCAATTCTCCAATTGAATTGATGGTTTCGAATATAATTAACACTAGAAGTCAACTCAATCTTAACCGTCCATCTTCTAGTTTTCAAAAACTAGTGTTAAAAATGGATTTGGTCGAGGACATGTTGATCATGTCTCGTCCCACGCATGATATATATAACATTATATACTTTTTGGTGGGTTTCCAAAGAACGAAAGTTCTTCATATTATTATTCGATAGAGACTTAGCGAGACACAAGTATTTTGCGATCATTTGATTTACAAGACGCAGGTTCCGGCAAACATAAGCAGTTTTCGTTTCTGGGATGATATATGATAGTGCAATTGCTTATTTTCGTTTGGGTTGGTTTGGATGTTTTATTTATTATTGAATGTGTTAGGAGCAGCTACAAGGAGAATATTAGGAATTGTCATTTTATTGAGTTTTGGTTATTTATGGTCTTTTTCCACTCCAAATTATTTGAATGCTCAATTCCTTGCGAAGAAATAGAAGTGTGGCCAATTTCATGGAGTATTATTGTAGAATTTATAGCAATTTCATTGGTTAGGACATGCGAACACATGAGGTTAAATGGTTGAAACTTGAAAACAAACTAGAAAATAAATCAGATGTCAACCTTCATACTGGTTTGATGATCAAAAATACGAAATGGTTTTTGACATGAAACGTTAATATGTGTAAAAGATTTCATCGACCAGAAGAAGGATGTGTCATGAACCTCACCACCCATCATTGATTCTTCGAGCTCCAATTCGTTGATTTTAGGAACCTCTCATATTAATGACACAAAATATCATCAACCTCTCGTAAGCGTTCTAATTTCTAATGGGAGATGGGTTTGTAGCAGTGTCATTCCCTTAATTTAGTAGCATAGTTTGTATAATCCTCATCTTTATTGGTTTAATTGGCACTTTTAGACAGTTGAAGCCATGTTATTTAATCTTAAACAAGATTTAGAATAGTAGAGTTGAAGTTAATTGACCTACTGATCCAATATTTGTCCCATGTGTCTGACTTAAGAAAAGACCACCAACCCCATGAAAAGGAAATTGGCTACCAATATTTGAAAAAGACCAACGCTTGCGAGAACAAGTAAACCCACATCGGTAGAGCGAGAGAAGTAGCTGAGCTGATGTGCATATAAAAGACAAGTTGAGCAGAAGAAACAATCATACCTTTCTCGGCCTTTTGGCTAAGATCAAGTGTAGTATTTGTTCTTATCAGTTTAATATCTGATATGTGGGCCATGGGTGAAGGCCCACCACAGTAGCTTGCTGCTGGGGCCTTCAAGCGTCGCCTTGGTGCTGCACTACTGCCTCGGCCCGGCGCAACCCTCCAATTCCAGTTTAAATCGTTATAGGACACATAATGATCACATTCCCTTGGATTGTAATAAACAAACATGAATTTCATCTTTCTTGTAATGAAATTGGATCAAAGGTAGGGGAATTTTGGTGGTGGTTTCTTTTTCTGCAATGGATTTGATTCTCCAATTGAATTGATGTTTTCGAATATAATTAACATTAGAAGTCAACTCAATCTTAACCGTCCATCTTCTAGTAGATGGAGTATAAGTTCTATTTCTTCAGGTCAAGACCAGAGAGAGAGAGATGGCTTCGAGCATCTCCTACATCACCGGTTCTGAGCTTCATTCTCTCAAGCTTCGCCCAAACATCGCCGTCGTCGATGTTAGGTAATCTATCTGATCTGGAGACCCTTTTCATTTTTTCCCCAGAATTTGCTCTGATTTTTTGTGATTGCGGTTGCTATTTGAAGGGACGAGGAGAGGAGCTACGATGGACACATAGCTGGGTCTCTGCACTACGCGAGTGGCACTTTCTCTGACAACATCCCTAATCTGATTCAGCAAGTTAAAGGCAAGGACACTCTTGTTTTCCACTGCGCACTCAGCCAGGTCTGTACCGTGCCTTCTTCATGAATCGTTTTCTATTGGGTCTCAAGTTTTGTGTTGGATGATTGGGTCTTGACCAATCTTATCTGGGTAATTTTTGTTTTAGCTCATCTTGTGAAGTTGATTGCTCCTTGGAGGTGTTATTCTAATTCCATTGACACATGAAATAAATCATTCAACATAGGGTGATAGGTTGCTAAAATTGGGCACACTACAGATTCACAGTTTACTTTTATTGCCAACTGGTCGGTGAACTACTGTTTTCCCGAATTGCTAATTTATACTACCATAATGGTTTGTCACGGCGAGGGGCGATCATCTGTCTGGTTTGTCTTAGTTGAGCTCAGTTCTGCAATAATGTTATGTCAAATAGGTTGATCGCGTACTTAATTAGATGTTGTCTTGGATGAGTAATGAGTAACATACAAGGTAGACATCCATATTTACCTTTAAAAACTATAGAAGTTGGATTAACATCATATGTTTGATGAAGCCCCAAGTTGCATTAAAGCATGTACCATTTTGAGGGAATGAGGGATGGAAGAGGATTGTTGATATGGAGATTTAGAAAGGGCGTAACAATATTACACAGCATGATCTTCAAGATTGGTTAATGACTAATAGATTCATAGGTTCTGTTGTTCCACAGTGAGTACTGAGTAGTTTAGTCTCTCGGAAATTTGCCAGATCCCGGTTCATAGTCTATACGCAACACTTTTGAATTGGCCGATACCACCAGCATATTGTTCTTTTTTATATAGGGATGTCTTTCGCCGAAAAACTGAAAAAGAGATGGTAGCATGACTGTATGTTTCTTGTTAGAGTATAAAATTATAATTGGTCCTTCAACTACCAACTTAAGCTTTTAGTTGAGTTGTCCTCTAATATGGTATAGAGCTTGTACCTCGCGGACACGAGTTCGAATCCCAGGACATGCAAAAATTTATTTCTATTAAACTCTCTTCTATATTTGTCAAAAAGCTTACTCTTATTCCAAATGGGCCTCTATAAATCTCTTCTTCTCAAGAAAGCCAACCTCAAAACAGGCTTGTCAATGCGCATTTGAATCAGAACCGCGTTTTGTTTGGAAAATGCACTCGAATTTGTTGAACCTTCTACACCATTTTAAATTTTCTGCTCATTTTATGATTTGCCAGTTACCAATTCTCCAACTGTCGACATTCTATATCTATCTTGTCAACTTAAAAAGTTATGCCTACTGTTGTCGGTTGTAGGAAAGAAAAGGACAAGCCCAAAAATCATATTATAAGTCATCTATGCTATGGCTATGAACTATGATGGGTATTAGTTACATTGATGAATTACTTCCTATAATTTCTGTATTTTAGTTGTCCCAATCTAACTGTGTGATACCATTGTTCATATAAGGTGCTTAAAATGTGAATACACGTCTTGGGTTAGGTCTGTCATCCCTGCATTCGAATGGAAGTTTATACTAAACTTAAATTATCCGATCATGTATATGATGTTTTGGATACCTTAGAGGGGTTATATGTGACACATTGTGCTAACGATATGGACGCTTTTGTAGGTTCGTGGCCCAAGCTGTGCGAGGAGGTTAGCCAGCTATCTCGAGGAGAAGAAAGGAGATACAGATATTAAGAACATTTTGGTTTTGGAACGCGGCTTCAATGGCTGGGAAGCTTCTGGTAGGCCTGTTTGTCACTGCAATATTGACCCCTGCAAAGGCAATCACAATATCAGCTCATAGTAGCCATTTCGAAAGCGTGTGTGCTTGTGATTGTGAAGAAAGCCTACTGTTTCTGGGATTAGGAACTGGCTTAGTTTCAAACTGCATTTCTATACTATAGCACATAGCTAAAATATACCTAAACATAACATACTAAACTGTCAGTATGCATATCTGCTTGAAGTAAACTATACTCAGTTTGCAGCTTTTGAAGTTTATGCTGTTTCTCATTGTACTCTCATTTGTTACTTGTTATGTTGTAGACATAGGATTGTCATTGCCTGAGAATTATTTTTTGCAGCGAGAACAAGGAACTAATTTCCTGCTGTTTCATTAATGGCACTTGACTGTAGATAACACTGTTATTAACTTATTATACTGGTTTTGTCATTTTATTACTAACGGGGTAATATCATCAATTTGCATATCTACTCCTGTTCAACTCTCAAATTTCAACATGGTTCTCTCTCAATCTTCCTGGAACTCAAGCTAGTGAACCAGAAAGTTCACAAGCGATTTTGAGTGTTAGAGTATAAAATTATAATTAGTACTTCAAATATCAGCTTAAGCTTTTAGTTGAATGACCAATTATAATTTCATACCCTAACAATTATGGTATTAGAGCTTGTACCTCGTAGACACGAGTTCGAATGCCAGAACATCAAATTTTTATTTCTATATAACTCTTTTATATTTGTTAAAAATGCCCCACTCTTATTCTAAGTGGGTCTTCATAAATTTCTTCTTCTCAAAAAGTCAGACTAACTTCTAATGGCTCATTAATCTCCTCTTCTAAAAAGTGCACGTCCAAACCTAAGAACGGGCTTGTCCATGAGGAGTATGTTAGAGTATAAAACTATAATTGATCTTTCAATCATCAGCTTAAGGTTTTAATTGAGTTGATTCTCTAATATTAAGATTAACGAACCAGGATTTCAAAAGCGATCGAGTTGCTATTAACGCAAATCTAAGCTAAAACTTGGAATTTTAAAGGTTGTGATTCTTTTTTGGGGCTTGGTTGTACACATGTTTTTTTTGGTTAATACGAGTTTTAGATAGGTGATTAGGGTTATTATTGTGGTCATGTGGCAATTATGTGTCATAATCTCAGCGTTTTTTGTTTGATTTTATACAACATATTTTATTAATGTCATTGTTTTTTTATTCCATAGATTGTTTTGTTAATCTTATTATTTGTTTCGACCTTAAAATAGGGGTTTAGATTTGATGGTTACATGTAAATCCGTGTCACATCTCCAAAGATTTATATGTGATCCCTTTGTTGTGTTTGTATAAAGTATATTTATTTCAATACTTAATGTCATATGGATCACCTTAGAATTACTTGTTTTTCAGATAGATACATTTAAGAATTTGTTTTTATTAAGGTAGATACTTAAAAATTGTAATTTTTTTCACTTAGCACCTTTTCGTCTATTTCAGTTAACTTTTAATATTTATGGCTTGTAAAATGACTAAAACACTCTTACTTATAATTCTAATTTTCAAAAACTTGTCATTCTTTGTTTCTCTCCATTCTCCCTTTTGATCTCTCTCTCATCCCCTTCTCAAAGAGCTCTCTAGGTGGCTGAAACAATGATTTAACTTGTAGTGATTTAACTAGTAATGATTTGGGTTGAGATCATTTATAAAGTTATGCAAATCTCCTTTGTGCTGAAAGAGGAAGAAACTCATACACAAATAGCCAAACAAAGACAACAGACAGAGTAACAAAACATGGAATACATAAGATCGGTCGATGGTGATCCATCCAAGTACCACTCTTACTACTGTAATGCAACGTACGTGGTTAGAAATGACTTTTTATTACATTTTGTTGATTCACAAGAATACCGAAGATTATAAATTTTGAGGGAAACCTCGATTTTTATTTAAACTTTAATAACTAATTAACAAAAACGTACAACCGTGCTTAAATACCCAAAACCTAATTGCAAAAAAGGAAATTCTAAACTTATTGGAAAAAAACAAATTATTAAAATTGCAAAAAATGTGTCGAAACTTTAAAACGTGTGATTTTGACCCCCAAGATGACCTCGGATGGCTGAAATCCACCGTACATGATGGTGAAGCCATGCGTTTGCTCAAAACGTCGTTTCTACCCGGAAAACACTAGTATTCTTTTCGAAATCTGACACTTTCTCGATTTACACCGCATCATATTACTATCAACGCGCTCATGATTAAATAATATGGAAATTCACCAAACTGATATTAATAAACCAAATATAATTATTCTCCTAAAAATAGATTGAGTTCAATTCATCTCCCAATTTTGTAACCTATCAAATTCTCACCTTTTCATTTCTTTTTCCTTGTTCCTATTCGGCAATGAAAAATATTCTCCAGCATCTGCACTCCTTTATAAATCTGTTTTGTTTTTATTATTAATGTATTTCATTTAATCCAATGAAGAATGTCACGAAAAAAAAAATCAAAACGATTTCTTGGTGGCTCGGCGAGAGAGATCAAAGAAAGAGAATGAGAAAAATAATGATTGGCAAGTCTATAAAAATTAGAATTATAAGTAAGATATTTTATTTTACAAGCCAAAATGTTAAAAAGTAAAAGAAGTGGATGGAAAAATAGTAGCCGAAAAAAAATGCAATTCTTAAGCATCCACTGTAACAAAATTTTGATGGTGTCGGATATTTAACGGTGTTAGCTAGCTACCCGGTTAATGAGCGGGTACGGGTACCGCCCATTGACATTCCTATTTCCTGGGCCGGTTACGTTCGCTGAAAGTACTATATTACCCCTCACCCAACCAACTTAGAGAACTCCAGGCGCATGATAGCACAATCTCTCTCTCTCTCTCTCTCTAAACACTACAGAACAAAAGACATCTCATAGACTCGACGCGCAAAGCAAAGCAAGAGCAAATTGAATCGATCTCCTTCTTCGTTACGCAGCGCAAGACTCGACTCGAAGATGGTAAGTCAACGGATCCTTGCTCTTGTTCATGATTGAATCTGCTTCGAATCCATGTCATGGATCGCAAATTGATACACTATTTTCGTGTTTGAATCAGGTTTGCTTGATGTGTTTGATACCGCTGTTTCTGGTCCCAATCGTGAACGTACTGCCTATTCTCTTCTATTATCTCATGGTAAGGTCATTCTTATTCATAGATTTTGTGTCGATGGGTTGTTCAGATCCTCAACTGAATTTCTCATCTGGGTTCCTTGAATATGAATTGTTAGTGGTTGATTTGTTTATCTGTGTTGTGCGTGTGTTTTTGATACATGTATCTATTGCGACAATTAAAGTTTGATATTCTCCAACTGACCCAATTGAGAGCAATTTTGTTAAATTTTGGAAAATTTCAGGCAAAATTTTATGGGGTTATGGGCTGGGAGTACAAGAAGCCAGAAGTTGCTCCTCCTGCTTGTCCCTTCAAGCCTGCAGCATCCAAAAAGGTTAGTTGGGTAGTTTTCAAATGCGTTTGGAGTATGATCTGCTTTGGCTTGTTGAGTGCTAGTGCAATGGTATGTTAAGGCCGAGATTTCTTCACTATTGACTGTGAAGTTAATTTGTGAGTGTGTTTGGGTGTTTTATTGAACTTCGAAATCAACTTATTCTCGACGAAGGAACTCTCATTTGTGCATTTTCTTGTTGTGATTGATTGATATAAAGTTTATGTATATGAATATAGATACTCCCTCCTTCTCAAAATGAGTGTCGTACTTTTCTAATTTGGATGTCTCAAAACGAGTCACCACTTTCCTTCTATGGAAGTTATTATGCTTGAAAGATTACTTCTTTTGTTAGCTAACACCTCTTGGTGGATTAACACATAGTACGAAATGATTAGGTCAAACCATAATTTCACTCATCCTTGCCCTTACAAAAAGGCAAACAGGACACTCATTTTGGGGACGAAGAAGTAAATTTTCTTAGAATTGAGCAGCAAAGTGGTAGAACATTTATATTGTTGCAATGGTGCATGATGAATAATATTTGAAGATCATTGCCATTAAGCCTTAAAGTAGGCCGTGTGTTGCTTGGTGATTTAATTAGTAACTCAGGGAAGAGGTTTTGATATGCATGAATCAGTCTTGTCAATGGGAAAAACCTTGTTATTGTAGTGAAGAAAGAGATTGTCTGCTCAGAGTGGGAATTGATTCAAAATGTAAAAGTTTGAGTCTGTTGGGGGACTTTGATTTGCTTCAAACATGCCTAGGCTGAATCAGTCTTCCCATATTCAGATAGGTGAGGTTAAAGAACTGAAACAAGGTTTATTCATATAAAATATTCTTCTATAATATAGTCATAATTTAAAGATTCATTTGTATTATCATCAGTCCATGACTAACATCCTACAATTTGTGGTACTGTTGCTGTTTCTATCAATTTTGTGTATCGATTGTAGACTTATAGTTCATATGGCCCAAGGCTGCCTTACAACATTAATTTAACAAGGTTCTCTGTGATTTGGGCAGGCGGGCTTAGAAGCTGAACCTGGTGTGGCAGCACCCGTATCAACAGAATCCAAAGCAAAACTGGCAGGAGGAGTTGATGATAAGCAAGACTAGAGTTGTATTATCTCTTTTTGTTACGGGTACTGGTTGAAACTAAATGTGTAAAGAATGCGTATTTGAAATCTTCTGTTGATTGCATCTGAATTTATATATTCTTAGAGATTTGAATGATAAGTAGCAAAGAGCTTGTTTCTGTGTAAGCTATTCCCATCCTCTTCCTGCCCAGTTTTGGTGGGATGGAAACCTTGTTTTCTTCGTGATTGCCTAATCCTTCCTCTAGTAGCTTCCTAACATCTGCCATGATTAGCTTCACAAATCGGCCTTTCTCCCAAATAGGAGTGTAAACGAACCAAATCGAGCCTCAGTTTGGTAGGGCTCGGCTCGCGAAAAGGTGTTTAGTTTGAGCTTGGCTTGAGGTCGAATGAGCTTTTTATTCAACTAAGTTCGAGTTCGTCTCAGGAAAAAATATGCGGGCCGATTCGGTTCACTTAATTTTCAATATAAATATTTATTAAAATATAAAATAAGTATTAAATAAAAACATATATAATTTATCAAATATTAATCATATCAGTATGACCAGATTCGGTTAGTTTAATTTCATTATAAATATTTACATTTTTTAAAATATACTAATACATATATATATATATATATATATATATATATTAACCGAGTCAGCTTGCAAGCCTATCGAGCCTTAAACGGTCGAGCTCGAGCTTGGCTCGTTTATTCAAGGGATAATTCCAGGTGACTACACTTAGATTTTGCTGTTTTTCACCTGACTACACCTAGAATTTTTTTTTCCAGCTGACTACGCCTAGAATGTGCAAAATTTTTACTTTTCATTTTCCGTCCAATTCTGTTAGTTTTTACCGTTTTCTTCATGTGAAATGACTAAAATGCCCTTCAGGTTTAAAGAGTTATTATAATTGGATTGAAAAGACTAAAATGCCCTCACCTATTCATCTAATTTTCAAACACATGCCATTCTTCACCCTCACCAACCCAATCCTATAGCCTCGCCCCCTCGAACTCCCTCTCCTCCACCTCACCTTCGCCTCCTCCTCTCGTCGGAGCACTGCTCCCGTTCCTCCTGCTCCCGAGCTCCCTCTGTTCCTCCTGCTCCCGTTCCTCGAGCTCCTCGAGCGTATAGGATAGTGAGTTCTGGGTAGAAGCAATTTCTTCAGTAATTTCCTTTTGGCTCCACATAATCCTTCTTGTTTCTGCGCAAATTTTTTTAAAAAAAAATCGAAATTTTACATTTATTAAAGCTTCTGGTAACGAACCCATTTCCTGATTTAGTGGGTTCTCAATGATTGTCAAATGGGCTCGCTAAATCTGCATGTGCAGCTCCATCTTCAAGCATTTACAGCTCATCTTCACCGATTTTAAGTGCTGGGTTTTGGAGAAGAAGAGCTCGGTCGGTGAATTTGAAGTATGTTTGTTAATTTCTGATTTGAAGTAAGTTTGTTTGTGAATTTGAAGTAAGTTGTTTGTGAATTTGAATGTGGCTCTACCCTAAAGTTCTTGGCTTCAACCCTTCTGAGAGATGGGGTCACTCTGCTTGCTACTCCCATGGGCTTGTTTATGTCTTTGGGGTATTTTCTTACATACTTGAATTGTTTTTATTTATTTTAATATGGTTATGTTTGGTTAATGATGGATATGCTTTCTTCTCTAGTTCTTAGTTTTTGCTACTTTCTCTGTGTTGGGTTGTTGCTGTTGCTATTGCTATTGTTTCTCTGGTTTGGTTCCTTCAAATTAGCAGTGGACAATTATGTGTTCCAGCCACACTACCCAGAACTCACTATCCTATATGCTCGAGGAGCTCGAGGAACGGGAGCAGGAGGAACAGAGGGAGCTCGGGAGCAGTGCTCCGACGAGAGGAGGAGGCGAAGGCGAGGTGGAGGAGAGGGAGTTCGAGGGGGCGAGGCTATAGGGTTGGGTTGGTGAGGGTGAAGAATGGCATAAGTTTGAAAATTAGATGAATAGGTGAGGGCATTTTAGTCTTTTCAATCCAATTATAATAACTCTTTAAACCTGAAGGGCATTTTAGTCATTTCACATGAATAAAACGGTAAAAACTAACAGAATTTGACGGAAAATGAAAAGTGAAAATTTTGCACATTCTAGGCGTAAGTCAGCTGGAAAAAAAATTTTTAGGTGTAGTCAGGTGAAAAACAGCAAAATCTAAGTGTAGCCACCTGGAATTATCCCTTTATTCAACGATCTCAATCTTGAGCTCGATTATAACGAATCCGAATAAAATATTTAACGAATCGAACTCAAACGAATCCACATCTTTACTCCCAAATATCCACAGCTGAAATTACTAAGCTTACCAGATGCAAAACTGAGACAAGGTTGCACCAACTATATTCACAGCAAGTACAAGTACTCGACTCACTTAACAATTTCTTATCTCAATCGATAAATACACATACAGAGCGGATACATGGTATGCAATCGAAATGCGCTTGGCTGCATCCTAGTTCATAAGACACATCTGAACACAAATATTGGTCCAATTATGTTCGTAGCCGGATAATTATACTGATCATATTCACGGTGTCCTTAGAGTCGAAACAAAGGTGCACAGAACAAATTTGTTAGAGCCAACTAGTGTGATGTGAGAAAGCCAGTGTGGTGTAGAGAAGCACCACCAGTGTGTGATTTGGAAATAAGGAATAATGGGTTGAGTCCCACATCGAAAGCGAGGATGAGCCTAGGAAAGGGTAGCTAGTATATAAGATGAGGCTCAGCTGATGATAAAATCACGCAGCCGTGCAGTGAATACAGAGCGAACTATTCTTTCGCCTTTTACTAAAGAATACCGTGTATTCGTTGCATACAGCGGCATACGCTTATTTTTGGAGGGCTTTTCATTAATTGGATTGCCCCAACAATCTCAAGTTTAAGTGTTTGTTCTATTTTGTCTTAAAATTGGCTATTGGGCCTCTTGGTGTACTGTAATAATATCCTCGTGCATTAGACCAAAATTAACATTTTTACATGATTCTTAAGTCAATTAATAACCTTAATTTTTGAAACTTATGTGAAGGCAATTAATTTCAATTCATGCGTGTACTTGGATGTTCAACGTAAATATATGGATTTGGTTGATTCCGGGCACTATAGTCACAGGTGCAGATGGTTTTCCTCATTGGGGCAGTTTCGGAGTAAAATTTGATATATATATATATATATATATATATATTATTGTAAGAAGGTGTTTTGTACTTCTTTAATAATGATTAATGTTTATTTATTTTTATAAAAATGTATGTTTTTTTTTGAAAAATGACCGAAATTTATCTGAAAATTAAGAAAGGAAAATGACACTTTTGTGCACCTAAATATACACTTTTGACACTTTCATACCCTAACTTTTTTTTTTCTCTTTTTTCCATACCCGAATTTCATTCTAGGACAACTGGTCATTTATTTACCAAAAATGGCCCTAAATTTTTGTTCAATTCATGAGTATTTGGTTCATGGGTATTTTGGTTCAATTTATTTGTATTTTGGGAAAATAGTCCAGAAGTACCCTGAATTTTGGTTCAATTCATGGGTATTTTGGAATTATTGTCCCAAAATAAAATTCGGGTATGGAAAAAAGAGAAAAAAAGTTAGGGTATGAAAGTGACAAAAGTGTATATTTAGGTGCACAAAAGTGTCCTTTTCCTAATTAAGAATTATTTTACAGAAAACTAATTATTTTAACATTCTATTTTTATTATCTTCTAATTAATTTTTTTATAATTTAATTAATTTAATCATATATATATATATATATGGGATAATGACAGTTTGTTACACCTAACTATGGTGAAATGACACTTTAATACCCTAACTATAAACTTTTTTTTAGTACCCTGACAATGTTTTTGTGACAACTTACCCCTAAAATGTCTAAAATGCCCAAAATGTCCTTGGTTTAAGAAACCAAAATCAAATTGGTTCAATTTGGTTTAAAACCCCAGAATTAAACCGGTTCAACTTCAATTGAACCGGTTCTTCTTCTTTTTCAACGAACAGGAGCGTGACGCCGACACGCTCGGCGAGCTTGACGAGCACCTCCCTGACCTCGGTGAGCTTTTCGTCGGCGTTGGTGTTGGGGTCGCTGACGGTGGTGATCTTGAGGAAATAGGAATTTGATGGCTTTGCGGAGATCAATTTCAACTACCTCATCTCTATCGGAGAATTAAGCAGACAGGTACTGGGCATCTATATTGTGACTTGCTTCATTTTTTGTATATTATCAAACGATTTCTCCATGGTTTGATAAAGCTAAATGATTGCAGCATCAAATGCTATGTCGTGTTGGATGGTTTGGTTTATTCGGTTTCTCTATTTTCATTTTGATGCCGCTTTTCTTGTATGATAGTTTGGCTTCTGATTGTTTGGTTCTGTATATGATGGAATCTCTATGTTGTTATGACAGAAATGGAGATAGTTGAAATGTTTCAGTCACCCATTTCACCCATTGATGCAATGCAAAACTTGCCTGTGAATCGAAAGGTGTCGTGGCAGGACCCCTCGGTTAGGACTTTGGACGAAAGGTTTATTAGGATTCTGAAAATATTCAAGTGGGGGCCTCCTCCCTCAAGATCACCACCGTCAGCGACCCCAACACCAACGCCGATGAAAAGCTCGCCGAGGTCAGGGAGGTGCTCGCCAAGCTCGCCGAGCGTGTAGGCGTCACGCTCCTGTTCGTTGAAAAAGAAGAAGAATCGGTTCAATTGAAGTTGAACCGGTTTAATTCTGGGTTTTTAAACCAAATTGAACCAATTTGATTTTGGTTTCTTAAACCAAGGGCATTTTGGGTATTTTAGACATTTTAGGGGTAGGTTGTCACAAAAACATTGTCAGGGTACTAAAAAAAAGAAGTTTATAGTTAGGGTATTAAAGTGTCATTTTACCATAGTTAGGTGTAACTAACTGTCATTATCCCTATATATATTACTTAAAAATATGTCTAAGATAAATTGTGTTCTACAGGACTTTTTTGTTTTTAAGAAATGATTAAAAATAAAAATAGACACAAATTTGAAAAGAATAAGATTTTTTAATCAAAATAGACAATTACACAAATTAAACACATCAAGTAAAACTATAAAATAATTAAAATTAAAATAATAAATTTTCAATTAAAAAAATATAAGAACTTTCAAAATTATTTTAAATTTAAGGAAAAATTTCATGAATCTTAAAAAAAAATTTCATGAACCTTAAAAAATAGTTACATTTTGACACAAAAAATAAAGTCATTTGTCGTACATTTGCTTTGTGTAATCCGGTATAGGATTTTGGGGAGATTCATAGGATGGTTACCGAAGAAAAAAAATGCAATTAAAAACACAGCTACGTGGGACATTGGATCTACATGAGATGAAATGACTATTCTGCCCTTAGGAAATAAGAGATTCATAGGATGGTTACGATTTATATCCTCTTTTCATCAAAAACAGTAATCGACGTCACGTCGTTGATGTGAGCTACAACTCTTCTCTCTCTCTCTCTCTCTAGGGTTAGGGTTTCATTCTCGCGCACAAACAGAGGAAGCTGTTGCAGAATTGGAAGATTAGGGTTAATCTCACTATTCTCTCTCCCTCTTTCTCGTGTCTCTGGTTCTGTTGTTTCATTATTTAATTTCAATTTAATCGATTTTCCGTGAAATATCGGCCATAGATGGGTGCGAGAGAGGAGCATCGAATATTCGTTGGCGGTCTGGCTGGGAGCACCACCGAGAGGGACCTCGAAGACGCCTTCAGTCGCTACGGCAAAATTCACGACTCCTTGGTATGGTTTGTGCTTCTTTTTTGGTGTTTGGGTCTTTCATATTTCGCGGGTCGATACTCAAATTCTATTTTTTTGATATGATTGTTGATTGGAACCCAATGTTTTGCCTCAAATGTATCTCTAGCTTTTGGATGTCTTGTTTGTGGGTAGGAACTTGGAACTCGTAAGCCACAGTTTATGATCGTGCGCTTGGAAGGGTTGTTTCTGAAGTTGGGGATGTGCGATATTTGCTTATTTTACCATAACCTGGGATTTGATTGCTGATAAAAAAAACATAACCTGGGTTTCAACACAATGGCATGTATCAATAATTCAATAGTTTAGGAGAGTTGGTAGTGGTTTTCTTGTATAAACGGGTTTCACAATTGTTCCTTCGCTCTAATAGTTGTAGGGCCAGTAGGCATATGGCTGCAAACACCGTGCATAACTGAATTCATCTCTTAAGTTTGGCTTTTGTTGTACATATGACATATACTAGCCAATTCCCGAAATGTATTTGAATTGTTAGCACATGGCATTATGAATGACCGCTGACCAAATATTAATGGATGTGGTACCATGGCATTGTTACAATGCAATGTAAGGTTTGGTTCTGAGCCTACAGTGAAATTAGTCATAGCCGAGAATCCAGATTTGTAAATCATAATTAAAAATCAGATGGGACATTCAATGTGGTTATTCTTCAGTTTTGATACATTAATCGTATTGGGTGTTCTCTATGTTACCATGTTTTACCTTATTACAATATTACCTCTATGGTACTGTGTTTTCGTGGTACCCAGCAAGATATGTTGAATTGAAAACAGGACGTGATGATACTGAAACCCAGTGCTTGCTTGCTGTTATGCCGATTAACAATCAACTAATTTTTTTTATCTCATCTTGCTCGTTCATTTAGGGGAAAAGTTTGATTAACTCATTGCTCAATTTTAAGATGGTGCCATCCTAAATTTCAATGGGTCACTTTGTTTTTTGTTCATCTTTTTGTGTCCAAACCTCTCCCTCATAACTATACATTTCCTCAATTCAATGCTAATGCTCCAGATAGCCTGATTTCTTCCATATTATTGTTTCTGTTTTTTATGAAGCTATATGATTATTAGATATATTTTATAAGACATCAATTTCAATAAGTTTGCACCCTGAATGGACGAGGGCAGGCTTGGTTCTTGGCTGATGTAAGTTGTGGTGCCCGGCTGATGCCTTCTTGATGGTATTACCATTTACCTGTTGAAATTGGAAATTGTAATTGTTATGCTACCATTCCCGGCTTCAATATAACAAACCATTTGGGTTTTGGTTATCATGACATCATGGTGATTGTTCTGAGTAACAAGCAAGGTCGATCAACTTTGGTAGTAGGTTTCTTCATTTTGGTTTATAGGGTGCTGTTTTCGTCATTAAATGGATTGCAAACCGTTTAGATTAGTGTTTCTTGTTGATTATTATGACGGGGGATGCAGAACAGAAAAGCAGAGCTGTAATGAGGCACCTGTAATTCACTGGCATCTGATTCAGTTATGGCTTTAAACTGGAAATGTTAGTGTTGTCATTCAAGTTCTTTTTCTTTGTCAGGGGCTTCTGGTTCTGTTCCGTGACTCATTAGTTATCTTAATGCTTTTCTCTGGAGTGGATCCTTGTTTCGCTGCGAGACTGCTGTTAATACATAATATCGATGCTCTGAAATATGGATGTGTTTTTTGGAATGGGAACAAAATGTATACGTTTGCTGCTAATTGAAAATCATGAAGTGATTAGGATGCGCCAATGTTGCCCTTTATTTTTCATTTTGTTGTTCTGTTGGATCATAACTGTGATTTGACCATTTGTTGCATGGAGAAAGTTCTGTTGCCGGTCTTTTGTTATGTTGGAGCATAACTTTGACGGGGCCGTTTAGTGTATGTCCTTGTGTTGTATGCAACTTTATATGGCAATTCAAGATGGTATAGTTGCAGAGAATGAAGTTATAGCGATGACCTTTGTAATGATTGGAGTCACTAGCCTTGTTGGTTCATTTGCTGGGTTAACTGGTATCATTCTGCGTCGCAGGCCTTGTTGTGCAATTTGTAAATATTATGGTTCTTTCGGGCCAGAAAAGAAATCACAGAATGGTTGCATGACTGGTAGGTAACATTTTCACTATTATAATTAGATAAGTCTCCGTGTCTTGTAGGTCATGCTCGAAAGAGAAACTGGTCGTCCTCGAGGATTTGGATTCATAACCTTTTCAGATCACCGTGCCATGGAAGAGGCAATCAAAGACATGCATGGCCGGGAGTTGAATGGCCGGGCTATCTCAGTGAACAGGGCACAACCAAAACCAGGTGAAGATGTGGACCATGGATATGGCAGAGATCGTGTGTCAGGTGGCAGGGATCATATTTCAGGTGGCAGGGATCACGTGCCAGGTGGCAGAGACAGTCACATGAATGTTGAGAGGACTGTAGGGAGATCGGACTGCTTCAAGTGTGGTCGTCCAGGACATTTTGCCCGTGAATGCCTTTCAGCTGACGATGGTGGCAGGTTCTCATCAAGTTCTAGGTTTGGTGGTGCCCGTGGAGATCGTTTTGGAGCAGGTCGTTATGAAGATCGTTTTGATGGTGGGCGTTACGGGGACAGAGATCACATGGATGTCAGAGACACCCGATATGGGAGCCGTGATCAGTTTACCAATGACAGGTATCCTCCTATTGTTGATCGCTTTGGTGGTGACAGGTATATGGACCGGGAACCTCTGAATGGGTATGGCAAAGATAGGGCTTTTGATAGGGATGTGGTGCCACGAGGTGCTGGTGACAGGTATGGCGGTGTTGGGGGTCCTGCTCGATATGAAAGAGGAAGTTTCAGAGATAGGCCTGGTCCTTATGACCGCCCTAGAAGGGGTGGCCGTGCATCTTATGATCGGTACTGAGATCTGGTTATTATGTCCTTAGGTTGCATTGGTGTTTGGTATGAATCAGCTATTCAGTTTTCAGGTTCAGTGTTGTTTGAGTGGGCAGTTTGTACTTGGCTGCTGCAGGATTGATGGATGCAGCATATTAATGTGTTAACCTTGATTGCTTATGTTCTTTTAACTGAATCAAGACATGGAATTTCAATATAAATGCATGGAAGTCATCTTGACTATGATTATATTCGTGATATTTTGTTCAGAAACAGCAGGTAGGCACTTGGGGGCATTCTGCAAACAAGTTCACATTGTGCACACAGCTTCTGTGATATGAAATCAATGGTCTGGCTGCTGAGTTTACTTTGCTGCCTGAGATTGATCAGGCTCTTTCTTCATCTGAAAGTCCCGGATTTCTCATTAATGATTCAGTTAGGTTGTTGACAGGTTAACGTTAACTGAAAAGAGTTTGCCTATCCCGTTTTTGATGTGGTGGCAAGCTCTGTGTGGCAGTTCAAGGTGAGGACATATTCACTCCCTTCCCTTCCCTTCCCTCGGACGTGTATGGTTGTGAAATGGTTTTCCCCTCTTTTATTTCTTTTAATTGCTAAATTTGCTCAGTTGAACTCCGCTTTTATTCACAAATCTCTTCATATTTTACTGTTACCAGCATTGCATGCATTTTGTAGCTCATGTTTGCCTCATACTTGAAGTAGTTCTGGTTTAGGTTAAATGAGTGCCTTCTTTTACTATTTTTGCAATAATTGCAAGTCCCCTCTCATCTTATCATGTGTTAGCTCATTAAGTGGTGTTTGCTAATCCACAGAAAGGATATTTGTGGCCTTCGATGCATAATTAAGTTTGTTGTTAGGAATGTAGGACCTCATTTTGGGACCGAAGGGGTACTCATTCATTACTTTATTCAAGCAAATTGTTATGGGCATAAACAGGTTTAGACGGAAAAGAAAAGTTCACATCATCTGTCGTGGGGAGGTTCATAGTGGTAGGCCTAAGGATCCCATTTAGATTTCTCACTTTCTATCTGCAACCACATGTTCGTTTCTGTGATCCATATCGTCCATTCCAATTTTGTCGGGCCATGTCCACAACCTATATTGCCGTGATTATCGTTTATTTTGCTTTCAACCCTTTTTGGTAGGAAAGGGAGAGGTATATTGCATGCTCGACACGCCTTACCCTAGACTGACCGAATATGATGCGTGTAAGCTGTCTCGGACTGGGTCGAGATCGTTGACTTAGCATAGATTTAGTGTGGTTTGTGCAATGTTGCTTTAAGTAGGCCAAGCTCATGAACTGACTGCTGTGTGCCGCTGGGCACATGTGATGGCATGATTTATTCAATTGACCATAATTGGTTTTCTGGGTTTCTATTGCCCCATTGTGTCATATTCGTTTTTATGTTGCGAAATTCATGCTTGTCTGCTTAGAATTAGTAATACTCTTGAAAGTTGAAACTACTCAATTTGCCTTGGAAAATGGCATGATGTAATTGTAAGGCCCGCCCGTGTACTGAATTGAATCGAATCTTGAAGCTTACATTCAAATAGAAATGATTCTATTTTCACTTCTCCGGAAATAGGTAAGCATATGTTAGGCAAGAATAGATTCATATGATCAATTCCATTTTGAGACCTCCATTTCTTCCATTTTTGAGCCTCCAGTTTATATGCGGATCAGTACGCATAAAGGCGGCATGTTATCAGATAAGCGGTAGAGATAGAGGGACATGGACTGTCTGCTTCCAGTAGAAAACGTGTGTTCTTTGAAATCATGTGCAATTGCTTAATGAATGTCTCTTTCACAGCTTCTCTATGTTACAGTCGCTCTGTTCATAATTATCCAAACGTGTTGAGCCGTGGACCACAAGAGAGTTTGGGTTAGGTTAGGCCTATCCTTGTGTTATGTTGAGAATCTAATTCGATTTGAATTTGTTAATACCATTTAGTGGGAGTGTTTTGTAGTAACCAAATTAAATTAGTCCGCCATGTTTTTGGTTTTGTAGCTTGGAGCCAACCCCCTATTCTCTTTCAAAGCATTTTTGGAATTGGAGGCACTGTAGTTGGATTCTATTCTATTCTGCTACAAAAACATGGTAAACAAGAACAACCCATGAATCCAAAATCGCTCACGTGTGAACGATTCAACTTCTGTACCATGTAATATCCGCTCAAGTACAAACGGATTGTGAATCACGTGCACCACTAGGCTAACCAATAAAAAGTTTTGAGGCTCGGCAAAAGTATTTAGGTGAGGGATGGGTTCATAGGTAGACAGAGAAAGTAGTGTAATATTCAAAAAAAAAAAAAAAGGTTTTATTTTGAACATAATATTTCAATGAAATAATGTACAAAAAAGTCATTTATTAAATAAGTTGAATATTCAATTTCAAATGAACTGTAATGAATTGTTTACTAAATCAAACTCAAAAGTCTTTATTTGTTCAATGATCATAATTACGAGTAAAGACAAAAGATTATCAATTACATTAACACACGTAATAATATATGTCGTTAAAGTGGGGAGGTCTAGATATTAGATTCAGCCGACTTTAGTATCACATTTACTATAAATAAATGTTCCTCTTCACTCACTAATTACTCATTCCATCTCTCTATCCTGTAATCTAGCTACTTCCTTCCTATAAGTCCTAACACATTCATTACATCACACATATTGTTCAATCATGGTTGCCGGAGAATTGGGCGGCGGCGCCGGAGGAGGAGGCACGGCGAGCCTGGCCGTGCACTTGATCACGGGGCGGTGGTTCACGGTGTTCGCGTCGCTCCTGATCATGTCGGTGTCCGGTTCGACGTACCTGTTCGGGCTCTACTCCAACGACATAAAGACCTCCCTCGGGTACGACCAGACGACCCTGAACCTGCTGAGCTTCTTCAAGGACCTCGGCGGCAATGTGGGGGTGCTCTCCGGGCTGATCCTGGAGGTGACCCCTCCGTGGGTCGTCCTCTCCATCGGCGCCGCCATGAACCTCTTCGGGTACCTCATGATCTGGCTCTCCGTCACAGGCCGCGTGACCAAGCCTCAGGTCTGGCAGATGTGCCTCTACATCTGCGTCGGCGCCAACTCTCAGGCCTTCGCCAACACCGGCGCTCTCGTCACCTGCGTCAAGAACTTCCCGGAGAGCCGAGGAAGCGTCCTCGGCCTACTGAAAGGCTTCGTGGGTCTCAGCGGCGCCATCATGACTCAGCTCTACCACGCCTTTTACGGCGACAAGAACTCTAAAGCTCTCATCTTGCTCATCGCCTGGCTCCCCGCCGCGGTCTCCTTCGTCTTCCTCAGGACGATCAGGATCGTTAAGATTGTCCGGCAATCGAACGAGCTTAAAGTCTTTTACCGGATCTTTTACATTTCTCTTGGGCTCGCCGGTTTCTTGATGGTCATCATCATTTTGCAGAACAAGTTCGTTTTTTCCAGAACAGAGTACGCCGGGAGCTCTGCTGTTGAGCTTGTTTTGATCTTCCTCCCTCTCCTCGTCGTCGCCAACGAAGATTTCAAGGTCTGGAAGCTCAAAAATCAATCCTTGGAAAAACCCATCTCCCAATTTCAAGTAAAAATCGAAGCTCCGGCGACGAGTACAAAATCAAAAACAGAGGAAGCTTCGAATCAAGGTCCCCGGAAGGTGGACTCGTGCCTGGGGAACGTGTTCTCGCCGCCGGACCGAGGCGAGGACTACACGATCCTCCAGGCCCTGTTCAGCGTCGACATGCTCATCATCTTCATCGCCACCACCTGCGGCGTCGGGGGCACGCTGACGGCGATCGACAACCTGGGCCAGATCGGGAGCTCCCTCGGGTACCCGAAAAAGAGCACGACCACGTTCGTGTCACTCGTCAGCATCTGGAACTACCTCGGACGGTCCGTGGCCGGGTTCTCGTCGGAGGTCCTGCTGACGAGGTACAAGTGCCCACGTCCCCTCCTCTTCACGGCCGTCCTCCTGGTGTCGTGCGTCGGCCACCTCCTCATCGCCCTCGCCGTCCCCAACTCCCTCTACTTGGCCTCCGTCATCATCGGGTTCTGCTTCGGGGCTCAGTGGCCGCTCATGTACGCAATAATCTCCGAGATCTTCGGCCTCAAGTACTACTCCACTCTCTACAACTTCGGGGCCGTCGCGAGCCCCATCGGGGCCTACATCCTCAACGTCAGGGTCGCGGGTCCTCTCTACGACAGAGAGGCTCTCCAGCAGCTCAGAGCCGCGGGTTTGGAGAGGAAAGCAGGGGAGGACCTCACGTGCTCCGGCGCTCACTGCTACCGGGTGGCATTTTTGGTGATTACGGCGGCCACGTTCCTGGGCTTCCTCGTCTCGATCGTTCTGGTGCTCAGGACGAGGAAGTTTTACAGGGGCGACATTTATAAGAGGTTCAGGGAGGAGGCCAAGGCGGCGGAGATCGGAATGGCCGGCGGCGGGAACGACTCTGCCCCCGCCGCCGCCGTGCACGGCGGCGCCGACAAGTGACCTTCTGTGGTTGGTTAGATGTAATTGTAAATAGGGCAATAAAAATGGATAATTCCAATTGGATACACTTACATATAGTTATTTTTCACGTGACTACACATATCACTTAAGATGTGTAAAATTTTCACTTTCTACTTTTTGTCTAATTCGGTTAGTTTTTAACATTTTTTTACGTGAGTACGCCTAACATGTGCAAAATTTTCATTTTACATTTTCCGTTCAATTTGGTTAGTTTTTAACATTTTTACACGTGAAATGAGGCGAAGAGTGGCATAAATTTGTGAATTAAAAATACATATGAGAATATTTTATCATTTCGCATGTAAAAATGTTAAAATCAAATTTTCACACCACTTGAACTAAGCTAGGCATTGAGAGAGAAACAAAACCAGACAGCAACGCTGACCTGTTTCTTTCTCAATAATTGCAATTCCTATGAATGAGATCATAGCAAGGACCAAAACCACTCGTTTGTTTTTTATCTTGATGCCAACATTTATGGTTGATGGATCTACCTTCGTTTTTTTATATGGCATTTCAAGTACATGGTCAGAAATTTGGACAGTAAATATCCGTTTCAATCAAACTCCCAATGACAAGAACAGTAATTTACAAGTTCAACTGAAAACTATTTTATCTGATTTTTCAGGCTTAAATAAAAGTGGTCGATAAATTATATATTATTTTGTGCATTAATTTTTAAATGAGTCTACAATATTTAAAATCGAGACATTTTTATCATATTTGGACCTTAATTATTTGTACTTACTTTATAGACAAGCTGATCATTTAGTCTTTTAGATAAAATATCACACGATTGCGAATATTGGGTAATTAGTACACCTGATAGAATCTATCATAAGAGAGTCAATTACGAATTAAAACTTGTTGCCACACAATTTTCAATTTAGCTAAACAATGTGAAGTAAAACTCATTAAAAATATTTCTTTATTCTAAAATATATATGCAGAAAATAAAAGTAAAAATGCGTTGAATCACTTGAATGTATACAAGGTAGGAAAAATCAAACAAAAAATTATACCTCCCATGAAGTAACCCCTCATATGGAACAACCATATCAACTTCTTTTACACAATCATATGCTTGGCTAGTGCACTTGAGATATTTAAGATTAATTAAATTTCAAATGTTTCGTTTATGGAGTTTGCAAATCCTCTATGAGAAGATCGAAATGGAAAGATGTAGGACAGACGTGATGAAAACAATAAATTCTTAATTACTATTAATTTTAAATGAGAAACATTTTTATCTTTTCGTAACAAAGTTGAGTAACTTGTAACTAAAATGTAATTTAGATGATTTAAAATTATAAATAATAGTTACGTGTATTTAAGTGCAAATCATGTCAAGTGTAGCATTAACTATAATATTTACAAATGGAATCAAACTTTATGGCAGGAGCTTACTCCAGATATCACTATGATGTGATAGAGTAATTTATGGTAATTTATGTGGCATATCAAGTTGGCTTATGCACATTGATAATTATTAAATAAGAGATATAAAGGCCTGTTGTGACTTTCATTTTTCTAAGGAGTAATTATACTTTACTACGGCTAAAATGACGAGTTTTACACTTTACTATAGTTATAATGAAAAGTTCAAATTGAGGTCAGTTAATTGTGTTTTTTTACATTTTACTCTAACACCGTCAAATACTGGATGGAATTTTTTTAAATAATGTAAAAAGTTTAAAATGCTCTTAACTATTCATCAAATTTTCAAAAAACTACCTGTCATATTCATTTTTTGATTTATTTTTTTGTTTTTCTCTTTTAATTGTTTTGTCTTTCCGAAAGACCACACTATCTGTTTCACATTTCTAGTGTTTTAACTGACCCAAAAAGTCCCCAATAATTGTTCCGTTTTTATGTATTTGAGGGTATATACGTCATTATGAAAATTTTAACAGAAAAAATTGTTAAAATGGATGAAATTGAGCAATATGTAAAAAAAAGAAATTAGCATACCTCAATTTGAATTTTTTATTTTAGCCGTAGTAAAGTGTAAAACATGTCAATTTAGCCGTAATAAAGTGTAATTACCCCTTTTTCTAAATTAATTTGTATTGATTTGAGAAATCTTTTGGTTGAAGGATTGGTGACTATAAATTGATAGTCATTCTCTTTTAATTTTATCTCATCTCAACACCAACAACATGAGTTTTTGGTTCTTCTGTTTCCTTAGTCTCAAATGTTCTTCGTAAGTATAGTGATAGAGAAAGTTTCAAGTTCAAGTTCGCCGGAACTAGACCTTTGGTGTACGGTGCTAGTTCGAAATCGTTGTATCTGAGAAGTGTACGCTCGTTGATTTCAACACCTGAGAGATAGCGAATACACTTTAAAGAAAGCGTCCAACACGGCTCGACTATTTCTCGAGTTTGTATCAATTAATTTGTAAAAGTTCATGTATCTTTTGTAATTTTCATATTGCCTTAATATTTATAATTTATCAAAGTTCCACAATTTGTTAATATTATTGTATAATACTTAACAACGGTACGTCCTTTGGTATTTCATATGTTCACCCATCTGAGTCGGGCAAATACGAGTCACTATTTCTCTAAAATTCAACACGGTCCATGTAGAATAAATGTAACAACACAAAATAAGTTGTGTTAGTCTCTCCTGAAATTCCTATGCAATGCGATTTAAACACACAATACAATCTATGAAATTAGATTGATACATGACATGAAAATGTACTGCCACTATGATATGATATTTGAAATTAAAAGACTGTATCAGGATATGAAACTAACTATGTGCAATTCAAATGTCTGATCATGAAAGTCTCATACATGAAATCAAATTATTGTCCATTCTATGAAAGTGAAACAATATAAAATATATGAAAATTAAACTCATAATATTAAATATAAGATAATGAAATATTTTCATGAAATTTATAAAATTGAACATGAAAATGACTCAGGACGTAATCCTTGAAAATATCATATGTAAAGATGAAAAATATTAGCAAGAAAGTGACTGACCCGTATACCACATCTTCTCTTTGTTCCTCTAAAACTACCAATGATCCTTTGAGTTGACCATGCTTTGCATTTGTTGTGGAAGAAAAGCACGAGCGCATGTGCTCCCGTCTCCCGACCTCGCGCAACAACACGCAGTAAAACAAGTAAAATAACCGAAAATTAATCGGGTTGAATCCACATGGATCAAAATGTGTCTATTACCTAGCTAACTCGTGTTCTCTCTTCGTCAAAGTGTAAAATAAGCAAATACTCAAAATTTAGGATTTTTGATAATGCGATAATGCAATTAAAAACAACAAATAAATACACTAAACTAAAAAGGGAAAAGGAATCAAGGAAATTAGGGTAACTACGGGCGCTAAATTCTCGACTCACTACCAACCTTCGGGATAAAATTAAGTAATCGTGAATTTACTTAATTGACATATCTCAGGGGTATGGGTTGTATATAAGTGTCTTTTTTTACCCCTTCGGAATCAATTTCGACTCGAGACCGCAATGAACCCGACAATCTCGGGGGTAAGGGTTGTATATGAGTATCTTTCTACGAACTCGAGCACTAACCTTTAAAGCTACCACTCGTCCCTCTTGAGATCAATCTAGCAACCAAATTTACCTATCCTAGGTGATCAAATCAAGATAAAACAAATCAACCAAATGTATAATTTCATGAAATATCTCATAAATTAAATAGAAAATGTCATAAAAATCTAGCACTCATAGTTATGAAGGTTGAACCCGTAACTATAGGGATCTCAAATGTCAAAACAACGTAAGAAAAATCCTTAAAAATGCAAGATAAAGTCAAGAAATACATAACACAAGAACAAAAATGGTCAAATTTCATAAATCTTGGCTTCAAAATCTTCATTCCTTAGACCCCTAGCTTCCTTGACGGTGGATTAGAGGTAGACGAGCTCTTAAAACCTTCAATAGGGGTAGAAAACCAAAGAGAAAGGTAGTGAGAAAGTGGTGGGAGGTGGTGGATAAAAGGATCTCTCAAAAGATGACTATGGTTTGAATAAAAAGCTGAAATTGGTGTGCTCATTTCCTTGCTCCGGAGCGGAACATCTAGCGGAGTAGGTTTTTGGAACTTGCTCCGCTCCCTACCCCGGCCCGGAGCACTCCAAAAACACATTAAAAAAATTTCAAATTTTAAATCGCCAAAATTCGTCCTTATTGACATATTGTGAGTCTAAATCAGTGTTCAGACAAGAAATCTAAACTACCCAGAAGTTCAAGCTCTTCTCTAGGATTTTCATAGGCGACTTTGGCTCCATTTATCAACTTTCCCCATCAATTCTACAATTGACCATGACATACAAAGGCACAAAAATATGATATTTAATCTGAAATTCAAGGACAAAAGTAAGATAAATGCGAGTAAAAAGGGTCGATGCTAGATCCAAATGGACCTGCATCAACATTGTTGAGGCACACCAATTATATATTCACTGTCACAGTCCATATCCACTCTTTCTCCAAAGTATAATTGATAGCATACCTACTCATTTCAAACCCTATCTCGATAGTTGAAAAAATATCAAAAAGTAATGCTCGAACACCCTACCACCGCCGTCAACCCGTTCTTTTGACATATCTCCGATGTGAGAATGCTACCATTTGATGTCTGAAAATAAATCATCCATTCGATAAGTAAAACTTACACCTTTTGTTTTGTCCTGGTTCAACACTCATGTGCCCACATGAAATGCAAATAGTACACTCAACATCTTATTAAGTGATTCAAAAGTCCTCGTCCCCGTCCAAAACCACTAACATGCAACTGGTATTGAAGTCATCGGCTAACTAGTAAATTTGATCGATGCATCTCCAACAAACTTATAAATCATCTTATTAACTTCACACAAGAACTTGTTATCATCACTATCTAAATCAAATACCATCAAAATTGGCGAACCCGAACCACCATCTGCATTGTAACATGCAATAAAGTATGAAATCACGATTCGATGGAAATCTGTGAAAATCGCAATGCAATCATGAAACACAGCGCGCTAATCCCGTTAATAATAATAATAATAAAAAACTGATATTATTCTCTCAACACATGAGCGATACACTTTACTCTGTATGGACACAACGAAAACAAAAATCGAGAAACTAAACTAACCATAAAATCAATATTCGATGAAAATCTATGAAAGTCATGATGCAATCATGAAACTGTAAGCACCAATCCGATTCATAGTCCACAAAAAATCGAAACCATTCATTTAACACCTGAACGATACACTTTACTTTGCATGTAAACAATGACACACAAAACTTGACAAACCAACTCTAACATCTATGAATAAAAAAACATGATAAACACTAAATACAATATCTCATTCATGAAATTACAAAAATTCAAGCTCATGCCTAATACATGTAAAAAAATCTACAAAACATTAACCAATATGGCTATCCGAAAATTTACTAAGACAAATCACGTTTCATCAACAAATGTGATCAACCTTCAACTCGGTCGGGATTAAGTCAAGGTTAGTCAGTTGGGTAACGTATGAAATTACGTTGCCGCCCTCGTCACTATGTAAGAAGACACAAATAAATTAATGAAACACCCATATTTATATGAGCCGTTGCCATTAAGATCGACGGATGAATCTCCACCGCATATAATCCGATCCAACGACCGGAGAAAGTTCCCAAGTTTGCACCTATTACTTACTGTCAATAAACATGTAGGATAGGAAAAAGAGAATGGGGAAGAAATTGACAGCAAAGATCTGTGTAGGGTTATTTTATTGTACAAGAAGTTTCTAAATGTAAAAAGGTGGAATACTTTTATAAATAGAAGAGGTCTGATTAAAAACGCAAGAATAGTGTCTTTATTTTACGAAATATATATATTTAAATAGAAATGATGATTCGTTTTCTGTTTTGGCTTCTCTACGCTCCTTGATTATCTCCCACTCCTCACACTCTCCTACAAAACCTCCTCTCTCTCTCTACAATTTCTCTCTCGTCTCATCGGATTGGTCGCCGGAACCGTCACCGCCGGTCCCACAACCGCTTCCAGGATTCCGGCGATCGATCTCATCCAGACGAACCACGGTACAGCTCTTCTCTGTTCTTCGCTATTGCAGATCCACGTCTGTTTTTATGTTGAGGTCGATTTCTAAGGATTTGAGGTCTCTGTGTGTGTATTGTGTTAGCTCGATGGTATTCGTAACCTAGGGTTCTTGTTCTATGCATGATCCTCCATTTGGGACCCTATAGGAGGAGCTCTACTGTTTGTGCTAGTGTGTTAGGGTTGTTGGATTCTGAAAATGTTTAAGAAGATCAAGGGAGGGAGCAGGAAGCCCTCCAAAGTGGAAGCTCATAACGGACCCGGGTCGGTGTCCGCGTCCAATGTTGTTTTGAGCCATTCATCCCGGGCCGGGTTGAATGGGGCTGTCCCGAGCGCGGGCGGGGATTGCATTGCTCCGATGAACGCTGTGGAGGTGCTGCCAATGTTCAAAAATGTGCCCACCTGGGAGAGGCAGAGCCTGTTTCTCAGGAAGTTGCAGATTTGCTGCTTTCGATTTGATTTTGGGGATGTGATGAAGTCGGCTCGGGAGAAAGAAATTAAGAGGCAGACTCTCGTGGAGCTCGTGGAATTTATCCAATCAGGGTTTGGGAGGATTAGTGAGCATTGTCAGGATGAATTGATAAAAATGATCTCGGCCAACATTTTTAGGAGTTTTCCCCCGGCTTCCCATGAGAACACGGGACAGGAGGCAACTGATCCGGATGAGGAGGAGCCATATTTGGAACCCTCGTGGCCCCATTTGCAGGTTGTGTACGAGCTGCTTCTAAGATACGTGGTGTCATCAGAGACTGATGCCAAGGTTGCAAAGCAGTATATTAACAATTCATTTGTGTTGAAACTTCTTGATTTGTTTGATTCTGAGGATCCACGTGAACGAGAATATTTGAAAACAATCCTCCACCGGATATATGGGAAATTCATGGTTCATCGGCCATTTATTAGGAAGGCCGTTAACAACATTTTCTATCAGTTTATTTATGAGACAGGAAGGCGCAGAGGTATTAGCGAGCTATTGGAGATACTTGGGAGTATAATAAATGGGTTTGCACTTCCAATGAAAGAAGAGCATAAGTTGTTCCTTGTTCGGGTGCTTATACCACTGCACAAACCAAAACCCGTTACTATGTACCATCAACAGCTATCCTACTGCATTATTCAGTTTGTTGAAAAAGATCGAAAACTGGCAGATACGATTATAAGGGGTTTGCTGAAGTACTGGCCTGTAATCAATTGTCAGAAGGAAGTTCTCTTTCTTGGAGAACTTGAAGAAGTTCTGGAAGCAACACAGTCTGCGGAATTTCAACGCTGCATGGTTCCTCTTTTCAGACAGATTGCTATGTGTCTCAATAGCTCTCATTTTCAGGTTTGTGCCTTTTTAGGGATCTTGTTTTTACTTCCCATTCACACGCATAATTATATTGAGTTCTTTCCTTTCGCCTTACACTTAGGGTAAGGTCTACGTCTTTTAATAATTTTAAAATGGATACGTATTACTGCATTTATGATGGTTTCTGAAGCCACACTGATATATAATCTAATTATTGAGATGTCTCCAGATGTGAACTAGTACATACTGATATTTTTTCATATGAAAGAGTGAGATATAAAAAATGTTTCAGTTTTATAATATCATATTTTCATAGTAGTATCAAAGCTGGTAGATAATGTAAAACTCACACAACTCTTATCCTTCCTTAAGTCCCATTTTGTATAGAGTTTGATTGTTGCACTCACGATGTAGTGTTATTTGATGAAGTGTTTGGACTGAGGTATGTGCATGTAAGGGAGAAATTGAATTGGGGGATTAAGTATGTGATTCCCTTGAGTATTATGATTGAAAATTATGCAAAGAAGGGCAGCAGATTTTTATCATTGGGATTTCCTGTCTTCTTATCCTTTGTGATGTAGATTGCGTTTTCAGTATCTGCTTGTTTATACTTTAAATAAAGTTGGGATCCTTGATTGATTGTGTTTCTTTGTTGGGCTTTATTGGTCACAAAATAGCAAATCCTTAGAGTTTTAAACTCAGGATGAATTATATTGCAGGTTGCAGAACGAGCCCTCTTTTTATGGAATAATGAGCATATTGTGAACTTAGTTGTCCAGAACAGGAATGTCATATTACCAATAATTTTCCAGTCACTGGAGAGAAATGTCAACAGCCACTGGAGCCAAACAGTTCACGGGCTGACTGTCAATGTAAGGAAAATGTTCATGGAAATGGATACTGAGTTGTTCCAAGAGTGCCAGAGGCAGTATGAGGAGAAGGAGGCGAAAGCCAAGGTGATGGAGGAGCAGAGAGAATTGACATGGAAGAGATTAGCAGATGTGGCTGCAGAAAGAGTAGGAGAGGATATGGTTACTTTGTAACTCAAAGGTGACAGATTCCCTTCACTCCATTTGGGTGGTACTTTTCCTTTTTTCCAAACTTTTAATTACTCAGGTCATATTTTTCTTTGATCCTATTTATGATCATTGAATCAACTATAGAGGGGGAAAAGAGAAGTGTATTTTAACATGAAAGGAATTTTTCAGCTATATTCAGCATATCAAGAGAACAATTGTTTTGGGAAGTTGTGCTTGTCACTAGGCAGTAATATTATGCATATAATGCAAAGGTTTGAACCTTTCGATTGTAATGGGAATATCTCGCATTCTTACCAGGTTAAGTAGTATTGAACACTCTTTACATGAATGAAGAGAGGATATAACATCACTTACCTTTACTTGAATCAAAGTCTTTTTTCCCTCTTCACAGAAGGAGTGGTTGTGGAAAAGCAGTTATTTCAAACTCAAAATAATAAAATGGGAATCTGGATGAAATTTGTACTCATAGAAGTCAGTATCTTATTTGTTTGATAAGGTTTTTTTAGTCGAGATATTTTTTGTTAATTAGTGATGCAATGTGCAGATTAAGGGGGTAATATATGGTTTCCAATTAATTAATTACTGCCACCATTTTTCATTGTTTTATTTATTTTTTAGTCGAGATATTTTGTTAATCAGCGATGCAATGTGCAGATTAAGAGGGGAATATATGGTTCCCAATTAATTAATTAGTGTTAATTAGTACCATCATTTTTTCATTGTTTCTTGGAGGTTTGCTTCTATATTTTATTCTGTTGGAAATGTGTCTTTGTAGGCATGATTCAGTTTTGCAAGTAACTTTATAACATTTTTTACGGTTCAATCATTTATAGAATCTGATAATGTATCAAGTATATTGCATAAGTCTAAAATTTGGTGTCCAACACAAATAACAAATTCATCCAATGCCCATTTCCTAATGCCATAAAATCATATCAAATATTATCATCATATCGGTTTTGTAAAATCTCCATCAACTTCGAGCTGTTCTGGTCGAAGCTGAGAGCAGGGAGTGCATAAGAAGAAATAAAGGAAGGAGCTCTGGCTGTCCGAAGGAACTGTCTGTCGAGGGCGAGGACGCTGCAATTAAGCCCTCCTTTCCTCTCTTGCTAAGGTTCCTCTTTCTTTTGTCTCTCTCTATTTTCAATATATTGTTTTATAATATTTGTTAATGTGGAATAAGTTGTTACCATTACATTACTATCTGCACTATTGACAAGTATAGATTTGCCACAATATAATATTTAATGTCAGAACCTCAGCAACTCAGATGGAAAAGATTATGGATACAAGCAGTGTTCTAGAACTCCTGATTTCTCCCCAAGAACTCGGTAAAACAGAGCTGACGGAGTTTAGAACTTGTTCTCGATGGTTTAGTTTTGCTGAGTTCTCTCTCAGTCAAATATGGTCAAAGTTTTGCTTTCATTTTCTTACATATGCTTTGAAACTGTTCTATCATGTATGTTTATGCTTTAACTTATTAAGTTGTTTGAAAGTATCTCATTTTACTAAACTATTGTTATTTTTGTCTTTCATGTGAATTATAATGGGTTTTGCCGATTTCTTAGAACTTATTTTCCACCCCGCGGAATTCTACCCAATCCCAAGTTTTAGAACCTTATACAAGTGCAACATCTTAGACTGTAAGAAACCATTTTTTTTGAAAATGTTGCACTGATCCCCTCTTCCTAGTAATTACTTGAGTCTTTTAAAAATGTCTTGGTATAAGAAGATTAATTCACATTCAGATGGCATTTTAAGGTAGAAATATTTCCTTTCAGATGGGATGAGCATGACAATTTACATTTAAGGTCAGTCATATCTCAAACGTTCTGCTGTCTTTTTTATTCAATGCAGTGATACCTTTTGTCATGGTTTACTCTTGTAGATCCATGGAAGAATAATGTATTACTTGTTGTGACAACTGACAATCCTCTGCTTCCTAATGTTAATCTCATGGCAGCTAATTACTAGCCTGAAGTTATTAGTTGGGCTAGCATCTGTGCATGAAAGAGGCAACCGACAATTACTGTGGTTATTTTTTTTCACGCCTGCTGACCTTGGAATCCAGTCTACGTGATGCATAAATCATTTCTGGATCATTAGTTACTTATCTGTTTTGTGCAGGTTTACCAATGAAGTGGAGTGAATTGCGTCCCTTCTGAAAGATAAGTATTGTTGCAGCTGAACATTCTCAAGAATGTACCCTCACACACTATGATATGGATGGTTTGCCATTTCTTAATTTAAAGTAAGTATTGCATCTTTTTCTTTTGGCTGGTGAAAAGGCAATACACTGATAGACATGCTTGCATGGTTGCTTTTCATGTCGTTTCCACTGAATTCTCTCCTATCTCTTGTTTTGTCAGTTATATCAGGCTTAACCATGAAGTTTAGGATAAGTCTCTTCTTGTGAGGGTTTTTGATAGAATGTGGAATTGTTTTAAGATTCTTTCAGCATAATCTCACCATCACCATGGGACCATAGTAGCAAAACTGAGCTCTATTTAAACTACATTTTAATGGACTGGTTCACAGACTACAGAAGAAGATATTTTTGTGCACTAAACCTCAAAAGAACAAGCTTTGCTCATCCCCCCTGAAAGATTATACATACAATCATTTTATTACCCATTATGTCCCAAAGTAAATGTCAAATTAAGAATTCAATGTTATCTGATTAACTTTCTACCTTTTGTCTAATGTAATCTCATGTCCCCACTAACACTTCGGAACAGAAGGCGTAAAAAATGTCTGATTGCTATAGGAAAAACCCAAATAGGAGATTTTTAGATGGAGTAAACAGATATGATCTTCCAGAAACACTATCCCTACTTTCTCTCTTTTATTTTCATAATCCCCATTTGGAAAAGATCCATATATATAAGATATCTACAATTTTGCACTATGCTTATTCTAGGTAGACAGATGAGGCGAAAGATTCACATGTAAAGCCAAACATGGTGATGCAAAAAGGTGAGTTAGAAGTTAGAACACTATCTTGTCTCACGATAAAGAAACAATAGATATTTTTTTCATGTATGACCTAATTGCTAAACCTTAGTAACAAGCCTGTGGTGGAGCTCCCACAAAAGTGTAGTGTTTTACACCTATACTGCCATGTAAGAATTTTCTGGTCATCCTCGGTTTCTTTTGCCACCTGGCTTTTTCCGTCATCCGTGTCAGTTTATATATAGCCTGTCTTCATTGCTCTCTTCGTCTCACCCAGAAAAATATAATGAACTTTGAAGCAGCCATGCAAAGACCAGAAGATGTAAAGAAAGGGCCTTGGTATGAGGAGGAAGATGAGCTACTGACCTCCTTTGTGGCCCTTTTGGGAGACCGAAGATGGGATTCAATAGCGAAAGCATCTGGTAAACATTCTTGGGAAACAAAGCGAAAAAAAGAACAACACACAAGTCATTGTTTTTTCATGTGTAGCAGTAGTTATGACTGATAGTTTGTTGTTTTTGATGCATGTCAGGTCTGAGGAGGAGCGGCAAGAGCTGCAGGCTAAGGTGGAAGAACTATCTTCGCCCCAACCTCAAGCGCAGTAAGATCACTGCTGATGAAGAGAGTGTCATTCTTCAACTCCATGCACAATTGGGTAACAAGTATGGAACATTTCCATACCTAGTATAGTGTCATTACCAGAATCAAAATTGAAGTTCAAGTCCAAAACTGACCACACTTGGGTTCTTGAAAAACTTGTAGATGGTCGAGGATTGCGCAAAGCTTGCCAGGAAGAACTGACAACGAGATCAAGAACTACTGGAGAACTCATCTGAAGAAGAAAGCATCATCAGCTGATCAAGAACGAGGTACAAGGAACATAATGAACAATGCCAGCCCAGTTTGCTGCACTCAGAGTATCAACACAAATGGCAAAGAATGCAACAGTTCAGAACACATCAAGATCATTGAAGATGTGATTGAAACATCATGGGACAATGCTGTGGGATCATCTGAGTTTACAAGCTCGCCGCATGAAACGCAGCTATCAGATTGGATATCGGAACTGTCAAATGATCAAAGTTTGGAACCTCTCAGGGACTATAACTGTGTAGAGTCCTCTTTGTGTAGTCTTGATTGGATCACCGGCGACACAAATCTGTGGGATTTCTCATGCTCCCTATGGGACATGGTCTGAGGTTTGCTGTTTTTGTTGTGACCTTAAATAAGCTTCCAACTTCTTTAAGTAATAGACTTTAGCTATTCTCGATTCTCTGAAATTCTGTATGTTAATTTGCGATTGTATAGCTAACTTCAAAGTTTCGCTTCTAGCAAATAAAAAATGAGATGTATGCAAGAGCCACACTTAATGTGAAATATCGTCATCTAATTGTGGAGTCGAGTCTGGTTCAATGTTATATACTTTTATATTAATAGTTTATCCAATACATATATGATTTCTAGTCTTTTTTATGGGCAATTCCAATCAATCAGAAAATTTGAACACAAGATCTCTAATTTATTTTTCATTTTCTTTGTACTGTTCTTCTTAGGTTCATTTTTACTTGGCTGGGAATCACTCGTCTTTTTCTTTAACATAATCGTTGTATTATTGATACAAAAGATATTATAAATGTTAGCACTGTCTTGTTTACTGAGCTAGGCCAAGTGGGCATATATATGATCGATTTTTGGACTAGGGTTTGCTAACATTATTCCATTCTATATACGAAAATATATTTTTATGAACTAACGTTTTAATTATATAGACTAATCTGATATTAAAATTTCACCTTATACATGTTTCATGAACGTAAATACTGAATCTCATGTATAATGGTTTATACACAGATAATACTAATGTAAATTTATCTTGGATAAAATAAATATAATATCACATGTGTGTTTAAGTTTTAAAAGGCGCCGCCAGTTGGTGCAACGTGACGTGTGCTTTCAAAGCTTATTTTGGCAAACAAATTAGCCATGTATATATGGGGGACACAAAATTGGCTAAGTGGTACATAAAAGGTACACAGAAGATAACATTGTTGCACCAACCAACTACGAACCAAATATAGTTATTTAAATGGAGCCCATGCACAAACTCAACAGTCAACAACATATCTAAATCAAACCACTGATTCTACTTCTGTTTTTATATTCGGAGAAGATGAATATGGTATAAAAATACGTCACACAATATATATATTAAAACATTATCTATTAGCTTAATACCGAATGGATTGATGGATAAAAAGCGAAAAGACAAGAACCCACCAATGATCACTTTGGGCTAAGGACAGGTTATTGTACATAAAAAAATGGCTGCAACTGCATCATCTTCAATAATGATGTTTTTTTAATGTAGTGTTATCACAAGTAACGATGATGATTGAATTTAAGAATAATTCATGACCATTACCATGAAATTTAATACATTTTCATATTATTACAATACAAAAATTTGAAGTGTCACTTTAATATAGCAATTTCTTATAACGTAGTGTTATAGTATGTGAAGATAATGACTGAATTTAAGGGTAATTTATGATCAGTATGACAAAGTTTGATATATTTTCATGGTATTATAGTGAATTATTTTAAGTGTCACTTTAATATAGTAAAATTATTTTCAACTTCTTTCAAATGACATAACAGACATAACTCTTTCGAATAAACTTTTTCAAATGACATGACTCTCTTTTATACAAACTCTGTTTCAGGCTCAAAATATATCAAATCAAATGAAATCGGAAGATCAACGATTTTGAAAAAATAAATTGTTATCTATATATTAATAATTATTTATCTTTTATAATAATTATTTATTAAATAAAATATTAAAATTTTCAAATAATATAACTCTCTCATACAAGCTCTGTTTTTTGTGTCCGCAGTAATCAAATCGAAAGAAATCAGAAGATCGACAATTTTGAATAAATTCTTTTTGCCTATACACTATTAATAATTAAATATTTATATCATTAACACAAAATTATTTTATATTATTAATTTGTAATATTAATATTTCAATTATTTTTTTGTAGTGATTATTTATTGAATAAAACTAAATCAATTTTTAATATATATTACATTTTAATGTTATTGTAGTTGTTCCTTCAAAAAAAAGAAGTTATTGTAGTTGTCTAAACCCATAGATTGGAAATTGATTTAACCAAAAAATTTGCTTTATGGTGAAATTGATCCCTATTTCCCCAATTTGAAACAAATAAACACAACCAATAATAATAACCTCATTGGTATTGTCCCGAAATCGCTCAAGATCAGCCATGAAAATATAGGACCGTTAACTTGAACCCATATCTCGAATGTCTTTAGGTACATCGCACCCTAAAAGCATCGTTTTCTTGCATTATCAATTCCACCACTAATTACACCAAAGCCTCCTAACATTATTTCTTAAATTATTAAAGGTAATTTTCATGATCTCTTGTGCAAGGGCTAGGGCATTGTCAATCTATGTCCAACTTAAGGGAAAATGGAAGGTTATGTTAATTTTCTTGTTATATATGAAATATCTGCCACTTTCCCATGACGTTTTCTTTTGAAGAAAAACCGAATTTTATTAATTAAATAGCAGTTAAGCCGACATCAAGTCGGACAGCTGAAGTTACAGATGATGGGACATACTACTCACCATAATCTCAGTTGTTGTTAGTTAAAACAAACACGACCAGTTCGTGAGCCATTTCATTTCAAGCAAAACAAAGAACATAAGTTTCGATAATGGATAGTACGCAACACCGTTCGCTAATGATTCCTCCAAAGTTTTTCAGCTCGACCTGTTTGGCATCATGTAGAGTCACGTCCTCCAACTCATACGGATCGAGAAACCCCGTGATCTTGTTGCAGAATGCTTTACACATGCATCTCTGATAACTCTGGAGACCAATCGACTCTAACCAGTTAGCATCATGCAGAGCCACAGGCTCCAACTCATACAGATGGAGAAACCCCGTGATCTTGCAGCAGGCCGAATTAAACCAGCTTCCTCGATCAACCCTGCGATCAATATGTGCATCGCGAAATTCAAATTCTCCCAGCTCATTGGCTTTAACCGGATCAACCCATCGACAAGAAGGACCCTCCGTTTCCTTCCAGTACTGATCCCAATAAGACACGTATTGAATCTTGAGCAAGCCAAGGCCCCCTAGTTCGGTATGCTTGCATGAGTCTGCCCACCGACGCCAGATAACTTTGGTTCCCTCCCAATGCTGGCCTACCAACCAACCAAAACCGCCTGTTCCCGGTTCTCGGGTCTCAGCTCGTCCCGGCTCGAATCCCATCTCCCACCCGGACCCCCTCCTCTTCCCCAACCCCATCCCTCCATGCTCTATCGTTGCAACCCAGGCGCGACCCATATGCAACTCCAGTCTCACCCCGTCTCCAAACCACCCAACTTTGCCTCCATCAAAACCCGATCTACCACCCGACCACACCTCCATCAAACCCAGATGTACCTCCACATGAGCTCTGCACCTACCGCCGCACCACGCTGACGTCGCCGCCAGTACCAAGCAGACGTCGACACCCATAGCATATCGGCGCCACGAGATTTCGCTCAATTATAACGAAACAAACCCTAAGAAGAGTAATTAATAGATGGTTATATAAAATTATTTTTTTAAAATTAAAGATGCAACATGTATCAAAGTAGTTTTTTTAAGGTTGTATCAAAGTAGTTATTAAGTTATGACATTTTCATAATATTTTTTCCTCTATATAAATTTCCATGTTATATGTGAATTGTAAGTTATAATTCACATATAATATTGGGTCAGGTTTAGCCAAATTTCTCACTCGAACCCGGTTACTGTGAGCAGGTACCCGACCCGCAAAATACCCACGTGCGGGTGCCCGATTAAAAAATTCAAATATATATATATATATATATATATTAAATTTTACAACTCAAGAACAAAAGGTTAACATAAATCTTAGGTTTTTGAGTGAGTTGGTAATTAAAATTTAGTTTTTTTTTATTTTTTGTTAATTTTTTTTTAATAAGAATGTAAATTGTATTACATAATATTAATATATAAAATATTATTATTATTATTATTATTTTAAATTCATATGAGTGCGGGTCGAAATCGAATTGGGTACAGGTCAACCCGCACCCATTCATAAAACTTGAACCCGATCTGAACCCACAAAACATCGAGTTTCACCCGTTCTGAACGGGACGGATTGATCGGATATCCATCGAGTTCAGATTTTCTTGCCATTCCTAATTGTAACAGAATTCATTTTAATTTAATAAAGAATTTTTTTTTTACATTTTACATAATATTGGTCAACGGTCACAAAACTTCATAAAAGCTGAAGTCAACTTTTCCAAGAACAGGTAGCTAGCTAGCTAGGAAGGTCATCGGTCAGAGAAATGAATTATAGTTTGGTCAAAATTGGTTCAACCTACACACTATATTCATCAATTACTGATTATTATTTCAAGTTGTAAAATAATACCTAAAATATATTTTGATATTTATCTTTGGGGTAACTTCATGTTACTGCCAATCACATTGTCATGTATTTTAAGTTACTACATTTAATTTCTAAATGTATCATTTTATTACACTTAGATTTAGTTTTGTATAATATAAAAAAATTAATGACAGAAAATATCATTTCAGTAACTAGAAAATGTGCAGAAAATGGCGATCAGATCGAGCTCGTTGGATTTGTTGTTGACCTGTTCCGGTTTGCCGTCGACCTGCTCATCCAGGCGCGATGATATGCACCGAGCTATTGCGATGACTTGCCAACATTCTAATAGAGAAGAAGAGTCGTCGGCCAAACAGTTGAGGCTTAAGCAAAAGAAAAGAGAGAAGAAATATATCCAAGTTTTGTTTTTAATTTAAGATTTTATTTAAATATAACGACGTAATTATCTACAAAATTTTACTTTTAATATTCATATTTTTACTTGAAGGCAATTACGCTGTTTTTGAAATATTTGATATAAAAATAAAATAAGGTATGATACACGTAGAAATTGAGTGTAGTACCTTAAAACACACGATAAACTAAGGTTTGTGACATGAAATTATTTACATGTTTTGTAATAGGATAGGTGTAAATCAAATAATGAGAGAAATGTCGACATCTATTGAAATCAACTAATGGTGTGTAACTATGTTTGTTTGCATAGTTAGACAGAAAAAATGGCTTACGTGAATCTAGTTTGGTTCAATTTGATGTGTATTGTATCTTAAATATTTGAATATGTGATGTTGTTACATAATAAATGTGATTTTGATCTTTCTTCATATCTCATGATAAGGGACGCTCAAATTTCTCTAAGAATAAATAATTTTGATTTGATTTACACATATTCTTATTTTTATTAGCGCAATGGTTTAAAGGAGACTATATAATCAAAGGTCAAGGGTTCGGATCAATCTATAAAAATAATAAAAAACTATATAAAATTAATTCCGAACATTCAAATATCATCAACATTTAGTTTAGGTCGTAGATAATATGTGTATAATTTCATACAATTGTGTTGTAGTTTTATTCAACATTATGGTAAAAGTCAAAGGTCCATAATTTTTAATGTACATTTTTAATTGTACCAAACTTTTTAGTCTGTTTTATTCGTTTTTATGAAGTGAAGGCGGCAAAATTTACGTGATCCGTTACTTATTAATTGTTGAAACATAATTATTTCTAAAAGTATTATATTTAAGACGTCCCGATTTAATATAATTATATGAAAATACCAACATACAAATAATTATTGTGTGGACCTCAAAATACAGTACTAAACTTTTCTTTTTCATTAATCTTCTTCTTTTAAAATAAAACTAATGATAAGGTACCAATATTTATGACCGTTGAGAATGATGTATGTCGAAGATAGTAACATCATAAAGATGAGTTGGATAATTAAAAATACAACTTGTTATGAGATTAAATAAATAATATGTCGTGTCGTTAGCTATTTGCATGTAATATAATTGTTCATAAATTTTAATGAACGTTTGTAGAATTACAAAATATGTTAGTCAAATACGTCACGTTATAGCTAGAGACAAATATAATGAGCTCGCCACTTGTGAATGAGTAAATACGGCCGATTGAATTCATAATTAGGCAGAGTTCATTTATAATACTTAATATTAGATGACACACTTCAACTCGTAGATTAGATATGCTATCACGAAAAGCGCTGGTATAGTTTTCAAATATTTACTAAAACTGCCTAACAAAATGTACTCGTAATCCACAAATATTAATGATATCTTAGAATTTAAATTGGTCGCATGGCCTATGTAGGGGAAGGGTGTGAAATTTCTACATTAAGGCAATATATACACATTTATAAAAGAAGAGTTCCCTAATTAACCCTAATACATATTATTCAAAGTTTTTTCTCAACTCTCTCATTACTTTGTCTATAAAAGGTTCCGAGAAGTAAACTTATTTCACATCGACTTATTACTTCACCAAAACTCCAATTCTGTTTGAACACTCGAAAAAAAAACTCTTGCATACAGATCAGTGAGAAAGACGAAGAAGAATCATGTTTAGCTCTTTTACGAAATTTCTATTGTTCGCTCTTCTTCTCGTAGCATTCACTTCAAGGCCTGCACTTGGTACGTGTGTGTACTAATTGTGTATGCATGACATGCCACACTTAAACTTGTATATTTTTGTGTATGTATGTATTTGTTTCGATGTTAATATCTATCGTTATTTTGGCGTTGCGTTTCAGGGGCGGACGATTTTAACTACATAAACGGGAGTGACAAGGGGCCGGCGAGATGGGGAGATATAAAAACGGAATGGGCAAAATGCAAGACCGGAAAAATGCAGTCTCCTATAAACATAACTTACAATAATGTTGTTCATGTGGCTTCTTTAGGACACTTAACCAGGAACTACAAGCCTGCCAATGCAACTCTCACTAGAGACCATGATGTTGGGGTGAGTCATATTAATTTGTACTCAAATTAACATATTGGATTCTCACAATTCAAAACTATATATTATTATCATTCGATAAATATTGAGGCATCCTTATTTATTAACATTAAGTTGTTGATTTCGTAAGTTTAATTATATGAATTCGAACAAAAGTATAAATAATGAGACCTCAATTTTGTTATCTTTATTATATTACACATGCAACTGTGCAACTCAATTTTTCAAGTGAAATTTTTTAGGTTGGGATGAACTTTTGTCGCACCTTTAATATATATATTGAAACTAATATTCTACATGCATACTTATTTTATTGAAACTAATATTCTACATGCATACTTATTTTATTTTATTCTTGTTTTACGTGAAACCGTTAATATGCACATAAATTGTAGGTTAAATCGTCATCAATCTATTTTTTATTATAAATGTAATATATGAGATTGCTTTAAAATTGTCCCACAAGTAATAATGATCATTTGCCTATTAATTAGTAATTTTAGATGCGAACATAGCAAGTGTATATTTTTTTCGTCTGTGACACCATCGACTCATGTTATTCACATTATACCATACCAAACTATACATATATATTAATACTTCCGATTTGTGGTGAACCAAAAACAGATCGAATGGGAAGGCGACGCTGGTTTTATAGTGTTAGACAAAAAGGCTACTTACACCATCGACAATGTCCATTGGCATGCACCTTCCGAGCACATCGTCCGCGGCATCAGGTCCTAATTAAATCTTAGCTCGACTCCATATATATATTTAACCTATCATATGATATTTCATATCCCGAATATAAAACTATAACCAATTTTAATTTAATTGAGTCATTTTCGTTAGGTACGACTTGGAGCTACATATGGTGCACTTCAACACAAACTCTAGCGCCGTAAAAAATATCACCGTAATTGCACACTTGTACCAGTTTGGCCGCCCCGACCCGTTCCTGGCCACGGTAAAATAAAATCATTGTTGAAATAATTAATCAACTCCTATATACATGTTTCTTATGCTATATTTGCAATGATTTTATACCGTAATGATTTCAGATAATTAGCCGTATTGCACAACTCAACGAAACAAATAATTCGACGAGCATAGGTTTGATAGATCCGAGGGCGGTCATATACAATGGACTCACCTATTATCGATACATGGGTTCGCTTACTACGCCTCCTTGCTCGGAAAATGTTACTTGGATCATTGATCGTACAGTACGTTACATTTCTTTTCCAATTCTTAATTAGTAGTGGTAAAAGAAATTATTCAAATTCTAGAAATGACTACTCAATGTGTTTTTTTAGATAAAACATGTCTCGAGAGAACAAGTTCAAATCATTCGCAATGCTTTTGGCGACGTAAGTGTCAAATTTTACTTGAAGACATTAAGTTGATGGTATTGTGACGATTTAAACGATTTGTTTTGTGTGGTTTTGTTTAGAATGGAGAAGGGAACGCGAGACCGATACAACCCCTCAACAATAGGCCCATCCTCAGTGGAATGTTCTCTCGTTATTGATAACATCGGTAGATGTTATTTTAAACAGTACTTTATGTGACAATAACATCATATTTGTGTAATAAGTGATGTAACAATTCCTAATAGTTATAGGCGCTCTTTGGTTGAAACTACATGAGATATTTATCTAGAAAAATATATAGTGCTAAAATAAATTCATGTAAAAGTTCAGTCTTGTGTTATGGAGCCTACCAAATATATTGAAGTTTTATGTTATGAAGTTCAGTTTATTTAGTATCATAATTAATTTGGTTAATAAAGCTCTTCATTTTTATCAGCATAATTTCAAATTGCTATATGTACTTATCAAAATATGCTAATGACAGATATATATTTTTGAAAAGCAAATAAAGATGGAGTTGGATAAAAAGTAGAAGAAGAGTAGGTGCACAAAAGAATAAGAAATTAGAAACAAAGGTGTGGCCTAAGACTTAGTTGAGTTGTCCAAATTCAAGACTTGAATTATGGACCAACCAAATATAAATATAAAAATGCCTTATACTTATACTTTGTGCATCACATAAACACTAGCTAGAGTGATCAATTACGTGCCCCGCATAACCCACACTCCAATCATTCCTTACGCCAAGTATATATCTTTTTTTGTTTCACCAATCTTCACTTCCGTTCGTCCAATTGTTGCCATAACCCATATTATTCAGAAAATTCCTGAATTGTTCGATTGATTCTCGATTAGTAATTCTTAATAATATTTTATAATTCTCAATTAATATTTTGATATGATTTATTTTTCGATTAATTCTTGATTAATTTTTGAAAGCCTCTTTTCGCTCGACTAGCAGTTTTTTATATCTCGGTCATTCTTTCTTAATTTGAAGCAATGAGTGAGTGCATTACAATTTTCAAAGAAATGAGGTTTATAAAATAAAATGCTAATTAGTACATGAATTCACATCGTATCGTTTATTACAGAGTAGCTCCTTCTCCCATGTTCTTTGTCATCATTATTAACACCATATACATGATAGATTCGATTCTTCCCACAAATGAAGTAGCATTTTCGACGTAATTCTCGGGATCAATGTCCCGAGAATGTGGTGAGATGAATCGTGAACCCAAGTGGATGTTGTCTCAACTTGCACATGAACATGGACGGATCATATATATTGAACGTTCCAAATATAACTATTTTATTTACGTGGGAAAGTATATTTACAGAACGAGGAAGTCCCAAAACCAATGCAACAACGAACCGTCCAAATAAAGCAATGGGTTTGCTTCAAAACCAACCGAATCTCAATCACTTTCTTAAATCTTCATTTCCAATCTTACTATTCTCTATAAAACACACTCTTCTCTTCTCTTCTCTGTCTATCAAATCTGCCATGGAAGCTAATTTGCAGGCACAGTCGGTGATCAGAGGCAAGAGGAGCAAGCGTCAACGACCCTTGTCTCCAATTTCAATGGCCGTGCCCAATTCGAGCTCCTCGAGCACCACAACAACTAATCACAGTCTTCAATCGCCGACCGCAGAAACAGAGGAAGAAGACATGGCTCATTGCTTGATCCTGCTCGCACAAGGGCCCACCCAGAAGCCCAAATTGGGATTTCCCGTTTCGGGGACTCCCAGGTTCGGAGATTTTAAGGTTGTCGGAGGAGAGGGTCTGTTTACCTACCGGTGTGGAACCTGCGACCGTTGCTTCCCCTGTTTTCAGGCGCTGGGTGGGCACAGAGCGAGCCACAAGACAGAGCAAAACAGAGCATCGAAGCAGAGCCGAACCGCCACAGCAACGACGGCGCTGACGTTGCGAACTCCGAACAGGGTGGGCGATTCGATCAAGTCCAAGGTTCACGAGTGCGCGGTTTGCGGTGCAGAGTTCGCCTCCGGCCAGGCCTTGGGTGGCCACATGAGGAGGCACAGAGCCCTTCCCGTGCCCGCCAAAACGACGACGACGTCGTTGTCATCGTCAAGCACTGGCCTTGACGCCGACGGCGATGTCTTCAACCCGAAACAGAGGAGCAGCCAGGTGGAGTTGGACCTCAATCTTCCGCCAGCGCCGGAGGATTATCGCCGGGAACCCAATTTCAGTTTCCCGGCGGCGATGTTTCCTCCGGTGAATTGTTGCCATCACTAACCAGTGATGGCAACAATTCATTTGTTAACCAATTCACACGTTTTTTATTAGTCAGCTGGTCGAGCAAGCTCTTGGTAACCAATTCACACGCTTGTTACACACAAAATTGTTATTCTCGATTCAATTCTTTGTAAATATAATTAATTATTCAATGATCATTCGTTATAAATTCGAATTGTTAATGTGGCAGTGATTATTTGATTTGATTTAATTAAATTAAGAAACATGCTTGGGGGTTGATTTAACAAGTTGAGGTTGGGCTAGCAAATTGAACTCAAATCCGTTGGATTAGAGTATGTCAGAGAATATAGAAATGTAATATTGAAGTGTTTATTTTTATTTATCATTTATATTATATTGGGAAAATTCACTTAACTACTTTGAGGTTTATCACTTTTTCACTTACCTATCACAGAAGATAAAATTGGTCTGTAGAACACCTGAAGTTGTCGACTTTTGCACTATACCCTGACGGTGTTAACTCAAAAATGAAAACCTCTATTACCTTCTCAATTTCTTTAATGGATGGAGGGTATTTTTGTATTTTCATTTACACAAATAAAATAATAATTTGATAATCTAAAAATACAATTTTACCCTCAAATGAATAATAATTATAACTTATGGGTGGAAGGTATTTTTGTTTTTTCATTTAAACAAATAAAAAATTGATTTTGATGAGGTGGGCGGAGGAGGAGGGCGAATGAAGGGTGGTAGAGGAGGGAGGGCTGGTGGAGGGGAGAGAGGTGGGGTCGTGGGGTCGAGCTGGCCTAGAGGAGGGGAGGGAGGCGAAGGGTCGAAGCTCAGTCGGAGGAGGGAAGAGGGGCGGTCGGCTCTGGGTTTCGTCGTCAGAGCTCGAACCAGTGGTCGGAGGTGGGCGGAGGTCGCGGCGGCTCTTGGTGGAGGTGGGCAGAGGTCGAGAAGGGCCGGAGCTCGAGCATATCGGAGCTCGAGCTCGGCTCTGGGTGGAGGTCGAACTCTGATCTGCTTGAGCTCCGGCCCGATATGCTCGAGCTCGGCCTTCCTCGACCTCTGCCCACCTCCACCCGGAGCCGTTGTGACCTCCGCCCACCTCTCACCCTTCGCGTCCCTCCTCCGACCACTGGTTTGAGCTCCGTCGACGAAACCCAGAGCCAACCGTCCCTCCTCTCTCCTCCGACCGAGCTCCGACCCTTCGCCTCCCTCCCCTCCACCAGCCCTCCCTCCTCTAGCCCAGCCCAACCCGACCTCCACCTCCGACCACCCCTCCTTCGCCCACCTCTTCAAAATCAATTTTTTATTTGTTTAAGTGAAAAGACAAAAATACCCTTCATCCATAAATTATAATTATTATTCATTTGAGGGTAAAATTGTATTTTCAGATTATCACATTATTTTTTATTTGTGTAAATGAAAAGACAAAAATACCCTCCATCCATTAAGGAAACTGAGAAGGTAATAGAGGTCATTTTGGACTTTTCATTTTTGAGTTAACACCGTCAGGGTTAAGTGCAAAAGTCGACAACTTCAGGTGCTCCACAGACAAATTTTATCTTCTGGTATAGGTAAGTGAAAAAGTGGTAAACCTCAGGGTAGCTAAGTAGAATTTTCCCTACTATATTTATACATAACATACACCTCTTCACCAATGGTCACATCCATTAATAATTATATATGCAACTTTTCATCACACCCTTTCGTATAGGATACATCTAATTACAATAATAATGTACGTCTTAACACTCCCCCGCAGTCGGAGCTGGAAGAGACTGAATGCTCAGACTGGATATAAAGTCTTTAAAGAGAGTCGTCGGAAGTGATTTGGTAAGGATGATACATGAATCTTATAGTGATTGAGATTGAGAATTGATGAGGGTGAGAAACATTAAAAGGAGACGGGAACAAGGGGAGAGGCAAAATTAAAAAGGAAATCAAGAAAGGTGATGATCGATAGAGAGAGATTGAATAAAAGATAAGAGGGAGAGGAAGGATGATCAAAAGAGAAATTAGGGAGAAGGTGTATCAACTACGTCTTATGAGTACGCTGCAAAAGTGGTTTGAATATATACCACTAAACTTTAAGTAATTACGTTATTGCGAAATAATTCAAGCAACTACGATAGTGCAAAACAAGCAACTACGTCGAATGTTAACGGAGTTTTTTCAATTAAATTAAAATAAAAGGAAACAACATTTTATCCCTCCCAAAATGCATCTATTGATCTTCCTCCTCCTCTCGTTATTTCAAATCCAATAAAACTTGTTGAGGATTCTTTGGAAACAATGAAAAAATTGGGTTTTATGGTTCTTGGGAATGAGGAAGACCTTGTTGGTGATATCCAACTCATTAACAAAGAAGAAGCTCGGACCTGCTCTTCGGCTTCTTTGGCTACCGTCACGCAGCTTTCTCCTCTATTTTATTTCTCTACTCTACTCTTGTTTTGTATCATCTTGAGTGTCTTTTTTCTTTAATCTTTTTGTATCCTTCGTATCTGGAGTTTGTTGTTCCCTCTTCGGGACCATTGCTATGGTTATATGACATTTTGCCGCTCTTGTTATCTAGTTTTGCTTTGTTTTTATCTTGGCCATTGCTATGGTCACAGTTTGATTACGTGATTGTGAAGAAATTCTCTTTTGTAGTATCTGATTGAATTTGCCTCTAGTGATGAGAATTAACATGGATCATATTTTTTTTCTTGATGAATTCGATAGGTGGTGCGTAAAGAAGATATAGCGTACTTACTTACCTGGACATGTCGGGTCCTTCAATCTAGATCTTTATTTCATATTTCAGTCTATGAAGGTTGCTTTTTTTTGGTACAAAATAATGATAAAGAGGTGATATATTTGGGGGTAGAAGACCTATGGAAGGAAAATAAGTCATAAGATTAAAGAAAAAAAACTCGCAGTGTATTGGACAAATTACACAAGATCTTGCTCTGATGAAACGGGCCGGACCCGACCCGACCACCGTGAAAGACCCCAAATTTACACAATACATGAAATGTGAGTACAAAACAACCAAAGAAACAAAGATGACAAGTCAACAACCCAACACCAGAAACAGGGAAGGAGAGGAAATTTACATACATCCATGGATCCATTTTCAATGAGTTTTTCGGGTAAAGCTCGGATCGGAGAGACTGTCGCGACTACCGGGGCATAATCACATCGCCAAGTCAAGACGAACAACAGCCACCACTCGGAGGCTGTTCTTGCTTGATCTGCTTCAGTATGTTACGCTTCACTATCGCGGATCCTTCTTCCATAAGGCTAGGAACCGACATTATCTGTAAAACGATTGAAATCTAGTCACGGACAGATCAAGAATCGAGGTGGGTGACGTCTTGTTGAGGTTTGGGCTTTGTGATGCTATGCATATGTAGGGTGAGTTTGTGGGAAGAACGTTACCTTCAATGCAAGTTCTACGAAGCAGTGTTCCACGTTTTTTCTGGTTTTAGCGCTGCATTCGAAAAACAAGCATCCCAATTGCTTTGCGAGCTCCATTCCCTCTTCTCTCGTTACCTCTCTCTCAGAATCCTGAAAGAAAAAATAAAGTGCTTATTAGATTTTAACGACACCAAGTTTACATGTTAAATAGATTATAGGACTTCACTACTTCGTGTCAATGTTTCAGAATCATACAAAGAACAAGAGCAGACCCGATCTGCCGCTTAATATTTAAATAACGAATCCATAAAGGTTTTGGAATTTTTTTTGTCATGAAAGTTTCACTCACAATATAGCATATTACGGGAACATGTGACTTGCGATTGAACAGAAATGGGAATATGGGAACGAGAGTAAGAACACCACATATATTTCTAAGTTGCATCAACTATATTTCTAAGTTTATAGCATGTTAAGTAGTTGAGCCTTCATTTCTGGGCTTGGATTTCCAAATATACGAAAGAGATGAATAACTTACTCTATCGACTTTGTTTCCGACGAGCATCTTTACACAGTTCTGATTAGTGGAGTAGAGTTCAATTTCATTAGCCCATACATCTTTTAAGTTTCTAAAGGTATCTCTCTTTGTCACATCGTACACTATATAAGAGCAAACAAACGTATCAGTATAAAGAAACCGGGGAATCATGTATGAAAGAAATCATTGTATAAACACTAGCAAAGAAAATCAAAGATGATATCATTTGCTTTGAAGGGGAATTAAGGAGGATTTTCTTTTCAAATGCTTCCCCAATCGTTAGAGTTGAAGTTGTTAATAGAGCACAAGAAAATTAATCAATAACTTTAAACGAATGACATGGAATCATAGTTTTGATAGCATACCGAGCATGATCCCTTGAGCACCTCTATAGTACGAGCTCGTTAATGTTCGGAACCTCTCCTGTCCAGCTGCAGCATAAGTTTTGTTTTCACAAATTAGTCGCAGTTTAACATTGTTGCAGCATGAATTTGAAGATCATATTGGAATGATATTCTAAGAAGCTGCTAAGTAATCAAGCTTACAGTAACTGATAAGAAAAGATAAAGCCGACATTTTAGTAATGGATCCTTATTACTGAGAATCTATTTTGAGCTGCAAGAAAATGGACGGGCTACCTTAAAATAATGCCAAAACACAGAAAGTGGACACGCTACCTTACGATGGATGCTTATGGTGCAATATTCACAAACTTGCTGCATCTAATTACAAATGGGTCAAGTGCAACGATGCTCGTGATGTGAGAATCTGATCCCAAAATAAAAAGGGCAAGGCACTTAAACTAGATTCTTAAGCTATATATTTTCAAAAAACAAAAAAGATTCTTAAGCTATATATGCTGGCATTAACCAAGAAATAATAGCAAATGTACAAACTGGAACACAGAATCTAACACCAGTTCTTAGATTTCAAAATTCATGCCCATAATTCATGTCACGGAATAATATTCCAACCAAAGAGAAGGTTGTCGTATTACCAGTGTCCCAAATTGTTAGCTTTACTTTCTTCTCTGCGACTATAAGCTGCTTGATCTTAAAATCCACACCTAGACATATGGTTGTCACAAGACGAGAAATTTTCATTAGGCAATCATAAAGAAAACTTAGACCGTGATCCTGATTCTGCAGACATGATATGTGATTCTAATGGAATCCATAACTAATTGACATTAAGAGATCCAACATATTTCCTTTAATGCTAACACATCCACACAGACCAAACCAGCAACCAGACATGATATATGATCCTGATCCTTTCATGTGATCGCTGCTGATACACAAAGAAAAGACATCTCAGAAGTATCTGTTCAGCTAAGCAGCACATGAGAATTGTGAAAAGGGTGTGCTGCTCAGTGCACACAAATTTCAAATACCTGAGTTACTTGAGCTTTCAAAACAATCATATAAATCCAAATTCAAGTCACAATTAGTTTGAGTTGTGCAAGATCCAGGATAGAGATCCAAAAGCATCAGAGCCCATTTGGGTGCAAAGTAACAGTACAAAACAAAATAGAGAAAAAAGACAAAAACAAATACACAACTTGATTTGGGACCATATTTTTATTTGCAGTAGCACTCTATAACCAAGATCCAATCGACTAAATCACAAACATAAACAGCTGAAACATTAACAATTTCAACAAATGAGCTAAAACAAAATGAATGAAAAACAAAGTACCAATAGTAGGGGAGAGATCCTCAATAGAGTTGGAGATGAAGCTAACAAGAAGGCTGCTCTTGCCCACACTCGAATCCCCAATCAACAAGATCTTGAAGGAGAGGTCATAACTGCTGCTCTGCCCAGAAGACGAACCCATTAACCCAAATCAAACCACACACAAAAAGTGAATTTGATTTGAGAGAAAAGGTCAGCCTTTCTGGCTCCCCCAACCCTCAAACTCACAAATCTCTCTCCTCCCTCCTCTGGGTTGCTGTATTTGGAACCCAAAAGCTAACCAATGAAGAAGAAGGTGGTGATGATTAGTGGGTTGTCTTTGTTTCTGGTCAGAAATGAAAAAAAAAGGTGCTGTGAAAAGGAAATGAAATGAGTCTGTAGACAAAATGTGTCAGGCTTTATAAAGAGAGGGAAGAGAAAAAGAGAGGGCAAAGAAAGAATCAGAGGAAAGAGGAAAGCTTTGTGAGGAAGAGAAAGAAAACGGCTATGTCCACGCTCTACCTCTCACCTCCTACAACACTCCATTCTTTTCCTTTCTTTTCTTTCTTCTGTTTTGTCCTGTGATACGGTGCCGTTTTCGCCACTTCTCCTGGCTTATATTCCTTAAACACCATGAAAGTGCCACTCACTTTCTCACATATATTTTTTGGTTTTGGTCTTATTTTCCATTAATTATGGAACATGATTTATTGAAGAAGAAATGTTACATGTTAATTTGACCCACGAAGTCATACATACTTTTTATTCTTTATTAGAATGTTTACAAAATCTTATTATATAAAACGTATAAATATTTCATTTCAGCTACAAAACACATGCATGAATTAAATAATAATATGGCGCATAAATGGATTAAAAATTTAAGAATACACACATACTTTCTGAAACTCCTACATTCTTATAACTTCAGCTAATGTTTTGTAACCCAAAATTGTACACCTAAGATTATAAGGGACCATCATGAACCACAATTGTGAACTGTCCCTTCACCAATTTCTAGAAGTTGGTCATTGCTAACAAAGGAGCCCCAGCAAGTAAGCCAAGCATTATATATAGGTATCATTGCAGAGATTGAGATCACATATGCTTTCTACTCAACTGCCATCCAAATTGATCAACGGCAACCATCGCGCGGGATGCTGATCCTATTGACCCATCGTATCTGCAAGTGCAACAAAGAAACGGTATTTCAAATAACAGCCTCTATTGTATGGTTATATGTCACCATCCTAAGCCCCGTTTAAGAAGTGAAGTGAGAAAACAATGACAGACATGGTTAGCTTAAATCTTACAACGCAACCAAAATGAACGACGCTGTCTGCATAACAATAGCCCCTTCACCAGCAGGTTTCGACGTGTTCATACACCTCGCACAGAACCAATTCTCGTGAATAGATGTAACCAAGTCTGTCACAAGAATACAATGCATCATATTCAAAAAATCAGACGTATTATAATTTGAACCCGAACATTTATGCCAAGCTATACAGGATATACCGATGGATTAGACCAACTGAATGAATATGATTTGACTTAATATGCAAACTTGAAATATAATAATCCTTTTTATTTCTTTTTCTGGAAGGCATGTTTAGGTAATACTTGGTGAAAAATAAACCAGCAACACATACAGCATATAGTTAATATGTAGGCAGGAAGATATATAAAAAATAATTTAGCATATTCAGCCGAACAAATAACCATAATCTGATGTGTTTTAAAACTATTTATGTCTCTACTATTTTCAGAATTCGATCTCTCAGTATATCGCTTTGAGTCCCGTGAAAACTAATTTAGGAAAATCGTTGATTTGTAGTGAGCGTATTGGACATTACATTTGCATCTTAAAAAGAACTTACACTGGTTAGACCCAATAATGAAACTCTCAGTCTGAAGTTTGCCCCGCTTGATAAAATCAATAAAATGACCCAATTCAATTGGATTTACTTTTATTCCTTCTTGTTCTGCACTGCAGACAAAACAAATAATCTAAAAGTTATGTGCTTCCAAATAGAAGAAAATAAAAAACTTTATTTAAGTTAATAAGCATTGACAATGCAGCACAACTTCATAAAGATAATATAAACAGTAGCTAACATTTCAGTGTAGATGATGTATTTGAAAGCATCATGAAACTTAAAGAGGGTGACGTGAACATCAGGGATGATTCTACATCTCACATGGGGATAGCAACTAACGATTTTGAATCTAGACATGATATTTATTTCATAAAGATTTTCACTTACCCAGTCCAGTAATGGTAACACAACTCTTTCCTGATCAACAAATCAAGCATAAGGAGATACTGATGGAATAAGTGGTCTTGATTGTATGTTTTAATGGTATTTACAGCCAACTACAAGTAGCTCAAACTAAAACTCCCACAGTTAAAGAGAAAAATGCTTAGGCAGTGAGCTTTAGCGATTATAGGGGAATGCAGCAAGGACCGTCACTACTTGTGAGAACAAATTCTATTCTATTCAATAAGACAGATCACTGTTTCTCCACTACTTGAAATCTCAAGCTACCTCAAATGATTAATTTGATGAGTTTAATCCTTAATACCGACAACTACAAAAGAAGAAATTACTTAACTTAAAAGTTGGCATAAAACTAGAGATGAGCAAGTGGCTGACATTGAGTTGGGGATGATAGGTTGGTATGTCATAAGCCATTTTGTAGGTACTGAATGGCTTACTCAAAATCAAACATATTTAGTACTTATCTGTCCGATACAAGTTTCATTCCAAATTAAAAGACCTATTTCCTTTAGCGGAAGTGAATTATGCATATACTACCAAAAATGCCCTAAGAGTTCACTGTTGTACATGAAATATTAGCACGCGAGAACACGGTGGGAAACGCATGCACCAACTCCACTAAATCTTCAATTTTGGCAAAATAAAATGAACCATGACACTTATTTGGTTTTAGTCTAAAAACGTAAACAAAAGAAATTTTTGATTCATCTTACATGGTAGATAACAGACGAGAAGGGCCAGTAGGATCATGATTAAGTAGCAAAGCAGCCTTCAGAGGTTGCCCTGCAAATTACAATAACAAAACAAAAGCTCACAACACTTAATATATGAACGATAGACACAAGCACTCTCACATACGCACACATAATTGAGTATAAGCGAATCATTATACGAAAAGCTTGAGATGAGACTCGCCGTGAGAGCCAATATTAGTAGAGGCCCACTTTTCCCAAATCTTGCTAACAAAAAACCAGTCCATCATAACCTACCTGAAAGACACAAATAGACCACAATCATAAAGTGCGAAAAAGAACCCTAATTTTCAATTCGGCAGAAAGCAAAGGAAAAGAAAGAACCCTAGTTATCCACAGGACTCGGTGAATTGAACAGCTCGAACACTAAAATCACAAATTAATAGATTTCAATTAAATATACTCTGAACTTACCATGGTCATTGTTCACTCAGAACAGTATATACATTCAATCCTCTGAAGCTTCTACGTGATTAATCTAGAATTAAAAAGGTGTATATGATACTGCAACAAGAAATGATGATAGGGTTCGCGATTACCAGTATGAATGCCGAACGTAGAGAGGATCGAGAGCGAGACAGAGAAATGGGGGATAAATTTAGGGTTGATGAAGAAATGGTCTGGTTCTTGTATTCACGATGAGAAAGTAGTAGAAACAAGCAGAGAGATAGACTAGTGTACATGAATGGGCTAAACAAGATTTTGATACCCAATCACTCTGGTTCAAAGTTCACACCACAATATAAAACAGTTATTTAAGTTACTATCAATTGAGATTTGTAATATAAAATTTATTTGAAATGGATTAGACCAAAAATAATTAATTAAAATTAAAATAGACCGAATTAAATTGGAATTAATTAATATTCGTAATAGACTAAAATAAATTAATTTGGGCCGAATTAGACCAAAATTAATTTAAATTTGGATGATTTGACTGGTATTTTCATCGATATCGGTTGTTTCGCCATAGACAATTTGAAAAAACTGATATATCGGTTCGTATCAGAGATATCCATAACACTGATTGGATGGTAGTGACCTACAACTATCATTAATAATAGTTGATTGAACTTACAAATAAGTCAATTAAAAAAAAGGATACTATAGTCCATTAACAAAAATATTGGAATCTACCTCCCAAAGTTAATCGAGACTGTGATTTTGCTTCAAGAATCAATCAACAACAAGCTTTCTTTTCCAACAACTTTTATCGATGGTAAGTCTTCTTCTCCGTCGATCTTGGTTGACGAGAGGCCTTATTTTTCAGAGATTTTTTCTCGACCTAACAATTTAGTAATAGCGTAATTCGAATCAAACGATCGATATATCGAGTCACCATATAATTAAATGTCCTATCGATCGATAGATCAATGATTACGTGGTCCACGATTTCAATATTTGACGAATCGCTGTCTTTTTTACGATTTTGTACGGTCAAGATGCGATTTCTCGCTATAACTATTTCTTGAAAAATGTTTCATTTTCTTCGGACTGATGAACACATATTTAAGAAAATGAAACAAGTTTAAGAAAAATAGAAGACACACAACAAGGGTCTAGGGTTCCAAACTATACCCTATGTGTGAACTTTGTTTAGGGAGAGGTGTAATAAGGGTATCGGGTTTCAAATTATACCTTATGGGTGATAACAAGGGTCCCGGGTTCCAAACTATACCCCGTGGGTAAACCCTGTTGGGGGAGAGGTGTAACGAGGGTCTCAAGTTCCAAACTATACCCGATGGAGAAAGTTTTGCTTTTTAAATAACTGAAATGGTTTTAGGTTACATGACACCAATACAATGTCGAAAAACACTAATAATGTTGCAGTAGTACAATGCGAAAACTGTGTCAATATAATGCGTAATGATGTCAATACAATGTCAGATAGTGTCAATACAACGTGAGACCGTGCATATATAATGCGAAACCATACCATTAAAAAAACCTTCATATCATTTTAAAATTTTAGTAGTATTCTATAACAGGTTTAACAAAGTTTCATAAAACCGAAACAACTTAAGAAAAACATAAAAACAGTTTCATGAAAAATGAGATGAGTCAATGCTAACTCAATTTACAAACAATTTCATGTAAATGATTATAGATTTCATTGGGCCGGTGGCGAAGAGGAAGTTGATGGTGGCAGCGAAGGAGGAGGAGGGGTGATCGAGCGAAAATAACAACGGGGGAGAAGGAGGTGGAACTAGGAATTAGAGTCAGGTCAGAGGCGAAGGACTGGTGATTCTTTGAGGAGGTGTTATGGAGGCCGTAGAGGAAGAATCAGGAGTGGTGGTGGCTTCGACGAAGAGTCGCTGAAAAAGACGAGAATGAGGGCTCGCGGATGATGAAATTCTAGAGCTTGCAGATGGTGGAGGGAAGACGATATTGTCCCTCGCCAAAGTACCCCGGAGGTCAAAAAATCAAAATAAACCAACACTTTTTCGTATTTATGGCACGCTGTCACCACTTTAGTCCGCACCATGTCTCCATCATATGACTACGAGGCGTTCGCAAGTTTGTATTTGTAGATAGATTTGTACTCCAATATGTCCCAACTTTATAGTGTTAACTCTATTTTTTGCACAACTAAAATTTCTTTTGTATCCATTTAGAATAAGAAACATAACACATTGGCTTACATAACATGTGTATTAAGCTTAAAAAGGTAAAGTTTGGAATGTATCAAATATTTCTTATCCTAATTTAAAATCAGGTCCATGTACACTCACGTTAAGTAACAATAATAAGAAACAAAAGGATGACAAAAGAAATTCAAACTCGACAAGTACCAGATGAACCCACCCCATTCAGAACAGGTGAAACTCGAACTTTTGTTGGTTTTGATCGGGTTCATGTTTTTTGAACAATTTTTGAGCATGTCGGGCTGGCTTGTACCGATCCGATTTTGACTTGTACCTGTACGAATTAATATAATCATAATTTATATATTTATATATTAATATTATATAATTTATACTTTTTTTTAAGAAGTGAAAAACCTAAATTCTAATCACTCACACAAAAAACCTAAACTAATATAACATAACATCTATTTGTATTATTTCGGGCCGGGTTTTGAAAGAAAACATCTCATGCTTAACGGTTTTTTACGGGTCGGACACCCACTTACGGCAAACAAGTCTTTTGCAGGTCGAACACTCGTTCAAACCCAACGGGTTTGGAAGCGGGTTTGTCCAGACCCGACCCGTTTGACATTCCTGAAACATAACTGGATATGAATATTGGGCTTACCATTGGGCTTCATATTTACACTCGGTCCGTTGAGGGCACATATATACATATTTGTTCCTTCTTCTTCTTCTTCTTGTGAAAAGTAGGAGAAGCAGAGAGAGAGAGAGATGGATAGAGAATGGGGATCGAAGCCTGGGAGCGGAGGGGCGGCGTCGGCCCAGAACGAGGCGATAGACCGCCGCGAGCGGCTGAGGAGACTGGCTCTGGAGACGATCGATCTCGCCAAGGACCCTTATTTCATGCGTAACCATCTGGGCAGCTACGAGTGCAAGCTCTGCCTCACCCTCCACAACAATGAAGGCAACTACTTGGCCCACACTCAGGGCAAGCGCCACCAGACCAATCTCGCCAAGCGCGCCGCTCGCGAGGCCCAAGACGCCCCCGCTCAGCCCCAGCCCCACAAGCGCAAGGTCTCCGTCCGCAAGTCAGGTCCATCCCTCTCCTTTCAACCCTAACCCTAGCTGTTGTGCTTTTTGCTTATACAGCTTTATTGGGAAATTTAGATACAAGGATTTGAAATTGAATGTAGACGATTTGGGGATTTGATGATATTAGGTTTTGTTGAGTGGTGAGCTGGAAATCATATTCCAGCTGTATTGTGAATTGAATGTCTTGACTCTTGATGAACAACAAGAAACCAACTGAATCATAATTGATCGTGTTCCTAGCTTGTTACAACAGAGGTTATGATTCACTTTTTATTCACCTTGGCCCTTCCTATGAGTAAAGTTGTAAAGGAGTATGCTAATACAGAAAACTGGAAATCCTATGAATTGGAATTGATGTCAAAACTTTGTTTTGCTAAGTTTGGAGAACTAACACTAGATAAGAAACCAGAAGGTGAACATTTTTGGTAATGGGTACCTAATGAATGGTTATTATGAGCATCTAAAACACATTTTGGAGTTTGAGATTGTGTTTACAATGTCACGGATCACCTAAAAAATTTCTGGAAAAAGTGTCATTGATTTGTTACTTCTGTCGTGTTTGCTATGATGACCTTTCCTCTGTTATATACCGAATGAAAAGATTGACAGGTACTTCAATTAATGTCCACTGTGAGCTTTCTGAATTTTGTGCTAATGTCTTTTTTGGCTTGTGTGCAGTCAAAATTGGTAGGCCTGGGTATCGTGTTACTAAGCAGTTTGATCCGGAGACAAAGCAGAGGTCTCTTCTTTTCCAGGTACGTGTTTATCATCTTTTTCTTTATAGTGTGTAAATGAATGATAGTGTTCCATGACTCGTTTGCAATGAAACTTAAAACATAATATTTTTCTGTTCCAACAATTATATATCATGCAGATTGAGTATCCTGAAATTGAAGATCTTACCAAGCCAAGGCACCGTTTTATGTCATCTTTTGAGCAGGTATATATCTCGCTCTCATTTCAACTGAGTTCAGTGGCTTAACAGTTATGTCATGCACTGTTGTCTTTTTATTTTATGCCCCATGACTTCTAAATTTTTCTGTTTGTGTTGCACATTATATTTTGAAATTGTTTCTGTGTGTACGGAACTATAGCCTAACCTTCTTTTGTATGTTCACAATTTCATTGATACAGCGGATTCAACCCTTTGATAAAAGATACCAGTATCTTCTATTTGCAGCAGAACCATATGAGATTATTTCTTTCAGGGTATGTTCAATGACTTGTCATACACTTTTTAGTCCTATTATCAGTTTTAGCCATTTGCAGAATATGCTATTAATTATAAACTAATTACATTTCAGGTTCCTAGCACAGAAATCGACAAATCGACCCCCAAGTTCTTCTCACATTGGGATCCAGACTCAAAAATGTTCACGGTTAGTTTTCTTATTACTTTCCCTATCCATCATGGCCCCCAGGCCCAGCTGTTTGATTGAACTTACGACTGAATTTTATGAAGATTTCATCTATTATGACCTATGACCTTAGGTAGATGGTCACTCGGTACGAAGTTTAAAGATTTTATCTTTTTAGATGTTTTTTGTTTCTGTGCCTTGTCTTATGGTTTGTTATGTTTCAATTTATGCAGCTGCAATTATATTTCAAAATCAAGCCACCCGAGACAAACAAACCTCCTCCTCCCCCAGCGGCCAATGGTTCAATGGTTCCTGATGGCCAACCAAGGCCTATGCCTCCACCGCCCCAAGCTCCACCTCCGCCACCACCACAAGGGTTACCACCTCAAGCTCCACCACCAATACCTGGGTCATTGCCTCCGCCCCCTCCTATGGGCAATGGTCCGAGGCCTATGCCTCCCGGTGGTGCCCCACCTGCCCCTCCTCCACCGCTAGCTGGCAGCGGAGCAATGTCAAACTTCACCCCTGGAGCACAGATGGGAAGGCCTCCATCCATGCCTCCGCAAGGTTTTCCTGGTCAACAGATGCAGGGTCAGGGCGCTCGCCTGCCACCACCCCCTCCTAATATGGGCCAGTAATAGAGTACCGAACCTTGGCTGTCTGATTTAGGATCATCAAAGTTAACGAAAATACTTGCAGTGCTCCATATGAAATCATCATATGCAATTGATGCAGCAAATTGAGAGCCATTTGCCTGTGTTGGAACTTGTTTGATTCACATTAGAATGTCTCGCACTTGTTAATGAGATCCATACACTTCTGTTTTGTGCCATGTTTTAGTCTGAAACTATATTGGTTCCCTTACAGAATCCTTTTTGAGAATTATTGTGTATTTATATGGCAGTGTTTTGCATGACGGGATGTAATCGAGCCAGATTGAGTTCAAAATGGTAGGGATTTGACTAGGCGGGTTCAGCCTTGAACCAGTTTAAAAACTGGGCTTTGAATTCAGACTTGAAAGAGTTTAAAAAGTCAAATTAGAGTTTAGTTTAAAACAAAAGGTCAGTTCGAATTTAGTTCAGCTTGGTATGTTTGGTCTTTGTGATAAATTTAGGAAAGAAATAATCATTAAGCTAATGTGAGTACATCAAACTTCGGAAGGTTGTCTTTGAATTTGATTACCGTGTTAATCGAGTTTCAATCATCTTTTAAGTTAAGTTCAATTTGAGCTCTACTCAACTATACCAAGTCTGTCAATGTCTTGTTTTGTTTATTGCTGAGTGTTAACTCAATATCATAGAGCAATACAAAAGAAAATAATATTGTCAACTAAAAATGACATTAATGTTTCCATGGAATTCTTCATTAATTTTACTTGATTGATAGGCTCATGATGAAATGTGAACTTCAAAATATGTAATAGCACAAGTAATTACAAAGCTTCAGAAGAGTCACTCACTTCAACATAGCCTCCCTCCAAGAAGGCTCCAAATAGAAGCAGTAACTTAGATCCAAATCCTTAAGCATTATTTATTGTGTTCTCATCAATTTCAACCTTGTCCGCAGAATGCCCTAGGGAAGAGCCTTTCAAATCAAACCTGCGATGGATCCATGTAGAACAGATTTCCCATTACTACAAACCGAAACTGCAAAGAGTAGTCTACAACTATTAGCATTTTGAGTTTTGAGTTCGAGTCCAGCTGCGGTATTTATTCCACGTTTATTTTCTCCCAATACGTTTCTCTTAAGGTGAGAGTCTGGTTGCAAAATTCATATGTATATGTATATAAGTTGGTTCAGAAGCTAATCGAGTCTCCTTTAACGAGAAATGTTGCCTCCTTTTTAAAATTTCTAGATTTGCCACTTAGCACAGTCTAGTTCAAGATTGACTATTTATTTTAGAGGCAAACTCAAGTTTTACTACATTATTAGCTATTACAAGCTCAAGTCAAGCTTTATTTCAAGTCGAGTCGAGCTTGTAAAAAAATAAGCCCTACTCAACTCATTTACACATTCTTAATATACCATGGCAATACTACATTAACGTTACATTTCTTACACAACGACAACGACAAACACAAAACAATCTAATAATCGATGAATCGAAGCTCACAAATCTTAAAGAGCACAAGATTTACACGGAGCCGAGTCAATGAAAGTTTTTGCCTTCAAAGGTTTGGCCAAATTGCCAGTCCTTGGGTGCAATGTGCCATGAGGTGGAGACCCGTCCGTCGCTGGTTCGGACTCGAAAGGTGAGCGACTCGCCGCGCAATTGGGCTCCGGTGACCCAGACCTGACCCCAACTGCGCTCCAATGAGGTCTATTTGAGGTGGTCGTGACCCTTTACTCGGACGCTGATGACGTCCCCAGCGCCTCCCACGTTGGCAACCCATACTTCATAGTAGTATGGGTTCCCACGTAATGTGAATCGAATGCCTCCTTTCTTTTCGCAAGGCATCCTATAAGAAATTATAGGAACAATCAACAAATATACCGACTTCATTCCAAAGATATATATATATATATATATATACAAGGTAATAAATAACATGTCAAGATCAATTTAGATGTGTGATTCATTCGTCGCTTAACAAGATCTTTTTACATCGTTTTTTGAACTTTCATACCCTAGAGAAAAGAGGTCATACATGTGGTTTCACGTATAGAAATAAAGTACAATCGTCTCATTTTACATTCAAAGTGCCGCATAACGCATATTATCATAATCTGATATGAACGTGAAGAAAGTGTTAGCATTCCACCTCGCACGTAGAATCTCATTTGTAATTGATCATATTTATTTGACATGAACATGATCAACGTTATACGTCACTGAGTTCACATGCAAAGTCTTTGAGCATTTCAATATAACATACATTTAATAAGGAGGTTTCGATATGGTATATGAATATATATATATATATACCTGCGATATTTGACGGGAACAATGCCAGCTTTGTACTCGGCAATCTCCGTGAAAGCGTGCTCGGTGAGGTCGAAATGCTTAAGGGGCGGATTGCACCACCCTCCTTCGTCGTCGGGGAGATCATAATTTGGCGGGCAATTGTCGGTTGCGGTGACGAAGATAGAGGGCTTTCCAGGCTTGCACCACTCATCATCGTCCCGACATTTGATCTCGAAACAAGCTCCGCATCGCTCCCCGTCATTAAACAGCGCTGTGCTCAGCGCCGCCGTGTCTTCCCCATATCCTTCGCCTACTGTGTCTTTGTATCCACATGCTCCTCCTATCAAACAAATAAATTTGTCACATGTAAGTGTCTCAAATCGTTTAGTTCATTAAGTAAAGGGATAACGACACTTTGTTATATCTAACTATTATCTGAAATGACACAGTCTCATATTCTACTTAATTTTTTGACAATTTTTTATGACAATCTACTTCTAAACTACTAATAATTGAACAATTTCAATTTGAGCAGTCTCTGGTCAGACCGGTTCATTAAACCAGTTCAAACTAAAAACTAAAATTAAACCAACAACAAGAAGAGCTCCGATGGGAACGAAGAGTGTTGTCACCATGGAGATTTCAGAGTCGTTGCTTGGGGATTCGTGGAGGAAGATATGCTCTGCCTCTATTTCCGAAATCAAATTTGAGGAGGTTCCGGAATGGAAGGGGCAGATCACCGTCAGAGGATTGTTGGTGAGAGTGGTGTTGGGGTTTTTGGTCTACATCATCCACCACGGTGTCGGGGTTTCCAAAATTTTTAAAATTGCTTCAGGTTTTCCCAAATTACCAAATCAATTTCCCAAATCGAAAAACCATCAAATATCATTTCAGTTTCTTTTTGTTAGAAACTGAATTGTAAATATGATTCATGTTGATGTTCAACGGATTAAACAACGCCGATTGATAATTTTGTGAAATGCAAAATATTGTATTGATTTAGTAAATAGAGAGAGAGAATTTAAATGAATTCTCTTTAAAAATTTAAAAATCATTGGAGGGCATTTTGGATAATTTTTAATTTGAACTGTTTAAATTATGAGTTTTAATTTGAATGGTTAAATTCTGGATTTAAATTTAAACCGGTTAACTGTTTATAACAATTTTTGAAAATTGAAAAGTCATTGAAGGACATTTTAGTCATTTACTGTAAGTTGTCACAAAAAAAATATCAAGATACTAACAAAAAGAGAAAATTAGGTAAGGTATAAGACTGTCATTATCCCTTAAATAAATAAAAAGTTACTAAGAAAATGCATCTTTTGTGCATCTTGAATAGCAAGTTGGGGAGAACCTGACATTTATATAGGAGTATCACATAATAGGAAATCTCATATATATACACTAAAGCCTAATATTGATCCAGAACATTTGTGTAGTAAATCTTGGGTCTAATGTGTGTATAAACTTTTTTATACTCATAATCTTCCAACGTATAACCTAAACTCACATGCGAAATTCCTAACAATTAGAACACTCATCAACCTATCAACTTCGATTTACAGGTAGATTAAATTTCATGCCTTATAACTCTACAAATAAGGACATAGGTGTAGGTCATACAAACTGATCATACTCCCGATGTATCTATAAAATCAATATGCATATAAACACTATATAATTCATATTTGAAATATGTTAAGGAAATTCTGATTATTCGTACCATAAGTTTGGGAGTCTCCAAGGTAGAAGGTAGCATGTGCATGCACCCAATGACCCGGCTTGAACCTTTGTGTTTGTCCTAATTTGCGATTTTCGTACCCAAACGTACCATGAAACTCATTATTACTCATCACTACAAGACCCAATACCGAATATATCAGTATGGTTTTCGGAACTATAGGTGTCATGACTAGTCTGAACTCGAAATATAACGACGACGATGATGACGACTATGACTTTCTTACTTGCTGAATTCGAGTGAGAGTCGATGAAGATTGGGAATTATATAATTGTGTGTGTGTGTTTTAGTTTATGTTTGTTTTGGTCAAGGAAAAATTGTGCAGATCCAACACAATTGCGCCTATACTTGAGGCATTGCCTTTCTCATGGCAAAATCTATTTTTGTGAATCTTTGAGATCCATCCATCTCCAAGTTTATATTTACGAAACTACCACCGAGGAGAGTTGTACACTTGTGAGCTGCTCAAGCTTGAAAATGGAAACTATTGGGCCAAGACTAGTCATGTGGTCCGTAGTTCATTTGAATTTTTAGTTTAGTTCATCATAACAAGAGTAAAATCAAATAAAAAAGATTAAACCTATGCAAAAAGGAGAATCGATTTCTTATTTATTAAAATAATAAAATAATATTTTCATTTATTTAGGCATATTATTATATATCCATATAACAGGGACTGGAAAGATTTTTGGCACAGTCGTGTCATACTCTAGATGGCTAGACTATTGATTTTGACCAAAATTACTTTTGAAAATTGTAGATCTTCGAATTCTCTTCCACTTTTTTTATCTATAATTTTACCTGATTTGAAATTATACTAATCGAGTTATACTCTTCAAAATTTTAGCGATGGTTAGGCCCAAAATACATCATGAATTGACTTGTTCCTGCATTACATGCACTCAACCGTCCGTAAAAGCATAAAGACAGACATTGACAGAAAATATATACTGTTGAGAGAAAATACCACTAAAATGTGGAAGGATATATTACATAAGTAAACTTCGTACGCGACCGGATTACTTGTACATTAATACAACTACTCATGGGAACCACGAGTCGAATTATGATGATATTCTTCTTCTTGGTGAAATTTACTCCCGTTTCAAGTGACTAACTATTCCAGCTGCTTCTCAAAAACATCATTGGGTTGGAAATATGTTATAGACGCAATTATTGTGCATAATTGTTAAGCACATTACACATAATATTTTATTAGAGATTAATAAATAAATTTTGTTGTTATCATATATACAGATACTTGTTGATATCGTAATATGATAATTCATTGATTAAGGTATTATACATGACATTGCAATATGGATTATGATAATGAGAGTCATTTATTATGGAGTTTCATTTAAACTGTTGTTTATCGTAGGATCATCTTCCTAGAACTATACGATGATCTAGAAAAATCAATATATATATGACGGTGCCCATCGGATGAGTATTAATAAATCTCATTCATTATGTTATACATGTAAATGATACACATGAAAATATAGTTATTGAACTAACCAGAAGTGATATTTCTCAAATGAAATTACATTTCTGTTAATGTGAAAATTCTCTTTAAGGGAAAAATGTATATAATTTTTTTTTGAACATAATTATTAGAATATTTGTTGTACTTTAATTCTGGACATCTAGTGTACGATATTACTAGTTGAACGGTCGTTTGAAAGCTAAAGAGGGACATTTAAGTATATTTTGTACTAAAAATGAGCAAAATGAGAGAAAAAACAAACTTGACTGATGTTTTATGAGAATTTTTTAAATTAGATGTATTTAAATGAAAATCGTGTCAAGTTAACTATACTAAAACGAGATTATCCCTAAAAAAAATTACATGTACCCCAACTTTTTTTTTTGTTACACTTAAGGTAACTTTCGTTAAGAATAACATAATGGGTAAGTATAAAGTCCAAAATTCTCTCGTTGTATGATTTTCAAATAATATGATTATTTGATTAATACGAAATGATCATTCTACTTTAAATTGGATAACAAATTCAAATTATGACATAAGGGTATGTTAGTTTTTTCAAATAACAAATTTTATGAAAATAAAAATAACTTGTCAAATGACAACTTTAATTGTTGAATTTCACCTCCATCCCCATTATCTTTGGAATAATTTGTAACTAACCGTCTTTTAACTTTGTTAGTTTATAAATCAAAATCCCTAAAATTTTGTTTCACTTTACTCTTAAATTGAAAAGAGAACTTTAATCAGCCAAATAAGCGATCTCATTTTGCTCCTTGTAGATTCGACCGAAATTAAGCCGAAATATAAATTTACTTGACACGACGTGTCTGATGTACATGTCAGAAGAGAAGGCATAGAACGGCGCGTTAGATGCTAAATTACCCCCACATCAATACTCTTACAACATAAGTTAAGTTTATTATTCAATTGAGGGTAGAATGGTAATTCATGTTAAAGTTGGAACATTATACGCGAAATGTGTAGAGGGAAAGGGAAATATCACTTTTATTGATCATTTATCGTTTAAACATCCTGGCCTATGTACCTACAAACCAATCATCGTACTGTTACGGGTCATGTTTTAAGGTTTGTGTGCGTAGAGAGAGGGACAAAACTATGATTGCTTAGGGCACGACTTGTATGGCAAAGCGGACGCATTCAACAGCAGCCACCAGCGTAACTGCAACAGTCCAATTAATTGCGTTGAAAATTGAAATCAATCTCTCTCACCTACCTAGTTAATGAAAATTGGAAACAACGTTTGCGATTGAGAATTAATTGGCTTCTATACAAGTTTCCACGGCAAGGAGCGACCCGCAATCGCATTGCTTAAGTAGTTAACAATTAACTCTGTCAAGCTTTGCTTCGAGAGGCCACGTAACCACATTCCACATATATAGCATTCACCGTGATTATGATTGATAGACTTGAACTTGTGCTTTTGGGAAACTTGACTGTAATTAATGACATCTAATTCTTACATGAAGTTTGGCCTCTGGTTTGTGCACCGACATGTTTTCTTGCCATGACTAGGTTTAAGAGAGTTTCATCTTTAAGTTATCAGATGTCTATTTTTATCAAAATTTTGTTCGTTATTATGAAATTGACGAAAATGCCCATGTATTTATAAAATTAAAAAAAAGTTACGAAACAAATAATAAAAACTAATTTTCTTATTATTTATTTTTTAAAAATATTTAAAATGAAAAACGGTTTTTAAACATCATTTTTTTATTTAATACAAATCTCTTTGGTAGGTTTTATGCAAAACATTTTCATAATTTATTTTTTTAATCAAAATTTAAAATACATAGGTGTTTTGTCATTTTCAAAAAATTTAACATAGATTGGATAATTTGAGACGGTTTGGTAATTTAGGGAGATTAACAAAACGCATCTATATCTTGGGAATGTAAGTGAAAATCTAATAGTACGAGCAATTATCCCAAAAATAAAATTACCCATCAAATCAAACAAAAAATGATATACACATGAAGTCAAAACATACTAACTTCAGGAATAAAAAAATCCTTAGTAAGATGCACCAATTCCACAATAAAATTAACTCGAACGAATGCTTATTGAATTTATTTTTTTCGTGTTCTGAATAGTGCATTGTTATGGCACGAGAAAATACTGATCAAACGTGTAGGCCATTCTTTGTAAATGTACGTTAGAGGTTTAATAAGAAGTGTGCAACATAATTAATATATTTTACTCACTGTACTTTCTTATTGTGATTATAATTGACATAGTTTCGATATCCAGTTGAGCGACAAGTAAAATATAATGATCTCATCTCTAACCCAACACAAATACTTAAAGAAAACACAAGTATGTGATGTTATATATTAGCTCATCATAATTAAGTTTGGCAAGTAAAAGTCATCGATATATTATTTCTACACTTTAATTTGATCCGTTAGGCACCGCAACATGGAAGTCAATCAACATTTTCTTGCGAAATTCATGGGCTCGATTTTAAGAGCAAATTGCCTTTTTACTACCACTTGGTATTTTAGGCCTATAAATACCGATGCCTCTCTTTGTTCAAGCGACACAATACACAAACGCAAAGTAGTTGCTTGCTACCATATTGAGCAACTACATTAACTGAAGTAGTTACTATCATTCGGTCATTATGGCTTCCAGAATGTTCCTCGGCCTTACCTTGGTTTTCCTCTTCGCGGCTGGTAAGATTTCTCCTTACATTAGTTCTTTTGTCCATTAATGTTTACTTTCCGTACGTCATGCATCATATTTGCTATGTGTATAACGTCGTTAATTTGAAAACTTCATACTATATCAATATACCCACGTGCAGGACTAGATTATTGCACAAATTACGACAAACAGTCTATCTATATAACAACAGGACCCTATAAGTTGTGCATACTGACATGTATGACAAAAGACAAATTATTTTGAGTCACGATAATAAGCATAAAGTCGTTGGTTCTAATCTTATGTGTCATATGTGATATATATATATATATATATATAAATTGGAATCGGATATAGGTCAAAAAATGTCCCTTTGGAACATTTAAAAGTACAAGGAATTGTTATGTATACATGCAGGAGCTCGTTCCATCACGGTGACGATGACCAACAACTGTCAGTACACCGTGTGGCCGGCGACCCTCACCGGCGACCAGCTCCCCCAGCTCTCCACCACCGGCTTCGAGCTGGCCCCCGGCGGGTCCAACGCCGTGACCGTGACCGCCCCGTGGTCCGGCCGGTTCTGGGGCCGGACCGGCTGCAGCACCGACGCCTCCGGCCGGTTCAGCTGCGCCACCGCCGATTGCGCCTCCGGTCAGGTCGCCTGCAACGGCGCCGGTGCCATCCCGCCGGCGTCACTGATCGAGATCACCCTGGCCCCGAACGGCGGGCAGGACTTCTACGACGCGAGCCTCGTGGACGGGTTCAACGTGCCCCTGGCGGTGGACCCGCAGGGGGGCACCGGCGACTGCGCCACCTCGACGTGCGCCGCCAACGTGAACGCCGTGTGCCCGGCGGAGCTGGCAGTGACGGGCTCGGACGGGAGCGTGGTCGCGTGCAAGAGCGCGTGCACGGCGTTCAACCAGCCGCAGTACTGCTGCACCGGCGCGTTCAGCACCGCCGAGACGTGCCCGCCGACCAACTACTCAGAGATATTCGAGCAGCAGTGTCCTCAGGCGTACAGCTACGCCTATGACGACAAGTCCAGCACTTTTACTTGTAACAACGCTCCTGACTATCTCATCACTTTCTGTCCTTGAGCTATACACGACACCACGTACGCGATGACTCTATAATATATAGTGTTTAATAATTTCATGTAATCCCAATAAAATCAACGAGGTGATGAATAGTCTCATTAGCGTGATTTTCTCGCTCGAATTCTGTTTCAGGCCCATAAATTGTCAAAATGACTAATTTTCATGGTCAACACCTTAGAAAAATTTCAAGAGATATCTCAGATCATGTCCCGGTCCGCGACAGGGTCCGGGACAAAAACGTATAACAGAAAAACTGAGTCTTCTTAAAATATTGACTTTATAAGCTTTTGAAACTTGGAAAAAAATCATTTTGAGAAACTCGGGTTCATGAGTAGATGTAGGGCTGTCCATCGAGTCGGGTTGGGTAGACTCGGCTCGGGTCGTACCCGACTCGGTTTGAGTTGGGTACCAAATCTCAGAACCGATACTCGACTCGGTTAAGGAGTCGGGTAGTCGGGTTCGGGTAGACTCGGGTGTAGGGTGAGTCGGGTATACCCAAGACACCCGACACAAAATTCCCAATTTGTATTCAAACCCAATTCGAAACACTAACCCGAACCCTAAATTCCTAAATTCGTAATCCAAATCAAACCCCTAAAATTAACCTCCAATTCAAAAAAGAAACCTATATCCAAAAATTGAAAACCTTACCAGTCCCCAAATATTCGATTCAAAACCCTAATCCCCAAATTGATTAGGGTTTCCCCAATTCATATTAAAAAAACCCACAATTGATAACTTACAATTAAATTAAAATCGAATTTTGCATTAAAAACTCTAATAATCCCCAAATTGAAACCCTAATAACCAAATTGATTAGGTTTTCCCAATTGAGAACACAGATTCAAATAAAAATTGAAAGAAATTTGAAGTCTCGAACCCTAAACCCCAAAAATGGAAACGGTGAAAAAAATTTCAAACCTTTGACGCCGGCGTTGTCTGACGGTGAAGCTTCAATCTCCAGTTCCTGTGGCGAATCGAACCGTTGATGAGCCTCCTCTCCACCATTTCTTGATTTATAATGGTGGAGATGAGAATCACCAACAGATCGATTCACAATAATAACTTTGTGAAAAGATCTGTCGTGAGATGGAGGAGAGAGGACACGAGTTGACTGCCTCAGACGATGAGAAAGGAGAGGTGAGGACGGGCGGACGGAGATGTTAGGTTTTTCAGAGAGATCGGAGACGAGATGAGAGGGACGAGAGAGAGAGAGAGAGAGAGAGAGAGAGAGACGAGAAAAAGAACGAGGGTTAAAGTGAGGTCGTCGACTCGATTATGTGTGCGGAGAGAGGAGTGACACGTCGCTCAAAACCAACGGACAAGATTAATTCAGCCGACGAAGATTGAAGGTGGAGAAGACGCCACGTCGTCGCTTCATCTTCAGCAGCTTCTTTTGTATTAAGCATCCCACATCGGAAACGCATGAACAAGTTTTGTTGTTTATAAACGTTTTTGTCACAAAGCAGAGCAAAAATGGAATGGACCGTGCTGGGCTTCATTGGGCTGAAGTCTGAGGTTTTTGGGCTGGGGGCAGTTAACAAATTATATTTTTATATATATTGTTGGGTTGTCGGGTACCCAACGGATTATAGAATTGGACCCAATACTCGACTCGGTTGGCTTTTCGGGTGGTCGGGTATCGGGTCAGTCGGGTTAGTCGAGTCAGGTGTCGGGTGAGTCGAGTCGGGTATCGGGTTACCGAGTAAAATGAACAGCCCTAAGTAGATGCAATACAAATGGTTTATAATATAATATTTGGTTGGGATGAAAATGTTTAATGTCTTGCATGTTATGAAAAAGATAAATGAGTTTTGAAAGGTCTGACGTGATGGTAAAACTTGAAATATAAATTTTTGTTGGTTACTGATATTGCTGTAAATATATTTTTGGTGATTTTATTTTTAAGTTGTAATTTCTCATTGTGGTAGATTTGTTAAAATTTTTGTACATTATCAAGTTTAACGTAGTTATAATTCATGTGCATTTGCACATTTGCATTTCTATGGTTGTGGATTATTCTTAGAAACGGGAGAAGTCAAACTCCATCTATCTAGGTGAACATTGAGGTTTAAATAGGCATTATTTTTATTTTGTTTTTGTTTATCATGAAAGATAAAGATTTAAGAGTAGGGGTGTTGATGCGGGTCTATTTGTATCTAGCATTGACCCTTTTTTGTCGCCTTCATTTAGATTAAATATCTCGGGTTTGTCCTCGAATTTTAGATTATATATGATATTTGTGTGCCTTTTGATGTTGTGTGTATTTTTTGTGTCATTTTGTAGGTTTGAGAGCAAGAATTTAAGGAATCGATAAAGAAAATCGCCTAAGAGAGTATTGGAGCAAAACTGAAATTTTTGAGTAACGTAGTTTTCTCGTCTGAACTCTGTTTCTGGCCCACAGTTTGACAAAAAAAACTAATTTAGATGTTTTATACTGTTGAAATATTTCAAGATATGCCCTACACCATGTCCCGGTCTGGGACAGGGCCCCTCTGGGAAATGTCCCTAACCATGTCGCGATATGGGACAGAAGTGCAATTTGTGGCCGAGAGATGCACCCTACTTTTAAGCTTTTCATTCAACCCCGTCCTTACACTTTGGGCATCCTTTCACCTACAGCTTCCCACCACCTCCAAAACACTATTTTCTTGGTTTTCAACCATCATTGAAGGCATTTTGAAGGTTTTAGGAGCTCCTCCACCTCCATTCCACATTAAGGAAGCTATTTAACAAGTGAGGGAAGACATTGAAGTCAAGATTAATGAGATTTGGTCATTATCAATCTTGATCTTTATATTTTTTGACTTTATGATGTATTTCATGAAATTATATATTAGTTGATTCACTCTATCTCGTTTGGTTTGTGATTGCCCTAAATTAATCACTTAGGATAGTTATTTGAATTGCTACTTGTTTCTGAGAGGTTGGGCTAGTGAGGAATCTAGGTAGAATTGAGGGATAGGTCTTTTATAGTCTGCCTTTTGGCTCAATATTGTCGGGTCAAGTGTGGTCTCGAGTCGGTTGTAAATCTCGAGATGGTAAATTCACTACTTACACCTACTGCTTCCCACCACCTCCAAAACACTATTTTCTTTGTTTTCAACCATCATTGAAAGCATTTTGAATGTTTTAGGAGCTCCTCCACCTCCATTCCACATTAAGGAAGCTAGGGAACTAATGAGTGAAGTCATTGAAGTCAAGATTTGTGAGATTTGGTCATTATCAATCTTGATCTTTGTATTTCTTGACTTTATGATGTATTTCATGAAATTATATATTAGTTGATTCATTCTATCTCGTTTGGTTTGTGATTCATATATGTATTTCATACGTATATGTATATAAGTTGGTTCATAAGCTAATCGACTCTCCTTTAATGAGAAATGTTGCCTCCCCTTTTAGAAATTTTTAGATTTGCCACTTAGCACAGTCTAGTTCAAGATTGACTATTTATTTTAGAGGCAAACTCAAGTTTTACTGTATAATTAGCTATTACAAGTTCGAGTCAAAGCAATTTATTTCAAGTCAAGTCGAGCTTGTAAAAATATAAGCCCGAATCAACTCATTTACATTCCTAATTAATATATCATAGTGATACTACATTAACGTTACATTTCTTACACAACGACAAACACAAAACTATCTAATCGACGAATCGAAGCTCACAAATCTTGAGGAGCACAAGATTTACATGGAGCCGAGTCAATGAAAGTTTTTGCCTTCAACGGTCTGGCCAAATTGCCAGTTCTTGGGGGCAATGTGCCACGAGGAGGAGACCCGTCCGTCGTTGGTTCGTACTTGAAAGATGAGCGACTCGCCGCACAATTGGGCTCCGGTGACCCAGACCTGACCCCAACTGCGCTCCAATGAGGTCCATTTGAGGTTGTCGTGACCCTTTACTCGGACGCTGATGACGTCCCCGGCGCCTCCCACGTTGGCAACCCATACTTCATAGTAGTATGGGTTCCCACGTAATGTGAATCGAATGCCTCCTTTCTTTTCGCAAGGCATCCTATAAGAAATTATAGGAACAATCAACAAATATACCGACTTCATTCCAACGATCTATATATATACACAAGGTAATCAATAACACGTCAAGATCAATCTAGATGTGTGATTCATTCGTCGCTTAACAAGATCTTTTTACAGCGTTTTTTGAACTTTCATACCCTAGAGAAAAGAGGTCATACATGTGGTTTCACGTATAGAAATAAAGTACAATCGTCTCATTTTACATTCAAAGTGCCGCATAACGCATATTATCATAATCTGATATGCACGTGAAGAAAGTGTTAGCATTCCACCTCGCACGTAGAATCTCATTTGTAATTGATCATATTTATTTGACATGAACATGATCAACGTTATACGTCACTCGAGTTCACATGCAAAGTCTTTGAGCATTTCAATATATATATACCTGCGATATTTGACGGGAACAATGCCAGCTTTGTACTCGGCAATCTCCGTGAAAGCGTGCTCGGTGAGGTCGAAATGCTTAAGGGGAGGATTGCACCACCCTCCTTCGTCGTCGGGGAGATCATAATTTGGCGGGCAATTGTCGGTTGCGGTGACGAAGATGGAGGGCTTTCCAGTCTTGCACCACTCATCATCGTCCCGACACTTGATCTCGAAACAAGCTCTGCATCGCTCCCCGTCATTGAGCAGCGCCGTGCTCAGCGCCGCCGTGTCTTCCCCATATCCTTCGCCTACCGTGTCTTTGTATCCACATGCTCCTCCTGTCAAACAAATAAATTTGTCATATGTAAGTGTCTCAAATTGTTTAGTTCATTAAGTAAAGGGATAACGACAGTCTCATATTCTATCTAATTTTTTGACAATTTTTTATGACAACCTACTTCTAAACTACTAATAATTGAACAATTTCAATTTGAGCGTGCTCAGCGCCGCGTGTCTTCCCCATATCCTTTGCCTATTGTGTCTTTGTATCTACATGCTCCTCCTATAAAATAAATAAATTTGTCATGTGTAAGTGTCTCAAATCGTTTAGTTCATTAAATAAAGAGATAATGATATTTTGTTACACTTAACTATATCTCGAAATGACAGTCTCATATTCTACCCAAATTTTTGACAATTTTTTTTATGAAAACCTACCTCTAAACTACTAATAATTGAAAATTTCAATTTGAGCATTCTCTGGTTCAAGCCGGTTCATTAAACCAGTTTAAATTGAAAACCAAAATTGAACCAGCTAATGACAAGGAGCGATCTCGAACAACGAGAAGAGCTCCGATGGGGACGAAGAGGGTCGTCGCCATGGAGATTTCAGAGTGGTTGCTTGGCAATTCGGAGAGGAAGATATGCTCTGCCTCTATTTCCGAAATCGAGTTCGAGGAGGTTTCGGAACGGAAGGAACATATCACCGTCATAGAATTGTTGGTGAGAGCGGTGTTGGAGATTTTGGTCTACATCATCCACCATGGTGCCGGGGTTTCCAAAAATTTTGATTTTTCTTCAGATTTTCCCAAATTACCAAATCAATTTCCCAAATCGAAAAATCATCAAATATCATTTCAGTTTCTTTTTGTTAGAAACTGAATTGTAAATATGATTAATGTTGATGTTCAATGGATTAAACAATGCCGATTGTAAATATTGTATTGATTTAGTAAATAGAGAGAGAATTTAATGAATTTTTTTATAAAATTTAAAAGTCATTGGAGAGCATTTTGAATAATTTTTAATTTGAACCGTTTAAATTATGAGTTTTAATTTGAATGGTTAAATTATGGGTTTAAATTTAAACCAGCTCACTGAAAAGTCATTGAAAGATATTTTAGTTATTTTACCATAAGTTGTCCCAAAAAATGTCAAGATAATAAAAAAAATTAGGTAGAGCATAAAACTTTCATTATCCCTTAAATAAATAAAAAGCTACTAAGAAAATGCATGTTTATATTACATGAAATTTCTTTTGTGCATCTTGAATAGCAAGTAGGGGAGAACCTGACATTTATCGAAGAGTATCACACAATAGGAAATCTCATACACACTAAAGCTTAATATTGATCCAGAACATTTGTCTAGTAAATCTTGGGTCTTTGATTTACAGGTAGATCGAATTTAATGACTTATAACTCATCAAAACAGATAAAGACAGGTGTAGGTCAGACTCAGGATCTATCTAAAAAATCAATATGCATATAAACACTACATAATTCATATTTGAAATATGTAAGTAAATTCTGTGAATTCATACCATAAGTTTGGGAGTCTCCAAGATAAAAGGTAGCATGTGCATGGACCCAATGACCCGGCTTGAACCTTTGTGCTTGTCCTATAGTTTCGAACCCAAACGTACCATAAAACTCATCATTCACCACTACAAGACCCAATACCCAATATAGCAGTATGGTTTTCGAAACTATAGGTGTCATGACTAGTCTGAACTCGAAATATAGCGACGATGATGACGACTATGACTTTTTTATTTCCTGAATTCGAGTGAGAGTCGATGAAGATTGTGAATTATATAATTGTTTGTGCATGTTTTAGTTTATGTTTGTTTTGGTCAAGGAAGAATTGTGCGGATCCAACACAATTGCGCCTATACTTGAGGCACTTCCTTTCTCATGGCAAAATCTATTTTTGTGAATCGTTGAGATCCATACATCTCCAAGTTTATATTTACGAAACTACCACTGAGGAGAGTTGTACACTTGTGAGCTGCTCAAGCTTGAAAAAGGAAACTATTGGGCCAAGACTAGTCTTAAAAATAGTTTCTTTCTAGAACTATTTTTTACTGGCAATAAAGGGATTTTTTTTCCAAAAATAATGTAATTTAGAAAAAATAGGTTTGACTATATTTTTCTTACTTTTTAGTTTAGTTTATTATAACAAGAGTGAAATCAAAACTAGAAAAAATTAAACGTACGCAAAAATAAGAGAATTGATTTCTTATTAATTACTATAATAATAATAATATAATATTCTCATTATTAATCACAGTGTCACTTTTTGGGAGTGACACTGCTTCAAGGAAATAATTTTAGGAAACTCCAATCACTATCATATCATCCCTATTGAATTTCACACAAGGACAGGGAGTATTCCCGAGCAACATGGTTGAAGATCGCTCAAGCCTCCAACTTCAACTGGGATTTTAAGGTTTGTTTTGTCTTTCTTCACTTCTTGAATCATATTGTAAACTGATATATTTCTTTTTGAGCACCATGATTATGGGTTAAAAACCTTAATCATGGATGTTAGACCATGGGACAATTGATGTTATGATGTGTTTAATTTCACTTAATTGATGCAAAAATTGATCATGTTTGTGCATATCGTATGAATAGTGTTAAAATTTTCACTTGACATTTGTATCATGAGTTCAAAAATTAGCTCTGAGAGGTGTGATTGAGAACAAATCTAATTAGGGTCGAGAGGCCGGTCTCCTAGAGTCGATGTTTTAGTGCGAAAATTGATGGTCTCCAACCCCATATATACTTGCTCTCAAACCTACAAAACGGTTGACGAACTTGGATTGACACTAAGCCGACGGTCTAGCACCCGTGGTTGCTAATTTAATTGTTTAATTTTATCTCCATCCCCATATTTTTTGGAACAATTTGTAACTGACTTGTCTTTTAACTCTTTTAGTTTATAAAATCAAAACCCCTAAAATTTTGTTCTTTATTTTTATTTTCGGAAAGAAAACTTTAATTAGCCAAATAAGCGACCTGATTTTGATCCCTGTAGATTCGACCCGGGTTTAAGCTAGAATATAAATTTACTTGACACGACCGTGTCGGACTCACGTGTCGGGAGAGAAGGTGTAGAACGGTGCGCTAGACACTAAATTAACCCCACATCAATACTCTTACATCATTAGTTAAATTTGTTATTCAATCGAGGGTAGAATGGTAATTTCATACTTAACAAATAGTCATATTACTTGAAAATTATACATCCAATACATTTTAAACATTTTATCTATCGATTCAGCTTATCAAACAAGTGTAACCAAAAAAAAGTTGAGACACTTGTATAAAAAAATAAAGTTAGAACATTAAACGCGAAATCACGTATATATATGTAGAGGCGTGATCTGGTGTGAACCAGACCACGGAACCCGTGCGAACCCGTTCGGGGACCACCGTTACGCCTCGAGGACCCTCCGTTACACCCCGGGGACCTCCGTTACACCCCGAGGACCCTCCGTTACACCCCGGGGACCCTCGTTACACCATTTCCCCGACAGGGTTCACTGATTAGGTATAGAAAAATATTCTTTCTCTCGTTACACTCGGAGACCCCTTGTTACACACTGGAAATACTCTTGGTGCAGCAGAAGAGTGCTTCGAAACGAAGCAAAGATAAACCCTAACTTTAGGGAGGAAGCGGAATAAATCCAAGTAACTCAAATTGATAATTATGATAATGATAATAATCTCTACACAAGATAAGACTTATATAGGACTACTTCTCCAAAACTAACTCAAACTAGTAAACCCAAAACCAAAGAACTAACCAACCAAAACTAACTATAATTAGGAATAATATGAGTCCTAAATTAATAGGAATCCTAAACTAATACTACTTAGAAGATGGTCCTGCATCAATCTCCTTTGCTTGAAAAAAACTCGACCTCGAGTTTGCAGGATCCAAAGAGAACTCATCTGGCGGGTGGTATTTGAATATATCGACAATGTTGAAAGTGTTTGAGATATTCATGTGCGCGGGGAGGTCCACTTTATAGGCATTATCACCAATTTTCTGAAGAATGCGGTAAGGGCCTAACTTCTTGTCTTTGAGCTTGCCATACGTGCCCACAGGAAACCTATGTTTGCGTAAATGTACCATCACTAGTTCCCCTTCTTTAAATATTTGTTCACGTCGGTGTTTGTCCGCAGCTGTTTTGTAGCGAGAGTTGGCATCTTCTAGGTTTTTCTTAACTTCATTGTGAATTCTTTGTGTACGTTCTGCAAATTCTTTGGCGTCCTCACTAAAATCTGTAGTGGGTGGGAGACGGACCAAGTCTAATGTGTGCATTGGGGGACTAGTATACACGATTTCAAAAGGTGTCTTCTTTGTAGAACGATTAGGGACGCTATTGAAAGCAAATTCGATTTGTGGCAAAACTATATCCCATTGTTTTGGCTTATCACCGGACACAGCCCGAATCATGTTTCCAAGAGAACGATTGGCAACCTCTGTCTGTCCATCAGTTTGTGGGTGGCTAGTGCTGCTATATTTTAAGGATGTGTCGAATAACTTCCACAAGGTTCTCCAAAAATGACTAAGAAACTTTACGTCCCTATCAGAAGTTATCGATCGAGGAACCCCATGTAGACGAACAACTTCTCGAAAGAATAAATGAGCCACATATGATGCATCAGAGGCTTTCTTACAAGGGAGGAAGTGAACCATCTTAGAGAATCGATCAACCACGACAAAAACAGAATCATTACCTCGTTGAGTTCGAGGAAGACCCAAAACGAAGTCCATGGTTAAATCCTGCCAAATTGTCTCAGGGATAGGCAATGGTGTATAGAGACCTGTATTTTGAGCTTGTCCTTTTGCCCTTTGACAAACTGGGCAGCGTTGTACAAATCGACCAACATCTCTTTTCAATTGAGGCCAATAATATCTCTCCTCGACCAGATTAATTGTCTTGTCTCTGCCGACATGACCACCTAATCCTCCAGCATGTAACTCTCGAATTAAGTATGCACGTAAGGATGATCGAGGAATGCAGAGTCGTGTACCGTAGAACATAAATCCATCCTGGATGAGAAAGTCGGCAACAAACTCATTATTGTGACACTTGTGCCATATACTACCAAAGTCTTCATCATCTGCATAAATATCTTTTAGAGATTCAAATGCCACTATTTCGGTGCTTATAGTAGCTAGTAAAGAGGCTCGTCGACTTAATGCATCAGCTACTCGATTAGTTTTCCCAGATTGATGTTTGATAACATAATTAAATCTTTGTAGAAAAGCGACCCATCGAGCATGCATTCGATTAGTAGATTTCTGGGAGTCAATATAGCGTAAAGCTTGATGATCGGTGAGTAAGACAAATTCTCTTTGGAACAGGTAGTGTTCCCAATGCTTTAAGGCACGATAGATAGCATAAAACTCGAGCTCGTAGGTGGTCCATTTACGCCGTGGTTCAGCAACCTTTTCGCTAAAATACTCTATTGGCCTACCTTCTTGGGACAATATTGCTCCAATACCGATAATTGAAGCATCACAAGTGACTTCAAATACCTTTTCGAAACTTGGAAGTGCTAGAACCGGTGCTGAGCACAACTTTTCTTTGATTAACTTGAAACTTTCATCCTGACGCTCTCCCCATAGGAACTTTCCTCTTTTCATACAATCGGTAATGGGTGCCATTATAGTGCTGAACCCATGAATGAATCGTCGATAGAATGTAGCCAACCCGTGAAAACTTTGAACCTCTCGCACTGTCTTTGGAACCGGCCAGTCTTTAATTGCTCTTACCTTTGATTCATCAACCCGAATTCCGTCCTTGCCTACTATGAATCCAAGAAATAGGAGTTGTGGAGTCATGAAACTACACTTTTTGAGATTTAGGTATAATTTGTTAGTGCGTAGAGCAAGTAAGACCTTTCTAAGGTGGTCTAGGTGTTGTTCTTCGCTGCGACTATAGATAAGGATATCATCAAAGTAGACTACCACAAATTTCCCTATGAAGGGTTGAAGAGTTTGATTCATCAACCGCATGAACGTGCTAGGGGCATTAGACATCCCAAATGGCATAACTAACCATTCATAAAGGCCATCTTTAGTCTTGAATGTTGTTTTCCACTCGTCCCCAGGACGGATACGAATTTGGTGGTAACCACTACGCAAGTCGAGCTTTGTGAATACTTTTGCTCCCTCTAGATTATCGAGCATTTCGTTAAGCCGAGGTATAGGAAATCGATACTTAAACGGTAATTTTGTTGATAGCTCGACTATCGATACACATCCTCCAAGTGCCGTCTTTCTTAGGTGTAAGTAGGGCGGGAACCGCACATGGACTCATGCTATCTTGGATTAACCCCTTCTCAAGCAAATCGTTAACTTGCCTTTGTAATTCAGAATGTTCAGTCGGGCTCATACGATAATGTGGTAAATTGGGTAAGCTAGCCCCAGGTGCTAAATCAATGTGATGTTGTATATTGCGCATAGGTGGTAATTCGTTAGGTAATTCAGTGGGAGATAAATCAGGAAAGTCAGCTAATACCTGTTGAGCTAGTGGAGGCATTGCCACTTTTGTTTCAGATTGTCCCTTTACCACTAATGCCATCATAAGGTCATGGTCTTCAACCTCAGCACAAAAATCTGACCCGACAATGGTAGAGAACACCGGTTTGCCCTCATTAATAGCAGAGTTGGAGTCAAGTGAGCTTGACTGAAGGAGTAGTACAATCTTGTTGTTCGCCCACCAAAAGGTAAAGGTATTGGCACGACCCTTGTGAGTAGCATCAACGTCATAATACCATGGTCGCCCCAACAAAACGTGGCAAGCATCCATATCCACCACATCGCATAAGATCTCATCTTGATAATATTTTCCAATTGATAAAGGAACACGACAAATTTCATCTACCTTGATTCCAGTTCCACGCTTGATCCATTCAATCTTGTAAGGTGTAGGATGCGGTTCTGCTTTTAGGTTGAGTGTCTTCACCAATGCTCTGGAGACCACATTCTCGCTGCTACCATTATCAATAATTACTTTACACACCTTATTTTTTATAGTGCACCGAGTTCGAAATATTTTGTGTCGTTGAGAGTCGTCTTGACTTTTGGGGGCTAGCAAAAGACGTTGCACAATGCACGCTACTTCTTCCCCTTTGTCCCCTTCTTCAAATTTAGCATCGTTATTCACATATTCTTCTTGTGAATATTCTTCGTTATCCGTCTCACCTTCTGCCAAGTTTATCGTGTGTCGAGGTTTGGTACAAGTGTTTGAGAGGTGTCCAGGTTGGCCGCAACGAAAACACTTTCGAAGGTTTGGCCGAGCATAAGGGTCGCCTGCATTTTGTTCTGTCGGTTGATTTCTACCCTGATAGTTTGGCCTACTTGAAGTTGTAACTTCTTTTTGAGTTTGTGTTGAGATTTGAGGGCCCTGAATACCTTTGTGGCTAGCATCTCGACTGGTCGAAGCTGTTGACCCCTTAGATTGGTAAGTATCAGATCGTCTAAAGTTACTTGGTGTGCGAAAGGAAACTCGATTTATTTGATTCTCTACTTTTAATGCTAAGTTGACTGCCTCACTTAGAGTCCATACTCCTTGAAGAGCCAATTTGTCTTGGATAGCTAAGTTTAAACCCCCAATGTATCGGGCAGTTAATTGGTCTTCTGTTTCTGGTAAGTTAACCCGAGCATTTAATCGGTAGAATTCCTCTGTGTATTCGTTGACTGCACGATTTGCCTGTCGACAGTTTTGGTATTGCTGATACAAGAATTGTTCATAGTCGGGGGGTAGAAAACGTTGATGTAATAGTTTTTTCATTTTGTGCCAAGTGCAGATGCGTTGCTTGCCTTGCCGGCATCGATTGTTTTGAAATTGTTCCCACCAGGCAGAAGCTCCTCCTTTTAACTTATAAGCAACTAGCTTCACTTTCCGGTCTTCCACGATATCCAGATAATCAAAAAAATTCTCAAAGTTATGAATCCAATCAAGAAGTCTTCGACATGTAAGCGTCCGTCAAAAGTTGGTAAATCCATCTTCATCTTGAATTCATGATTATTTTGTCCTCTATTATTTCCCTGGACGTTGGCCCGAAAATTATCTTCTTCCTCGGATGAATCATCCCATTCGCGTTGTTTCCATTGAGGAGTATTCCTCCGATTTTGTTGACGAACATGTGAAAGTTCACTTATGCCGTTGACGTTTGTCGTAGCTAGAGGTTTGTGTTGGATGTCATCTTGTTGTTCATGTACACCCTGCTTTCCTTGTTTGGTGAATTCTAGTTGGCGAGTCACACCTTTATTTGTTGTGTTGATGCATGGTCGAATGTTTTCCCAAGAACCATTGTCTTTCTCCTTTTTTCCATCACGTTGTCCATTCCATCCGCCAATTGTGAATGCAACAATTTGATTCTTCAATTCAGTAAGTGCTTGTGTCATATTACGATTTGATTCTTCGATATTGTCGAGCCGTTGCTCGATTTGTCCCATCCGTTGTTCGTTGTCGGCGGCTTGGGCTCTACTTGTGCCATCGTTAGTCATCACGTCCGGTCAAATCCGGGCTCTGATACCACTTTGGTGCAGCAGAAGAGTGCTTCGAAACGAAGCAAAGATAAACCCTAACTTTAGGGAAGAAGCGGAATAAATCCAAGTAACTCAAATTGATAATTATGATAATGATAATAATCTCTACACAAGATAAGACTTATATAGGACTACTTCTCCAAAACTAACTCAAACTAGTAAACCCAAAACCAAAGAACTAACCAACCAAAACTAACTATAATTAGGAATAATATGAGTCCTAAATTAATAGGAATCCTAAACTAATACTACTTAGAAGATGGTCCTGCATCAACTCTCCCCCAATGTCATGGAAAAACATGTCATAATAATAGAAATATCAAGTTTGCACCCGTCTTCTAATTCGCACGTGAATATGCCCCTACATATATACAGTGAAAGGAAAATATCACTTTTATTGATCATTTCTCATTTAAATATCCAGCCCTATGTACCTAGAAACCATCATCGCACTGTTACGGGTCATGTTTTAAGACACGTTTGTGTGCGTAGACAAAGGGACAGAACTATAATTGCTTAGGGCACGACTTGTATGGCACAAGTGTAAAATCGTCCTCCGCACAACACGTTAAGGCAAGTGGCCAAAACTGATGTATTCAACAGCAGCCACCAGCGTAACTGCAACACTCCAATTAATTGTGTTGAAAATTGAACTCACCTTGCCAGTTAATGAAAATTGGAAACAACGTTTGCGATTGAAAATTAATTGGCTTCTATACAAGTTTCCACGGCAAGGAGCGACCCGTAATCGCATTGCTTAGTTGGTTGACAATTCTGTCAAGCTTTGCGTAGAGACGCCACGTAACCACATTCCACATAGCATCCAGCGTGATCATGATTGATAAACTTGAACTTGTGCACCTGGGAAACTTAATTTTGTTAGTGGTAACAAAATTTAAATGTTATTTGTACGAAATAAAAATAAAATCAGTACTAAAATACTCAATTTTTTGTTGTTGTGAATATAACTGACATAGTGGGAAACATATGATCCAGATTTTAAGGACGAATTTTTTTACAGACTTACTATTGAGAGACGGTGTATGAATACTATTTGTTCTCTAGAATGCTGATGTATTGCATGACCCGACTTGTATATAGTAAATCAGTTGAGCGTTCAGTAAATTAGTGATTTTATCTCTAACACAACACAAATACTTGGTTCAAATCGTTCGTCATAATTTTTCAAATCAGTGCTACACTCAGGGTGTTTTATCAAGAAGTTGTATTCACATCAACTCATCACCGTCAAGTTTAGAGCTCAAGCTAGCTTTCTCAATTATTTTCAATTCTCAATTATCACTTGTTGTATTGATGTAATTTTGCCCGCTATTCCCTTCTGCCTTGAAAGAGATTTTGTCAGGCTCGTTAATATACATCTGTTTGCTGAGAAAAAAATACTTAAGGAAAACACAAGTACATGATGTTATATTATTAGCTCATAAGTTTGGCAAGTAAAAGCCATCGATTACTAATTCTACACTTTAATTTGATCTGTTATGGCATTTGAGTCTTTTTTGTTGTTGAGGAAGTTATGGCATTTGAGTTAGGCAAAGCCAAGACCGCAACATGGAAGTCAATCGACATTTTCTTGCGTAATTCACGGTCTCGATTTTAAAAGCAAATTGCCTTTTTACTACCACTTGGTTTTAGGCCTATAAATACCGATGCCTCTCTTAGTTCAAGAGACACAACACAACACAAACTAGTTGCTTGTTACCATATTGAGCAACTACATTAACTGAATCAGTTACTGGTACCAAGATGGCTTCGAGTATGTTCCTCGGCCTTACCTTGGTTTTCCTCTTCGCGGCTGGTATAAAATTTCTCCATACTTAGTTTTTTGTCCATTAAAGTCTGTTTTTAGTGTGTCATGTATCTTATTCGCTATGTGCATGATATCGTGATATAAAATCATGATCATACATTTATACAATTGACAGAGTTTTATTAAAATGTTAACATCGTTAGTTTAAAACTTCATACTATATTAATATACTCACGTGCATGACTAGATTATTGCACATGTTGCGATAAACAATCCATTCATATAACAACATGAAACTATATGTAATATAATAAGCATGTCGCATACTGACACGTATGACTATAGACAAACTATTTTGAGTCATGATAATAAACATGAAATTATTGGTTCTAACCATTTGTGTTACATTAATAAATATAAATTGGAATTGGATATAGGTCAAAACTGTCCCTTTGGAACATTTAAAAGTACAAGGAATTGTTATGTATACATGCAGGAGCTCGTTCCATCACGGTGACGATGACCAACAACTGTCAGTACACCGTGTGGCCGGCGACCCTCACCGGCGACCAGCTCCCCCAGCTCTCCACCACCGGCTTCGAGCTGGCCCCCGGCGGGTCCAACGCCGTGACCGTGACCGCCCCGTGGTCCGGCCGGTTCTGGGGCCGGACCGGCTGCAGCACCGACGCCTCCGGCCGGTTCATCTGCGCCACCGCCGACTGCGCCTCCGGTCAGGTGGCCTGCAACGGCGCCGGGGCCATCCCGCCGGCGTCACTGATCGAGATCACCCTGGCCCCGAACGGCGGGCAGGACTTCTACGACGCCAGCCTCGTGGACGGGTTCAACGTGCCCCTGGCGGTGGACCCGCAGGGGGGCACCGGCGACTGCGCCACCTCGACGTGCGCCGCCAACGTGAACGCCGTGTGCCCGGCGGAGCTGGCCGTGACGGGCTCGGACGGGAGCGTGGTCGCGTGCAAGAGCGCGTGCACGGCGTTCAACCAGCCGCAGTACTGCTGCACCGGGGCGTTCAGCACCGCCGAGACGTGCCCGCCGACCAACTACTCGGAGATATTCGAGCAGCAGTGTCCTCAGGCGTACAGCTACGCCTATGACGACAAGTCCAGCACTTTTACCTGTAACAACGCTCCTGACTATCTCATCACTTTCTGTCCTTGAGCTATACACGACACCACGTACGTACGTACTTGATGACTCTATATTATATATAGTGTTTAATAATTTCATGTAATCCCAATAAAATCAACGAGGTGATCAATAGTCTCATTAGCTTGTGTTACGTGTGAGATATGTACTTCTATTGCTTAATAAAAAACCCTTAGGTGACTCAGTCACTAGTAGTTTGAGGTTTACTTGCTTCTTTGGACTTAGGTCTTGGGCCACATATATCTCAGCTTTGTTCTTGAATTTCGGATTAATAATAATATTTTGTGCATTTTGATGTTGTGTGTATTTTTGTGCTATTTTGTATGTTTGAGAGGAAAAGGTTGAGAAATGAAGCAAAAATCGCCTAAAAGCATTCTGGTGCAAAGCTGAAACTTTCGGGTAGCGTGATTTTTTCGCCCGAATTCTGTTTCAGGCTCATAATATAATTTGTCAAAATGACTAATTTTCATGGTCAACACCTTAGAGAAATTTCATGACGTATCTCAGACCATGTCCCGGTCCGCGACAGGGTCCGCGACAAAAACGTATAACAGAAAATTTGAGATTTCTTAAAAGATTGACTTTGTAAGCTTTTATTGATTTTGAAAAACACGGGTTCATGAGTACGTAAATGCAATGCAAATGGTTTATAATGTAATATTTAGTTGGGATGAAAATGTTTAATGTCTTGCATGTAATGAAAAAGATAAATGAGTTTTGAAAGGTCTGACATGATAGTAAAACTTGAAATATAATTTTTGTTGGTTATTGATATTACTGTAAATATATTTTTGGTGATTTTATTTTTAAGTTGTAATTTCTCATTGTGGTAGATTTGTTAAAAGAAATTGTACATATGCGTTGTGTAGATATTATTATTCTTTTTATCAAGTTTATTAATGTAGTTATAATTCATGTGCATTTCAAGTTTATTCTATGGTTGTGGATTATTCTTAGAAACGGGAGAAGTCAAACTCCATCTATCTAGGTGAACATTGAGGTTTAAATAGGCATTTTATTTATTTTGTTTTTTTTATCATGAAAGATAAAGATTTGTGAGTGGGGGTGTTGATGCGGGTCTAGTTGTTTCTAGCATCGACTCTTTTTTTGTTGTCTGCATTTAGATTAAATATCTCGACTTTGTTCTCGAATTTTAGATTAAATATGATATTTGTGTGCTTTTTGATGTTGTGTGTATTTTTTGTGTCATTTTGTAGGTTTGAGAGCAAGAATTTAAGGAATCAATAAAAAGAATCGCTTAAGAGAGTATTGGAGCAAAACTGAAATTTCCGAGTAACGTAGTTTTCTCATCTGAACTCTGTTTCTGGCCCACGGTTTGACAAAATAAATTGATTTAGATGTTTTATACCGTTTAAAATTTTCAAGATGTGTCATACACCATGTCCCGGTCCGGGACAGGGCCCCTATGAGAAATGTCGCTAACCATGTCGCGATATGGGACAGAAGTGCGATTTTTGGCCGGGAGATGCACCCTACTTTTAAGCTTTTCATTCAACCCCGTCCTTACATTTTGGGCGTGCTTTCACCTACAGCTTCCCACCACCTCCAAAACACTACTTTCTTGGCTTTCAACCATCATTGAAGGCATTTTGAAAGTTTTAGGAGCTCCTCCACCTCTATTCCAACATTAAGGAGAAGGTAGGGGAATGAGTGAAGACATTGAAGTCAAGATTTATGAGATTTGGTCATTATCAATCTTGATCTTTGTATTTCTTGACTTTATGATGTATTTCATAAAATTATATATTAGTTAATTCATTCTATCTCGGTTGGTTTGTGATTGCTCTAAATTAATCGCTTAGGATAGTTGTTTGAATTACTACTTGTTTCTGAGAGGTTGGGCTGTGGGGAATCTAAGGTAAAATTGAGGGATAGGTCTTTTGGAGTCTACCTTTTGGCTCAAAATTTTCGGGTCAAGTGTGGTCTCAAGTCGGTTGTAAATCTCGGGATGGTAAATTCAATTCAAGATAAGATTATTTCCAATGTTAAGAGACGGTTTCAGTAATTAAGACATAGGTTAATGAACTAATGCATGATTGATTAAGTTTTATCTCATGGGTTGGTAGTAAAGTCGAGAATTCAGCACCTGTGGTTACACCCTACTTTTCTCTTTTCTCGAATCTCTTCCCTTTTTAGTTAGTGTAATTATTTATATTTTCATTTCATTATAAACAATATTCCAAACTTTGAGTATATTACATTTTCTTAAAAAGAAAACACAAATTAGTTAGATAACTGACCCCATTAAATTCATATGGAATTCGACCTAGACTTTTTGATTTATTACTTTTGTGATCGTGTTCGCTTGCACGCGAAGTCGAGTGTCGAGAGTATTGCAGTCTTAGGGACCAACAATATTAAACTGAAACTATCTCTTAAGACTAATAGTAGAAAGAGATTTAAATACTTTCTTATAAACTTAGTAGTTTAAACAAAGTTTGAATGATTTAGAATCTTGCATATATGATTGATTGATTTGGTGTTTGATGTGTATAATTTTAAGGAATAATTCATTTTACTATATCGTTGTTATGACACATTTACAATTTAGTATATATATTGTATAAAATTTAAGAAAAATGATAGTTTGCTGCACCTTTCTTTTTAATACCTAACCATCATATTAAACATCTAAAACACCTAAACTAGTTTTAAAAACACGGTTTAATTGGACATGCTCAAACTTCCTCAACTTGAAGGAAGACGATGACTTGGGGGCGTTTTGTGTTTTTAAAAAAAATAATAATTTCTCCATCAAAAGTTTAAGGATGTTAAAATAAAGTATATTTGAAACAAAATTAACCAAGTTTAGAAAAAAATTTATAATAAATACAGTAAACGTATCATATTAAGTGCACTAAGTGCATGTATTGTATTTTAATGTACGAAGGTTATGTTTTGTAACACTGGATTGTATCAAGAGTCTAAAGATTCAGATGAATAAAGATCACGAGTTGAATTAACCATGCGAATTAATTGGGTATTTATTACCTTTTATTCTGTTTCCCACTTTCACGCGTGTGAGTGATAGCTATATTCCCATAATGCACATTTTTCTTGTATATATTGTAGGAATTAATTGGTAGAATTTGGTCAATAATAAAAACTTAGTCAAACCTAAAAAATACTTTATACGTTAAATGATTTAGTCTAATGACCAAATCCCAAACATTATGATTATTTGGTAATTGATCTTTACCTGTTAAATATTTTATATATTGTTTACCCTATAAATATCGTTCTATTGTAGTAGAATAATAATTTATTTCATGAACTATTTGGTTTAGACCTAAATAACTCTAATCTATTATAGCCTAACTTGTCACCAAAACACATCTCAAATTTTCGATGTCTCTCATTTGCCTATTGTTCTTTTCCAACATTTTGATTTTCTCATGTCTCGTCTCAGGTTTGTATATTTTTTTGTAATTTATGGTATTTATTCACTCAGTTTATAGTTATATTTTATTTGAACATTATGTTTTTCAGGTGGGTACTCCGAAGTGATATTCAATTTTGACAACCAATGCCAGCAGTCGATATGGCTCGCCGCGAGCCCGGGCATAGGGGACAGCGACCCGGAGTGCGGGCCCGAGACGTACGAGGTGTTCACGATGCCCGACAAATGGAGCGGGAGCATTTGGGCCCGAACCGGCTGCAGCAACGACGACAACTTCAAGTTCTCGTGCGAGACGGGGGACTGCGGGTCGGGCGAGATCGACTGCCAGGGCCCGGGGCCGAAAAACCCGGCGACCCTGCTCAACTTCAACATCGAGAACTCGGAGGTGTCCTACGAGCTGAGCCTGATCCACGGGAGCAACATCCGGGTCAACATCAAGCCGGACGGCGGGTCCCTGGTGGGCGGGTCGGGTCCGTGCCCGGGTACGGATTGCTCCGCGGATATCGGCAACGTGTGCCCGGCCCAGCTCGTCGCCAAGAACAAGAACGGGGCCTACGTGGCGTGCTTTAGTCCGTGCGATGCGCAGAACCAGTGTGGGCCCAACGAGATCACGCAGAAGTTCAAGTCGTTGTGTCCACAGGCTCACACTTTTATTGGTGACAACAATCCTCCGGTGCCCAAGTGTAGTGGGGCCAAATCTTACACCATCACCTTCTGTCCACCGCTATAGACTCGTGTACTTGACTTGGGTTTGATTTTGTGTGCAATTGATAAAATTTCATAATAATCCAATGAATAAATTGCTTCATGTTTTAGATTTTATACTTTAGCGAGTTTTTATTCATTCAGTTTTAGATTAGGATAATAAATTTAATAGAGATTTAATTATTTGGCCGGTAGTTGGGTTTGACAATTTCATTTATATACAACTTTTTGATTTCATATTTTTTTCAATGTGTGACTTTATTTTTTCAACAATAAGTATATACGTGATTAACTTCCTGATTTCATATTTTTTTAATGCGTGACTTTATTTTTTCAACAATAAGTATATATGTGATTTTATTTCCCAAAAATATGCACCTTGTTTATATATTTTATACAGCCATCAGGGTTTAGAATTTAAAAATGAGTGATAAACTTATTTTGACTTGAAAGTTAAACTTGTTTTTGGCTGATTACAATAATGAGATAGTTAAAGGCCTTAAAATTCTTATATTAAGAAACAATTTCATTGGATCACTTAAAAAGATTCGATTTTCATGCAACTCATTTAACTCTTTTTAAATTTCAGAGGTCATCTAAATAATTTGTTGTCTTGTTGTTATTAATGTCATTAATTTTAAATGTAAATATACTAAAATATCTTTAAGTGGCATTAACACTTTCAAACTGATCTCATTGCCATTTTCTTATCCTTTCTCCTATATCTCTTATATCTCCTTCTCTCTGCGCATCCTTTACTCAGATCGACTACAAAATGGCAACACACCTCCATAGAAACATGACGGAAAAGAAGGTACTGTTGTGTGAACATTCTCACCATTAGTGTATATAAGCATGAGGACTGTGATGTTGTTTTTCTGATTTGAAATGAAGTAATGTGGTTTTTCTTTTTTGGGAGATCGTCTCCATAAACACTATCTAAAGGGATGTTAATTACATAGTCGATAGACGATGATTTAGAAGTATACTGCTAAGACACTGGGTCCGGATGACGTGTTATAATTGATTTGATTCAATTTTTTGTGTTTTGTGTAAACAACAATGAGAAATGATGTTAATTTTTTTCGGTATTAGATTTTACAGAAATTTGAAGATAGATGAATTGGATTTGAGAGAATCGTGATTTATGGATGGCAATTGAGTGAAATTTTAAAATCCAAGCAAAGACATATTGGTGATTTCAACTTTAAATAATGTTTACTGATAAATCATAAAAGTGTTTTAGTCATTTTCAAAATATTAAAAAACATAAAAATTAACGAAAGTTATAACAACGAAACAAAAAAATTTCCGAAATGAAAAAAAAAGGTTAAGTAACCTATGTAAGAATCGAATTTTTTTAAGTGGCCTACGTAGAGTTATCTCTTCCAATAATTAATAGATGCATGAGCAAAAAATATATAGTTAAAATGTTATAGGTGACATTTTCTAATTACAAATACATAAGGAGTGCTCTTTGTTAATTTAATAGCTCACAAGTACTCAAACTGCAAGTCATCATGTGTATAACTAATAAAACTCAGTTGTTGAAATTATCATTCTTATAGAGTTAACTCAACTAAAAGTTTAAATTGATAATTAAATGACTAATTATAATTTTATACTCTTAACACATATATACACATATGCAAACCTGTTTCCAATAAAAAGTTAAAATTTTATGAGAATAAGAGATTATGAGGGCTCAATTAGAATAAGAGCGAGACCTTTTTTTGGAAAATTTACAAGAGATAATTGAATGTAGTTAAAATTTTGTATGTCTTGAGATTCAAACTCGTGTTTGTGTGGTCCAATTTTTTTTTATCATAAACGCTTAAGTTGAAAGTTGAATGACCAATTTTAATTTTATATGCTAAAAATTATCACATACTAATATATTACCAATATAAACTAAAATCAATGTAAGTATAAAATTCAAGTATTTATATATCATCATCAGTTTCATACCCCATGTAAGAAAATAATGATATTCGACTTAATTTTTTATTCATGTATAGAATAGGTATTTACAATAGTTCTTACATGAAGAGAAAGAGTAACGAATAAAAGGAAATTAGTTGCATTATTATGTACCATATTTTAGAGAGTAAATCGTCGATTCATAATGAAAAGAAACTATGGAAATTTTGTTCCACCACCAACACTTCTCAGGTTGGAGCATGTAGATTCACAATACCCAAATTAATAAGTTCAAGATAACAACATATGTGTTGGGGGAAATAGTGGCTCGCGCGCAGTGTTATGGATATCGGATCGCGAGAATATATCGGCCCCTTGACAAAAAGGGAGATCTAACAAACTCGAAAGGATCGCGAAAATATTGCGGGAAGATCACGACAAATCGCGTTTTATAATAAATAAATAATTAAATATATAAAAACTCATATTTATTATTTATTAAAGAAAAATTGAATGATATATAATTATTTTTAAATGTGTTGAACCGTAGCCATAACCTAAATGAATAATATTTAGTTTATAATTTATATGAAAAATGAATGATATTTATTATTTATAATTTATAACCTAAATATCAAATCGGATTAAGTGTGTCGGGACGAAGCAAGTCGAATTAGACTATGATTAATTAAATCATATCAAAATTAATTGATTTAAACTAAATTAAACCGGAATTAATTGATTTAAATTGAATTAAACCGGAATTAATTGATTTAAACCAGATTAAACTGAAATTAATTGATTTGAACCGGATTAAACCAGAATTAATTAAAAAATTTCTTGTTTGACCGGCGTTGACCGGTATTTGGGCGATTTTTGTGATATCGTCGCAGATATATAGAAATTTCCGCGATTTCGCCGAGATCACCCGCGATCTATAACACTGCTCGAGTGGCACACCCATTTAGAGCGGGTGCTCTTCGCCTAACGCCTTTTCCCACACGCGCAACAACACGCGGTCGAACAAGTACATTTATATTCCGACCTAAGTCCGGGTCGAATCCACAGGGACCAAAATGGGGTCTCTCAATTGGACATTCGCATATTCTTTCCCAACACGACTCGATAAAATAAATTGCACAAGAAGATAAATTAATCTACACTAAGTACACAACTACAACTACACTACAACTAATGCAAGAAATTAACTGGGGGAGGCGGGTGATAGATGGTTGGTTAGAAGTTGAGGATTCGAGAACCTAAGGAACTAGACATTATGATTAAGACAATCAAGCAACCAAATGCGACATCTATAACAAGCATGCATTTCATTGGCCTATGTTTTAAATACCGAACACGTCTCTCGACATTGGGAACGACCTAATTAACCCGAGTCTTGCGCACTTATGGGGGCTACCACATTTACACAATGTCACTCAATGCAAATGTGTGTTCACTCCGTAAACCGAAGACCCTAAGTTAACCGCATTAATACCAACAATCTTCGAACCGAGAAGTGAGCGCTAGGCATCCAACCTCTCGAGTCTAACATAGTAGACTCAACAAGAATGCACACAACATATCAAAACCCAATTAATTACAAGACATGCATGATCATTATACAATATTATTGAAATACTAGTTCTTTTGGTGAGTCAAGTGAAGAACCTATGCCATAAATACCAACCTCGCCTCTCGTCATTGAGATTGACCTAATTCTGAATCAATTCTTACCCTCTTGGGTTTGAACCAACGTCAAAACCGCATTTTCCCGACAATGTTAGGCGAAGTGCTAACCCAGGGAGTCTCCGCACGGCTTCAAACCCCTAGCACTTTGTGATGCCTAGATCTGTGACTATTTGTTCCTCTCGGACTCAGCTTAATCACCTAAACATTTATCCTAAATAGCTAAGTCAAGAAACAAACATTCAAATAAGGGAAACACACATCATAATCTTCATCTTATAACTAATACCTCAATATCAATCAAAATCAATTCATACAAAAGTCTAGCTCTCATGACCTAGGGTTTTTACCCCCAAATCATGGTGCTCAAGCATTCATGTACAAGAATAAACTAGATTCAAGAAATGGAAAGAAAAATTACAAACTCAAACCAAAAAACATGGGTGTTGGGAAGCTCAAAACCTTCCAATCTAGCTTCTCTAAGCATCTTCTTGCCTCATTTTCTTCTTCCCATGGTGGTGGTGGTGAAAACCCTCCCTTGAAGCACCAAAAATGACCTCCAAAGTTTGGGAGGTCGAGACTTGGAAGACCCCAAAGAGTAGGTGCTGAAAAAATGGGTGTTGGATATCAAATTTTAGGGTTTTCCGCACTTTAAAACGCAATTCTGTGACTTTGTCACGATTGTGACGGGGTATGTCACGATCGTTACACCCCTAGTCACGTTCGTGACATCTCCGTGTCGCTCGTCGTCTTTCGCTACAGATTGATTGCCAAAAATTTAATTTTTTACGATCGTGACACCTTCGAATCATCTCCAGTGGCTAGGATCAACACAATCCATTCAAATCGACAAATTATGGGCCATAATCGGACTTCGGATGAGAAATCTACTCCACCGAGAAGTTTTCACCTGTTCTGCAGAATTTTCTTAACCGATTTTCAGCTTCAATTGTGCCTTCCACCTACAAAATGTCAAAATTCCACCAAGAATCAAAAGTACCAAATAATGGCTCTAAAAATCGAAACAAAGACAATTTGGTGCTCAAAAGTGGGACCGAAGTGTAAATGCAAGGTCACATCGGGCCCGCAACAATGTGCACGCTCTTTGGATTTTGCACTATGATGTCATATACGCTATTCAACTTTGGCTTAATGGTGTCTCGTGCTCTACAACTTCGACTCTTTTCCATGTTGTGTGCTACGGCTATGGCTTTATGACGTCTTGCACTCTAAGGGTTCGTATTTATGACATCTTGCGCTCTACGAAGAACAAACAAAGGATGAAGCTTAGAGTTTTGAATATGATTGACAGTAACGGTGAGTAATGGACCAGATCTGCCTTCCTCGAGTGAATCTCACCATTTAAGAGACATTCATGTTAGATTATATTATGTTTCCTATATTTAGTTTTATATATTTATATCTCATTTTCTCACATGTATTAGGTTTTTCTATCGCTCTATAAATAGAGGTCTCTTGTACATTATAATACACACATCAATAATATATATCTCTCATTATTTCTATCAATTCAGTTTCATGTATTCAATACCCTTGAGACGAGAGAGAAGTGAACCGAAGAATCGTCTCGTGAAGGGTTGTCATTGATGAAAACGAGGCGAAAAGAAGACCCTCTCATTTATGTGGTCTCGAGAATGTTTTGAGGATGTGGGCTTTGTGGCATCATTTGGGTCGTCAAGACTATTATAATCGACAAATATAAGACATGCACGTCATTAAATTCAAAGCATTAACTGACGGTTATTGAATTTCAGAACCGCATTCGAACTACTAGACTATTGGTTTGCCTATAACCGAACCGATTTTACCTGAAATCGTCTGACTCGATACCCACAACCAACGGTTCGGCTCGAAGCAGTCGGTTCGGAAGATATCTGCCCATCCCTACCAACTGGTATAGTTGGTAAAAAACAATACAGCCCTTGAAATCTAATGTTTACACGCCCTTCAAAATCAATTAAATGTAATGACCAACCACGATGAATGAATGATTTTCTTTTGAATTACAATTTTGCAAATTCCAAAAGTGAATTTATATTCACGATTTGAACTCATTACCTACATTTTTATGAATGTAATTAGAAGACATTGTTGCTTATTTCATTCTATAGACAATCACACTAAGATTTAGATTTGAATTAATTTGATAAATCCATTGAACCAGAAGAAATTGAGCAACCGATTTCATTTTGGAGGATTTGGTCCATTTTCGCGCCTTTTGACAGTATGGTTTAATCCCAAAACGAAACCGTTTCACTATTCGACCGCCAAATGTCATGTGCGCGCGAACCGGAAATTTTATTCATCAAACGCCGAACTATTTAACTGATCTCCCGCTCACCAAAAACCGATCTCCACCGTATATTTAACAATTATAAAATCTAACGGCCACAAAGCTATCAATCCGCGTCAACCCAAATCCACCAATCAGATCTCTCTCCACTTCTCTATATAAACAAAACCCCAAATTTATTTTGCACCAAACCTAATTCCCCATCTTCTCCGACCTTTCTTCACCAAACCTCTCCGATCCTTAATTTGGGTTTCAATGGCACCGAAGGCAGAGAAGAAGCCGGCGGAGAAGAAGCCGGCGGAGAAGGCTCCGGCGGAGAAGAAGCCGAGGGCGGAGAAGAAGCTGCCCAAGGACGCGTCGTCGACGGACAAGAAGAAGAAGAGGACGAAGAAGAGCGTGGAGACGTACAAGATCTACATCTTCAAGGTCTTGAAGCAGGTCCATCCTGATATTGGAATCTCCAGCAAGGCGATGGGGATCATGAACAGCTTCATCAACGACATCTTCGAGAAGCTCGCTCAGGAGTCCTCCAAGCTCGCCAGGTACAACAAGAAGCCCACCATCACTTCCCGGGAGATCCAGACCGCCGTCAGGCTCGTCCTCCCCGGAGAGCTCGCCAAGCACGCCGTCTCCGAGGGCACCAAGGCCGTCACCAAGTTCACCAGTTCTTGAATTAGGGGTTTATGTGGGTTTGTAATTGTGGTAACCTTTCAGCTTTGTTGTTTTCAATTCTGCGTTTCAGTGATAATCAATGGAAAGTGGATTCGATGGTTACATATTGTCATGTTCTTGTTTTTGTTTTGTGGGTTCACCTGGAAATGTGAAGCTCTGTGGATGAACAATGGTGATTCTTGGTCTTTGGTTGTTGTTGGCCTTTGAATATTTGGTGTAACCCAACTTTTTGTTTGGTTTGTTGGTATAAAGTTTTGATTTTTAATTGAACACTCTAAAATAAAGGAATTCCTTTTTGAAGTATTCTTCATGGGTTGTTCGTTTCTTTTGCTGCAAAAATTAGAAGTTTGTTTTACAGTGCAAATCTCATGTAAGTCAACTTTTATAGGAATAAAGCTCTGTAAATTGATTATAAATGAAGATTCAAACACCAAGCTCAGTTACAGAGGCAATGAAATTTCAAATACTAAACTCAGTTTCTATGTAAGTTGGCTACAAGATTTAAACACTTACATGCGGAGGGAATAGTGAATCAAGCCAAGTAGTTGAAGACATTGGGATTGTTGGGGTCCCTCTCCAAATAATCCCTGGTAATCAAATCTTCAATCCGCTTCTTGATCGATTTGATATCAGGCTTGAACATGCGCGTCACCATCTCGACACACTCCATGACCAGTTGCTGATGCCCCAAAACCTTTCTACTCTTCATGATCCTCACCAAGGCTGCATCTATTGCAAATCTTCTGTCCTGGTCAACGTGCTCGACCACCTTCTTCCTGTCGTCAACCGGCGGGAGGGGGACCTTTATCCTCCTCATCCTGTCGGTGAACTTTGAGTTGAACTCGAAATAGTCATTTGGAGATATAGTCTTGGTGTCCGGCTCTTTGCGCAGTATCTTGTACTTGGCGCAAGATAACGAATGGAGAACCCTCACCAAGTCTTCACTACTCACATTCAGCTGTGCCATGATTTCGGAATAGCTCAGTCTGTCCGAATCGTTGAATAAGAGAAGCGCGGCCGCCTGGTAAGTCGATACCATGAGCTCAATCTCCTTTGTCTGGAACTTGCCTCTGACGTTGCACGATCCCAGGGAGTAGATATATGTAAGCTTTCTATGCTTTGTTTTTGTTTCGTAAAATTCCTTGAAAACTTGAACGCATTTTACCATTTCCTCGGGGAGGTTGAGATCCAGAGATTTGTAGCTCGGCCAAAAGCCAGTAGTTAGAACTGTAACGTTCAGGTCAATGCCAGCGCCCGAGTTGTTGTTGCGAAGATATTCTTCAAAGCCGGCCTGATTATCTCTTGCCAATGTCAAATCTGTTACCATCCCTTCCATTTTCGATGTGAATTGTCCTCCGCATTGCTGCTTCAGCTTTGTCAGCACGCTCTTCTCGTGATCATCATTGCCACTCCTGTCGAAAAGTAGCCTCCGGGCAAGCTTCTTTCGGTAGAATTCAGCAAAAAGATCCTTGTCATCAACATATGCAAGCAACTTCACCACCTTCTCAAGAGTGTCTTCAATGGCTTCATCACTCAACTTCTCGCTCCCACCACCCTTTTTGAGTACATTATCACAGAAAGTAGCCAGTACCTCAGCGCTCGAGCTCCCGCCAACTTTCTTGTTACAGAAGGTCTCGAAAGATTCCTTTAGCGCCTTGTGGAAGAGGGTGTAATTCCCAAAGCAATCGTGCACATACCCCATGTACTTGTCGTGGAGATCTATTATCTTCCTCACAAGAATTTGTTCCGGGGCAGCGCCAGAGCTCTGATTTCTAGCACAATCTTCAGCATGTTGCACCAAAGCCGTGCCTTCGCATGTCACATGCTGCTTGAATGTACCAGAAACGGGTTCTAATCCTCCAGGAATCTTATGATATAGCCTGAAAATCCTCGAGAGATCGTCGACCTTATCATCTCTAAGCATAGCTCTGCACCCAGATTGCTCCTTTTCAAGCAACTGGTTAGCATAAATCATCAACAGCTCGCTCTGCACCACATCAACTAGTTTTTGCTCCGTGGAGCTATCCATGTAACTCGAAACTCGATCCCTCTCCCTCGCCAACAGTTCTTCGGCCTTTAACATGTAATCAGGACACGAATCCTCGACTACCCATTTAGCCGCCTTCCTCGAATAATAAGAGCAAGAATGTTCCAACATAGGAGCTTCAAAATCTTGCTCGTAATTATCCATGGTACCCATCCCGGTTTCAATGAACATATTAATCACATTCTTCAGCATAGTCCTTTCAATCTGCTCGCCCTCGCGCTCTCTATCTATAATCACAATCACCACATCCCTCACACTAGTACGAATCTCTCCATACACATGACCGCAAAAACAAGTTAAACCAACCTGATTAAGAGCCGGAAGCGATCTCCTGGTAATATAATATCGATCGAGGTAATGGAAGAAACGCGACAGCCACCTTATCATGATCTTGTGATTCGTCCATCCAATGACGACCTCCCGAAGCATGAACTCGCCGTGCTTCTCTCTGACCTTGGGGAGTACCTTCACGGTGACGTATGATTCCAGAGCTTCTCGGTACTTGTCGTAGAGCTGCTGAGAGTAGTCATGTGGAGGCTTTTGGGTACACATGTTGTAGATTGCTGTGTAGAGCTCCATGTACTCTTTGGAGCTGAATTGATCCTCCGGTAAGCCATCTAAGATGTTCTCGAGCTTTTCGATTCCTCCCTCCATGAACGTCCATCCCTCGTCCAGAGTAATAATCTTTTTTTCTAGTTCCATCGACATTGAAGAATAGGGTTTGAATCGTGTGGAAAAGCAGAGAAGGGTTTGGTTGTTTATGTATCTGATTATTGATTTCTTTATATAAGATTTTCTCACGTACTAAACCGAAACAGATTAGGAAGAAGAAAAGAGGAAACAAACTGATAAATAACAAATAGGAAAACTAGGAATATATAGAAAATAAGGCAGAATTAGGAAACGATTTTTAAATTCCAAATTCGCTACCCTTGGCCTTGGTTACCAGAAACTCTTCGTTAGCTTGGATTTGGTTTTTTTTTTTTATGGAAAAACGAATTTCATTAATTAAATAGTAACTAACCGGGCATCAAGTCGGACGGCTAAAGTTACAAATGGTGGGACAGACTCCTCACCATAATCTCAACTATTTTTAGTTAAAACAAATATGGACAATTCGTGAGCCATTTGATTACGAGAAAAACAAAATACAGAAGTTTCGATAATGAATAGTACGCAACATCGTTCGCTAATGATTCTTCCAAAGTTGTTCAGTTCGACCCGTTTAGCATCATGTAGAGCCACGACCTCCAACTCATACGGATGGAAAAACCCTATTATCTTGTTGCGGAATGCTTTACACATGCATTTCTGATAGCGCCAGAGACCAGTCGACTTGAACCAATTAGCTTCGATTTGGTTTGGTTTGGTTTGAGTTTTATTAATTAAATGACAACTAATCTGGCATCAAGCCGGACAACTGAAACTACATATAGTGGGACATACTCCTCACCATAATCACAGCTACTGTTTTTTTTAAAAGCACACCCTTCATTGAACATTAAAAACGGGAGGGACAAAACCTCACCCAAAAATTCGAGCATCGTTCGCGTACAGTTTCCAAATAAACGGTAAAAAGGCAAACCTACTTACTGGACAAAACCAATAAATCATGTTGGAAACAACCCGACCACCAAACTACTATAATCACTAAACAAAAACAAACATCACTAAACAATTACAACTCTAAGCACAAACAAAAAACAAAAAAACCCTCCGAACACCAAAACGAGACTCAAAAGCCAGCAGAGACTTCGCCCCAAACCACACATTCCGATCGCCATAGCCACCCGGAGGGGGGTGGGGGGTGAGATCCCTTCTTGTAGCCTAAGACCGTTACAGGGGCTGGTCCAAGAGACGTCACCGGTGCGGAGAGGCGCAAAGACCACAACGCAAAGCAACAAAAACCGTTAGATTATACTAGCGCACGACACGTGGAATCGACTTTTTATCACGTTCATTCAGTGTTTCTACAGTGTCTAATCTATTTCTACTCTTTCACGTGCAAGTGTTACCATATGTATACCAGGTTTACACCAGACTGCACTCATGTGTGCACCAGTCTTGAGGGAAATATATAACGAGACCCCCAACTGTTACGATGGTCCCCAACTGTAACGAGTGGGTGGGGGGGGGGGGGGGGACCGGGTCAACGAGGGTTCACCCTGATTATGATAGCCTACCTGGATAACCTGATCAGCTGGAACCTTGCTGACCCGGTTCTAACTACTGTTGCGAGGTTCCCGACCATAACGAGGGGGTCGGGTTCTATACTATACCCTACAAGTGAATCCTGTTGGAGGAGAGGTGTAACGAGGGGGTCTGGTTCCATAATATGTTAAGTGAACACCATGCTTCTAATAGTTCACAATCAAGTTCTACCGTTCAGACGATTCAAATTTTTACTCGGGTTTGTATTTGATTTTTTCTAAGTATGTTAAGATTATATGAAGTGTGATATTTCTTAGGAGTTGTATATGACGTGATATTGCCAATGATGTGAGTAGGTTGAGTTGTTACACCTATAAACCTAATAAACACCGGAGAGCTCTTCATATTTTTCTTAAGTATTTGAAGGGAGAAATTGACTTTTCATTACATTAGTCTAAGTGTCCTGTTGTACTATAAGGATTATGTGATACAAAGTTGTTTATTAAGTAAGTGGATTAAATGAATGATTATGCCTTTACTTCGCCTGGATGTGCTATCTTGTGAAAATATTTCAAATAAACATGTATATACCACTGACACGTCCGACAAGTGAACTAGTCGTTACAAGTAATATCAGGAGTATTTCGCCTCAGAGTTTATCGATCACACAAGAAGTTTTGTCTAGTTTGATTCGAACATTAGGAGCGTAAGACCGCTATTTGGGTCTGGTCGGTTTTAGAAATGATGGGTAGTGGTGAAACATAATCGAAAAAAATGTGCAGTTACCGAAGTCGTCACAAATCAATAGAAAGCAAGCCACAAATCACGAAAATTAAAAGTATAAGCAGTAAAAAACTTAAGGCGGTCGAGGGACCGGGAATCTTGAGGATTGATTTAATAAAGTATCACATTTGATTATTAATTTTGGAGAAAGTTTTAAAATAGATATAGATTGGATTATCTGGAGCAAGAGTTCTACTTGGACTCCATTATTAGTTTGAGGATTTCAGCCAGTTATTTATACCAACCTTTGCTTTGGAATAAATGTATCAAACAAATAAGAAGAAATCTAAAAGATTACTCTTTGGCGAACTCACTTATCAATCAAGACCATAATTGTAGGGAATTTCACATGTGAGTCCAGGTCTCACATCGGAAGAGTACGTGGTATAAGGAGAGATTATATACTCATTAAACTCAAGACCCACCAAATTAGTCTTTTGGGTAAGAGGTGATCTTTAATGTGTATGTGACATTTTCTTGTGGTGTGCTTCTCCTTGATAAGACCATGTGCTTCTCAACAATAACCTAATCCAAAGTCGGGACCGTATATTTTTTTCTTTCAAAAAATACGTTACAAACATTCATATATGTGTATTTAATGACAATTGTGATTGAGTCTCCTTTGGTATTTTATAACTACTAGAGCCCTTCTCATTTGATAATCACCCAAAAATACCATCTCTGCAAAATCTCTTAAACTCTTTTCATAGCGTGTTTATTGTTTTTGTTATTCGAGTTGACATGTTGTTCGTTCGATCAGTGTAATAGTTCTAGACGTGCTCTCTGTTACTACATCTACATGTATTGCCTTTTGAGATCCAATTTCTATAAAGGGAGTGATCGCGTTGCAAAAAAAGTATCGTGCTAACTTTGAGGGCATTTGGACGACGATCGCCTCCGCAGTTTCACCGACTTATTGCTTTCAAGTCCGTGGTCTAATTCTTACCACGACATAATACCCATCCCGAGCTATTAATCATTTTTTCAGGCTTCAATAATTATTGATTATCGGTGTACCATGTTCTAGCACCTACACTAAAAAAGCTTAATAAAAAAAATAATTGCATTATTATGATTTTCATGGTTTGAGTGGATCCAATGAAATCAAATCTACCGGTCAATTTATCTTACCGCATCAGCTAATCGCACAATCAAACTTGGTCTTATTGAGTTAGGTTGCGAATACATTTTACCGGTAAAAGCACAAAGCTTATGTGAAATAAAACGGAACACGACAAAACACCTCTCAGATCTGTCATCGGCGAGAGAATTGAAGTCGACGGAACCAGGTGTTATGCGAAGGAGACACCACCGCGCGAAGCTCCTTCGCTTGGCTACGATCGAATAGACAATTATCGTTATATATCATCATCGAATTGCTTGTATATCCTGCAATTTCCCAACCTGAAAGGCGATTTTCGGGCTGTGGCGTCTCTCCATTGATCTCGATTTTTCATGGCTTCTTCGAGCTCTGGAACCGCCGTTACTGCAACAGGTAGCTTCAATCTTCGCGTTATGCTTTCCGATTTCTCGATTTTTGTGAACACGCTCATGGTTTTTGCTTCGGCTACGCCTCTTCTTCTTCAGAGGCGGTTCAGGTTCTGGTGTCGTCGCTTGCTGATGAATCTTCGGCTGTCAGGAAAGCTTCCATGGCCTCTCTCAAGGACATTGCTACCTTGTAAGTTTATCTCTCGTGTTGTTTTGTAAGCTTAATGAGATTGCAATTGACTAGTAGTTGAATTTGTGTTTGTAGGAGCCCGCTTCTGGTTCTGGACTGTTGCTCTGTTGTTTCGCGAGGAGGAAGAAGAGTACTTCTCTCTCTCTCTCACATATAGTTCTTAACTGAATTATAGCATTTGTGATTGCTTTATGGATTGAAGCTGTGTTCTTATGTAATTATATTGTAAAATGTGAATGTTTCAGAGATTTGGCAATATGGCTGGAATCTTCCAAGTTATGGCTTTTGGTGTGAGTGCATTGGACAAGAGAGATGTTGATCCTCCTTTTATGGCCAGGCTTGCGAAGATTGCCACAGCTGAGATTATCTCCTCCAAGGTATTTGACTTATATCACCTTTGAGTACTCTCCCTAGTTGCTTTACGAGTCAAATAGTGACAGATTCTCAGCTTATTATGCGATCTAGTTGTTTTCATACTGCATGCAAAAGGGAAGGAGTGGATGTATCGAGTTGATAATATATTTAGTGAGTGTTGTTGAGTTAGATGCCCCAAAATAGGTGTCCCATTTCTTATTTAGAAAGTTAATTATGTGCAATGTACTAACAACATATTTGGTTTAAGTTAGTTACATACACTTGGTGTGGTAGCACATGGAGATCATAAGGGATGTAGTGGAAAGGGAAGCACTAACTCCACTACTCATCAATCTTTGTTAAAATGTAAATGGGACACTTATTTTGGGTTGGAGGAGGGAGTACTGTTTACCAAGCTGAAATGGATTTGGCTTACAGTTCATTACTTAGGATGATGTGTTACTTTTTGTTTTTACAACCATTGTGATCACAATTGTCCCTTTTAGTTCTTCTATTTTGGAAATGACTTGGTTACTAATAGTTCTCTTCTCTTCACGATCTGGTTTACGCATGGATTATCCCTATAGCTTATGCTTGTTTATTTTTTCTGCTGTTGAAATATCCATACATGAAATTCGTTGTTCCCCTTGGTGTAGGAACTAAATGCTGACTGGCAGAGGGCTGCAGCTGCACTACTTGTTTCAATAGGATCACATTTGCCTGACCTTGTAAGTTTTGTCGCATGTTTTTCGTACTACTGACAACTTCAATTATTGGAAACATAGTAGTCAATTTCGCGCGCACACACACACTTGTATGTATGTTGCATGCCAATCAGAGTCATTGTGTCTTTCTATGGTTTTGAGGCTTCACCAAGTCATATAACATATGTGGTCTATATCTTCCTAACTATAGCCTCCTTCCCTCCCTCTCTCTTTAGTATGATAGGGCACTCCCAGCATAAGAGGATGGGCTTTCTTAGTTTGATTAGCTGGTGATATGTTTCCAAATTATGTGTTGGTATGGAATATCCATGATTTTCCGCATATTAGAGTTGACAGATGAATGTGATATGGATATGATAATGGTGAAGACAGCAACAACTATGGAATATTGGTCTCATCAAGTTGTTGGATTTGATCACATGTTTTGTATTCTGTGTACTATTGCCTGATTAATTCGTCTCCTTTATTGTCCATTGAAGATTTTTTTCCTTGAAATCTGTTGCTATCTTTTCATGTTTAGACCCCTTCGCTTTGATCTTATGGTTATATTACATATGGTCTGGTACTTAATTTATCTAAAGTCATGTTCCTGCTGCATTATGACTGAGTTTGCAACAAAAATGCAAGATCTCTCATTTCCATTAATAGGCAAGGAACCTTTGCTGCCTCCGGTTTTGCAGATGATGGAAGAGATATTTCTCCATTTTACAGGGCCAAATTCAGCTCTGCCAGCTATGGTTCAAATACTTGCAGATTTCGCTTCTGCTGATGGTTAATGATTCATCACAACTTTCTCACTGTGCTTTGCAATTAGCTTCAAGTTCATCCAGGTTATTGTACTTTGTGATTTTAAAACTGATCTGCTGTACTTTTCTATTCTATTGAAGCTTTGCAATTCACTCCACGACTGAAAGATGTACTGGCACGAGTTCTGCCCGTACTTGGAAATGTGCGGGATACCCATCGGCACATTTTTGCAAATGGTACAGTGAGTTGTATTTTGCTGTTCTTTTTTATCATCAAATTCATTTCTGTTGCGGTGCCACTCTTAATTTATTTTGCAGTTATATCTGGTACTTCAGAATTGGTTTGTTTTTTGGTATCTTGAGTCAGGACGGGGTGTACTGTGTATGGATAGTACTGGGTCAAACTTTGCCAAGCTGTTCCATATTTTGTTTGGCGTCCTGACTCCTGATACTATTCTGCTCAACCAACACATGCTTATGCATGAATTTTAATGGGCATGTTTTTTTTTTTGTAATTAAACGGATGTCTGGTCTTCATCTTACATCGAGAAGTTAATGTAGAGAATGAGTTCCATATTCCTGTTTAGATTTGTTCACTTATAGACTCTCAATACTATTATTCTTCAGCTAAACATTTCTTTCTGGAAAACCTTAAAGATACGCACAAATCGAGAAACCTTAAAGAAAGTTAATGTAATATCATTTGCAAACACCTGTGCTGGCATATATATATATATTTGCAAACACTCCGCCATCAAGCTAAGGAATTGAAGTACCATACAAATGGACATCTCTATTGACAATAACTGGCTATTTATGTGCTTACAGCTGGGCTGGTCAGTAATATATGATGAAGATATTAAGCTATAACCTGTACTTGTATTCAAGCGTACTTACCTTTTGAAATAGAATTTTTTTATCATCTCATTTTTATTAGAAGTCATGAGATGCATATGTAGTTTAAGGTAGCAATTGATGACGGGTTGGTCAGGATGGACTACTAGGTTTAACATGATAATTTATTATTGTTTATAGTCTATAGCTTGACTTAGGAGCAGTTTTAGTTGGATATCAGCATTTGAGTTCTTTATTTCTACTTCTGTTGACACTCATGACTTTCCTTACATTAGCATTGAGCAAATATGAAGTAACACATACCATTTTTTCCCCAGCATTTAAATGTTGGTGTCAGGCTGCGTGGCAATATTTTATCGACGTTCCTTCATATTCAGCCCTTGATGGTGATGTCATGTGAGACCAATTTATGCTTTTCCAAGTTATGATTTCACTGCTAAAATAGTTTTCCTTAAAATTTCAAGTTGGAACTAATGTGTCATTTAGTGCAGGTCATTCCTAAATTCAGCTTTTGAGCTCTTATTAAGAGTTTGGGCAACTTCGCGCGATTGGAAGGTTTAGTATATTTTTATTCCTTTTCCCCATCAAAATGTTAACTTTCTGTACCCTTATATTGACGTCAATTTCACCTTATATCAAATAAAGGTCTATGAGAAAAAAATGTTTCATTCTTTCTTGTAATTATTGTTGTCCACAGCCATTTTATTACAACAGTTATATATATATGCTATTCTAAGCCATACTCCCTGTGCAGAGGTGTATACAACCTATCTTATTTAATACTTTTAGTATATGTTGTCAAACGATATTATTATCAACAGATTTATTGAAGTTTTAATCTATGAAAAGAGTTTCTTAGAGCTATATTTTCTCTTTCAGAAATTAAACCCTTATTACCGATAATAAATTGTTCTATATATTGTTTAATGGCACGTGATGAATTTTTATTGCTATAATAAGAATTTTGTTTGTGCATACCTTAATTCTTGGTTGAATAAGTTCTGTTCATCGTACGTGGTAAGGTATTATGGCTATAATATTCGTTAGTCTTTGTCTCGTGACCGTACTTTTGGCATTTTATCAAGGGGAGTTTGTTGTAGACATAAGTTGTATCTTGTTTGCAACAGGTTCGCACATCTTCTGTGGAAGCATTGGGTCAGATGGTTGGTCTGGTCACACGACCCCAGTTAAAGGCAGCTTTACCAAGACTGATTCCTACTATTCTGGAATTGTAAGATTGCTTTTAGATTATATTAACTAACATCCATTATGTTCTGATATGCATAAATAAAAGCACACACAATCTCACGGGTCAATTGTATAGATGTTCATTATGGACTGCTATGGATTCTTTCTCGTATTTATGTTTCTCAGGTATAAAAAGGATCCGGATGTAGCACTTTTGGCAACTCGCAGTCTGCATAATGTCTTAAATGCTTCTTTACTATCGGAAAATGGTCCTCCTATGCTTGATTTTGAGGTACATTGGCTCTTTCCTGATGATTTAGTTTCTGATTTTGCACCCATGGTTTCACTATATTGTCGAGGTTTCGTTGTAGATAACTCCCTATAATAACTAGAAGAGTAATTGAGTATAAATAATACCAGACCGCAAGGCAAAAGAGAACAAGAAAATCCCTTTGCAATTATACTTGTCATTTCACTTATGTGAAGTATGGTTTGACAATTTTCACTACTGGAAAGATTAATTTATCAGTTGATTCACAGATTCTCTTCATTCTTTTCTTTTCATGTTTCTATGATCTGTTTGTTATTTTGTTTAGGATGTAGGATGTAGCTAAGGTCACACTCTTCTCTATCATTTACAAGGTTTCTATGTCTTTTCTGTCTATATCACATTATTCTGATATTTGTAAGAAGTACAATGCTTGTTTGATTGCGATAGCATGTGATTGTGAACGTGTTTGAGCTAGGAATCGAGATTCAGTTTGTGGGGGAACATTTTGGAAATTTTGGGATTTGTAGACTGTTTTATTTTGGGTTCTACATTCTTTTTTGCTTTATTTTATAAACTCTATATGCCTTTAAATAAGGCTAATATATTATCGGTATTGCTTTAGCATTTTTATTTATACCATGTTACATGTTGTAGGATCTTACGATTATTCTGTCAACACTTCTCTCAGTGGTTTGCGTAAATAATGACAGCAAAGAGCATGCAAACTTCTCAATGGGATTAAAGGTATGTCCACGATGCTGGCCAAACTTGATGTAAATGTTCATGTTTTTAACGTAATTATCATCACGATTTTGTTTTTCTCTCAGTTATTTTCCTTGATTTTAACAATGCGAATGCTCTTTTGATCTTTTCCCCCACCCTACAGTTTCAGATTATTCATTATCTGATCAGTTAATGTTTCTGTTTACAACTGGGTTGCTCCCCACTGATGATTAGACTAACTTTCAAAGCCAATTAATTTTCTTTACCTACAAGCATTTTATTGTTTAATGGCTATTTAAATTTCTACTATGTTTACTTGCACTGTTTTTTCTTCTTTTAATTTCTTTTTCCTATGTGCCAGACATATAATGAAGTTCAGCGATGCTTTCTGACAGTTGGTTTGCTATATCCTGAAGACTTATTTATGTTTCTATTGAATGTAAGTACCATTTCCAGGATAGAGTTTGTTTTTGGACAGTCTTTATTTCTTGCACATAAACAGTTATTTATCAGGTTCTGAATTGATCTGGTCCTGGCGGATTTCTTACAATATCTCTTCTCTTTCCATATATTTCTTATGCCAGAAATGCAAGTTGAAGGAAGAACCTTTGACCTTTGGTGCACTTTGTGTCCTAAAGCATCTATTACCCAGGTTTCTACAGTTCTATAGTCTGTATTCTTCTATAGTTTGTTGCCCTAGGTACATTTTCTTACATGGCTTGGTTTTTGAAAATTTTAATTGGAGGTTGTCTGAAGCTTGGCACAGTAAAAGGCCTTTACTTGTTGAAGCAGTAAAGTTCTTGCTAGATGAGAAGAGTTTGGGTGTCAGAAAGGCACTTTCAGAGGTAGTTACTTAAGGCATGACTCTAGTTGATTTACATTGTCTGTTGAAAAATATTTCCTTCACTATTTCTAATATGTGATAGTGTTGCTTTGGCGGTAGTTAATTGTGGTTATGGCTTCTCACTGTTTCTTGATCGGGCCATCTGGTGAATTGTTTGTTGAGTATCTTGTACGCCATTGTTCTCTTTCAGATCAGGAGAGTTATGATCTAGAGAAATACAAGGTAAGCTTTTTGTCTTGTGTAATTATCATGCATTCAAGCACAATAGATTTGAGATTTTACACTGGATATTGTTTATTTTTTTGATCAGCAATAAAACAGGAAATCTAACCTAATCCTAACCCAAGTAAACCAAAGGTTAACCCCTAACCTAACCCCCACACTACACCTACTCCGCAGCAGTTGACCCACTTGGATTCATACACTAGATCTCATACGAGATAGTGACCGTCTTAACCAACTAGGCTAGCCCTAGTGGGAATCGGATAGTATTTATTTGATTCAAGTTTCAGAATGTATTTATGTGTGTGAGGAGGATACTATGATAATGCATGACATTGGAGGTATTCTATATAGGAAGACCTAGCTGTAAATTCTCCATCATCAATGTAGCGTGCCAGCTAGAGTTTCTGAGACTGGAATGCTCTGACATAGATTTTCAGTTTTGACTCTGAATATATTTTGTTATTCTCAGGTAAAGGTTGCAACAGTTTGTCCAGCAGAACTAAGAGCAATTTGTGAAAAGGGTCTTCTTTTGCTTACCATTACAATCCCTGAAATGGAGGTACAGATAATCAAATACATCATTCATTTTTAACTGGTTACAGCTGTTGATAGATTTGGTTGAAATATTCTCTTGTAGGATTCATTGTTTTTTCAATGGAAGGTTTACCCATAAAACAGTCCTTAGTTGATTTCATATTTTCTGCAGCACATTCTTTGGCCTTTTCTCTTGAAGATGATTATTCCACGGGCTTATACTGGTGCAGTTGCTACGGTAGGATTCTATATCATATGTTTTTCCAAATTATGCAGGGTGTTGATGCAACGACCTTCACTCTGTATTCTTTGACATGTATTAGTTCTTATGTGGGTTTTGGCTGAAAGCATTTTTATGCCTCTTGTTTGAGTTTAGAATGGTTTGTGTGAAATATACATTACTTCACTCATTGTCTTCTATTATAGGTTTGCAGATGCATTTCAGAATTGTGCAAGCATAAATATTCACATAACATTGATATGTTTGATGAGTGTAAAGCTCGGGCTGATATTCCAAATCCTGAGGTAGGACTTATGAGTGTTTGATGTGCTTGATATTTTCATTTCTTTTCGATATACTCCGGAAAATTATATTCATACCAATTTTAATATGGTACACATGCATCTAGGGTCTTTTTGCTCGCTTGGTGGTGCTCTTGCACGATCCCCTTGCAAGGGAGCAGCTGGCAACTCATATTTTGACTGTAAGTTTCTTCTGCCCCTGATTACACTAAAACCTAATATTGATACTTCGAAACAAAGATAAGAGTTGTGCTCCCTATCATATGAAAATTTGAATGGTTTTCAGCTCAAATACATTCCTCAATAACACATGCTTGTTGGATATAGGATTCATGAAACACTACACACCTTATTTCAAACTTATAAGTAGACCTTGTTCTCGTTGCAATCTTCTATGTCTACATTGTAGCAAGCGCAATATATGTTAGTCGTTTTTGTGCAAAAAAATATAAGAGTTCTACGTGGTGCTCCAGCTGTTAGTCTCAAATAATGAAGGTCTAGAGTTTCCAATCTAGGGTTATGAGAAAAGGGAAGGGCTACTCTGTGCTGTAAGGGAATGCAGGGTAAATTTTGTGGTAATCTTAATTATTTATTTCCCCCCTTTTCAGAATTGAGAGTCCATATTTGCAGCAGAAGTTAGAGGTTATATTTCTCTATGTAATTGTTTCATGGGGGTAATTGCAAAGAACTACCCATATAGATCAACCATTTTCACATACCTACCACATAACAAATTATTAACACATAACTACACATGTAAGTTACCACTTACATAACTAAACATGTAAGTTACCACATGCCACAATTATTGTGTAGTTAGTTTTTTTTTTTATAATAAAATGGCAATTCGGTGCTCTTACTAATTTTAAATTTGCGTCCTCATGCCATCCCCAATTGTTCATCCTAGTTACTGTTCATTTTTCACAGCACCAACTGTTGAAAATTCATTCAACAGTCTACACCTCAATCCCAGGTCACTAAAAATTAAATTCCTACATCTCCCCTTCACCAAATCTAGCAATAAAATTGAGGGTTTGTTATGGTAGAGTCAATCACAGAACCTAGAACATTAGAAAATGATTTGGGGTATGTGAGAGAGGTCAAGACTTAAAGTTGATTTATACTAAACTTAAATGACAATCAAATTCATTGTTTTCTTCATCCTACAATCTTCTATAATGTCCTGTAATGGTCATTACAAACTCAGACTAACTCATACCAAAAGTATTTTTTTTTATTGGAACGATGTCAACAGTAATTGATCATTTGCTTGGGCTTATTGCGTGAACCTTAGGGCTTCTCTTGACCCTGTTCCTCCATCAAGTCCGGGTCGTAGAGCCACAATATATGCACTGTCATTTTTCCTGTCTTTGCCTCCATCGGAGTTAGCGACTTCATCTTGGGTGCCAATCGTCAATCCTACTGCGCCAGTGGCAAATCAATTTGTGCTTGAAGACGGAGGAAGGCGAGAGATAGCTGAGTCCTTCCGATTTATGTCGCCGGATTGAATCTTTGGACGGTATAGTTGCCTGGGTTGGTTTGGTTGAGCCTGAGTGGGAAGTGAGAATGAGAGAGAAAGGTGAGGTGTGTAGTTGGGGAGAAAGTCATAAGGGTATTTTAGGAGTTTTCCTAAAATGGATTTCACACGTGCAAATCACGTGATGGGAGAAGTTATTTTCCATCCATTATGTTAATTTGGTAGGATTGTGTTTTGTAGATAATTTATCTGGGTAGTTATTAGGTAGGTAGGTGAAAATGGGTGATATATATGGGTAGTTCTTTGCAATTACCCCTTGTTTCATTTGGAGGCATGCCTATTCGGCCATCCCTCAGCTATCCAGTAGCTGCTTTGATTATTGTCAATCTCAAGCTTTGTTGATGATTGTTGTTGTTCTTAATACAATAGGAGGTTCCTTTATGTAGGGAACAATAGGAAAACTAACCCTAATACTATTATAACAATAGGAAATATACTACTAATGCAAATTAGGAAGCCCTAAATAGATAACCCTAAGAACCCTGATTGACAATTATTTGTTGTTGCAGGTTCTTTGCTATCTGGCACCCCTCTTTCCAAAGAATATCAGCTTGTTTTGGCAAGATGAGGTAAATCAGCAGTCAAAGTTGAGTCAAGAAAGTAAAATTCATTTATGGGCTGGAAATTTGAGTCTGTAATACATAAATCCTTTGGGGTGAAATGTTATATCTATAAGAACATAATGAAATGTGCACAGATGTTTATTCCATTGTATGAATGTATGAGACTGTAATTGTTCCATTCAGAATGATTGAATCAGTGAAAAATTTGTGTACGATAAAACGTCCTCTACTTTAGGTCAATGTTATAGCTTATATGTTTCTGTACCTTGTAACTGTCTAATATAAATCATTAGTAAAATGGAAAGAACCTCTTTGTGGTTAAGCCATTTTATAGAAACCCATATTTTGTTTTTCTTTAAATTTATTTACTTAAGAATCTAATTGGTTTTTGTGTTTGATAAGCGCTAGATTCCAAAAATGAAGTCATATATTTGTGACACTGAAGACCTAAAGCAGGATCCTTCTTATCAAGAGACGTGGGATGACATGATAGTCAGTGTAAGTTTTATTGACCTTTGAATATTACTGGTTCATGTTTCTGTACTTTTTGTATTTGTTTGATTATGTGGTGAAAACTTATGGCTAAAGTCTCTATACCTTTGTTATGAGGTGATATTAAAATATGTGAATATTTCTAATGCTTACTTAAATTAACTGAACTTCATTTTTCTTTGGATAATAGTTCCTCGCAGAAACCTTGGACGTAAGTCAAGATGCAGATTGGACAATTTCCCTTGGAAATACTTTTGCCAAACAATATGAACTTTATACATCTAATGATGAGCATTCTGCACTCCTCCACCGGTATCATTATTATTACATCTTTGCTCTCATATATTCATTAGTGTTATATTAGATAAACTGAAGACAAAAAGTCACTGGTGCTTAAATAACTTGTCTTGTCTGTTGCAGGTGCCTGGGTGTGCTTCTTCAGAAAGTTGATGACAGGGGTTACGTTCGTGATAAGATTAATAAGATGTATACTGAAGCTAACATTTCAATCCCATCCAATAGGCTTGGTTTGGCAAAAGCCATGGGATTGGTATAACAAAGCTTAGGATTTCCCAACTACTCATCTCTCTCTTCTTAGTATTATTATGATTATATGCTAATTAATGACTCATGTATCCATCACTTCTAGGTTGCAGCATCCCATTTGGATACTGTATTAGACAAGCTGAAGAACATTTTGGATACTGTTGGGCAAAGTATCTTTCAAAGGTCGATATCACACTTTTTGGTTTAAATGTATATGCTTTGTTTGTGTTGAGAGGAAGTGCGGAATGCTCTAGTTCTCTTTGCATGCTCTCTTGGTCTCTTCAGCCAAAAAGGTTCATCGTATGGTGAAAGCTTTAACTTATACCAGAACTGTTAAATGGTTAGCATTACAGTTACTTCACTGTAGAGTAGGAAATATTCTCTCATTGCATTGAAAAGATTATTTTCTGAGATCAAATAGCAAGGTTCTAAAAAATGTCAGGCGCTAGACGGGCGATAGGGGCTCTGGGGATTAATCGGATTTGAATTTCTCTAATTTTTTATTAAATAATTTATTATATATACACAATTAAAATATGATATATAATATATAAAAATAATAATTATAAATATTTAGAATAATAAAAATATAAATTTTAATATTTGCATTCATGTCCATCAGAAACAATAAAAGTACCCACAGAAGTATCTATCAGTATTTAATTTTTGGCATTTTATAATATTATTTGTTTAAAAATTATATTTTGAAAAAAATAGCTTAAATCCTCCTAGACCCGCCTAAATCCGTCTAGCCGTCTTGATCTAATAATCCCCGCCTAGCCCGATTTTTAGAACACTGTCAAATAGTAAGAGAGTGAGTTACTTCTTATATTTACTTGGGGGGATTTTAGTAGTTACTAACTTGATCAAGTCTGCAAGTATATTAGCTAATATGCTTTTGTTTCGTGCTAATATGTCATGCTATTGCCTTTTATTTTCAATTACAGGGTCTACATGGTAACCTTAAAACAGTCCACTTTGGAAATGATATTATAGACTCTAGTATTTTATAACAGGTGTAGTGAGGGTTTTTGTATTATTGTTTTGTCTCTCTCCACATTTATCCTCAAAGAATTATCTTTTTTTTTGGAAACAAGAATGATCTATTAATTTTATCATTTATTAGTGGGTAATTCCTACCCCAACGGCCCAATCTAGTTTGGGAAAAGGCTTGGTTGTTTTTGCTGCGGTTGTCATGGATAATGAGCTGAAGAATTTGTAGCTTCACCTATTACAGATTTTTGTCATTCTTCTCTGATGGCCGCAAAACGGAAGAATCTGACGATATACATGCTGCTTTGGCTCTAATGTATGGATATGCTGCAAGATATGCTCCATCAAGTGTTATTGAAGCCAGAATAGAAGCACTTGTTGTATGACACTTTGATCTTTGAGCTACTTACTCCATGGTTTTATACACATTTTCTTTTTTATTGTTTGCTTTCTGATATCTGTTTACTGTTAAAGATGAATATTTCCTTTCTTACTTTGATCTTAAAAATATTTTATACATCGTAAAAACCTATAATTTTCATTTCAGTTCATGCACATCATCAGATCCCCCATTACTGTTACGGGTTGAAATCATAAAAAGGAATACTAGGGATCTAATTGCGTGGTTAATTGACACGTTCCAGTAGCAGAATTTGGATGATTAGGTCATATGCAGGCTCTTATCTAGAAATCTACTAAGATAATGAATAACCAGTGAGTGGGTTTTTAATTAAGGCTGATGTATTCTTCTAATACTTTTCTTGTTTAGAAATCACAATGATGGTTATAATACATCTCCAGTCTGTGTTTAAGCTCTAATAATTTAATTTGGGTAGTTATATGTACCTCATTCTATGTTTCATCTCTGATCATGGCTATTGTGTATTCATGTGCTGTGTTATTTCTTATTTACAGGGGACTAATATGCTTTCACGGCTTCTTCACGTACGCCATCCTATTGCAAAACAGGCGGTCATTACTGCCATTGATTTACTAGGTTAGTAGCAAGAGTAATTGGGATATGATTTCAGTAAAGTTTGAAGCTTTGTTTCTTATCTATAAGTTGACACTCATTTTGCAACAACTCTTAGTGAAAATGGACACTTACTTTGGAATGGAGGGAGTATATTCCAGTGTTATAAAACTCCCGGTAAAATCGAGTCAACCGAGTTTTAAAAATCGTTCTTGGTAGTTTAATTTTACCGAGTTCTTACTCGATAAAGTTGGTCAAATTTTATCTTTATATTTTACATATGCTTTAAAACTGTTCTAGAATTTTTGCTTTTGTTTTAATTTATAACGTTGTTTGAAAGTATCTTATTTTACTAAAATATTGTATTTTTTTGTCTTCATGTGAAATATATAGGAAACAACTTAATTTTTTGTCTTTTAAAATATTGTACTTTATTCATGTAACTAAATAAAGCAGCAGCAGCAGTAGTATCTTAGTTGGCATTTCTGTTATACTTTAATCCACTTATAGCCTGAAACAGATGTTGATATGCACTATCATACATTTTTTCTGATTATATCTTTATATTATATGATGATGCTCGCTGAAACAACTTCTGTAATCTTGCTATTGTAGGTCGCGCTGTCATTAATGCAGCAGAAAGCGGTGCATCATTTCCATTGAAGAAAAGAGACCAATTACTTGATTATATATTGACTTTAATGGGCCGAGATGAGAATGATGGTTTTGCTGATTCCAGTCTTGAACTGTTGCACACACAGGTGGGCATGCTAAATTGAAGTGATTGTGTGATGGGTTATCTATTCTGGGACTTGTATTTATATTTTTAATAAGCTGGGACTCTTATATTATCTCCTTCTAATTCTAGTGTTTGTGCAGGCCCTGGCTCTAAGTGCTTGCACTACCCTGGTCTCCGTGGAGCCTAAGCTAACAATTGAGACCAGAAACCTTGTTATGAAGGTGGGAGTTCCAGATTTTGATGGAACATTTTAACATAAGATAGCCATTCTATTCAATATGTATTTCCCAGTGTTTTGAACGCATTCACCAATATGGCAGGCTACCCTGGGCTTCTTTGCTCTACCAAATGACCCTCCTGATGTTGTCAATCCTCTTATAGACAACCTTATTACACTTTTATGCGCAATTCTTCTCACAAGGTATTTTGAATTTGCTAGTCATAAGCATTCCTAATTAGTTATTACTTATTTATTTATTATAAAACAATATCAATGTTGTAAAAATCCCCGACTTGTCCGATTAATCCTTTAATTGGATTTATTTTCCAATTAATCCCCGATTAGTCCCTAGAAGGCCTTCTCCGACCAACTAGCGCCTAGCGAATTTGGCAACACTCACAATAATATATTCTTGTTTTGATTTCTTGTTTCAACTATCCGGCTGCCTGTAAGTTGTCAGATCCTCTTTTGGAGGTCTGAGATCCCTGGCCTAAATGACTACTCTTTTGGTGTTGTCTCTTGTTTATGAAATGGCTCGAGTATAATGAGACTTCACCAAGAGAATTTCACTCAATATACCCTTTCCTTCGAGCTTTTCAGTCTTTGTAGGGAATTTTTCTTTAAAAAATATTCCCTCATTAACTTTCTATGTCCTGGCATAAAAACATTCATATATTCAATTATGCATTCACTAACATGCTATTTATGGTGTAAGCACATTCACTCGTGGCATCATACTTTATATACACTTCTAAACTACTACCGTGTAACAATTAGTGGAGAGGATGGAAGAAGTCGGGCAGAGCAACTGTTGCATATATTGAGACAAGTTGATCAATATGTTTCTTCACCAGTAGAGTATCAAAGAAGAAGAGGTTGTCTGGCTGTATGTGAGATGCTTCTTAAGTTTCGGATGCTCTGTGTCAGTGGATATTGTGCTTTAGGTTGCCATGGAAGTTGCACCCACAGCAAACAAATTGATCGTACACTTCATGGGAATTTTTCCAATTTACCATGTGTGTGTCTTTCCTTGTTTATTTTCTGTATCCTTTTATATTTCTTATTAAATTTATGCCTTTTATTTGCTTATTGCTATTATTATTATTTTATACATCCAGCGGTGTATGTACTGCCAAGCCGTGAAGCTTTGTCTTTGGGAGATAGAGTCATAATGTATCTTCCACGGTGTGCAGACACTAATTCTGAAGTTAGAAAATTTTCCGCTCAGGTAGAGAACTAGTGCACAGTTCTTATCCTGTTATTTAGTATTCTCTTAAGCAAGATAGAGTAATATCTCTCATTTTTCATGTAACTAGATTCTTGATCAACTATTCAGCATCTCTCTTTCACTTCCATGTCCTATTGAAACCTCAAGTTCCAACATAAATAAGGAATTGTCCTACAGTGCTCTGTCTTCCCTTGAGGATGTGATAGCCATATTAAGAAGTGTAAGTTCCTTTTCAGTTCAGTTCCTATACATTGGGATCTCATGTTCTTTTCATATATACGCTGTTCTAAGCAGCAGGAGGAAAATGTAAGAGGGATGCTAGATTGATGTTTCCACCTTCATGTCCATAATCAGGATGCATCTATTGATCCATCAGAAGTTTTTAACAGAATTGTTTCTTCTGTCTGTATATTACTTACAAAGGAAGAGGTATGCCTTTTTTGCTGTCAAATACGACTGAGATTGTCAGTGATACTGCAACAGCTTCATGTTATTCTCTCTGACTTCCTGCAGCTCGTATCCTGCATGCATGGTTGCACAGCCGCTATATGTGACAGAATCAAACAATCAGCTGAGGGTGCTATCCAAGCTGTCATTGAGTTTGTTTTGAAGAGGGGAGCTGAATTAAATGAAACTGATGTTTCAAGGTTAATCTAATAATATATAATGATTGATTCCATGTCTAGTTTGAAGTTGTGTTCATCCGTGTGATGAAGAAAAAGGCGAGGAAGTTTATTAGAATCAATGTCTTTTCTACAGGACAACCCAAGCTTTGCTGTCTGCTACAGTTCATGTGACTGAGAAGCATCTAAGGCTGGAGACGCTTGGTGCTGTATCTTTTTTCATATTTTGTTTTTCCTGGTTAGATTTAGTACCATACTCATTGCAGGTGTGCTGCTTTTCATTTTTTGCCCTTTATTCTCTCTGTTTTATATTTTATCCTTAACTATCAGAAGATTTCTTCTCTGGCCGAGAACACCAGTTCAAAAGTTGTTTTTAATGAAGTATTAGCCATGGCTGGAAGGGATATAATCACAAAGGATATATCAAGATTACGTGGTGGGTGGCCAATGCAGGATGCATTCTATGTGAGTTCAACATCATTTGCCAGCTAGAAAATTATTGTTTAACTTGAAGCTTGTAGGTGTTTGAGACTTGCACAAGAATTGACCCTTCCACTTAATTGTTTAATCTAAAACAGACGAGGTTCTCTTCAGCATAAAATTGTAGATTAAATTGAAATTGAAATTGGTATTGAATATTGATGTGTTGTGGGGAATTCTTTGTGAATAATTTTGTTGAACCATAAAAATGTATCTACCACCGATCCTTTTTTTTGTATTAGAAGTTCCTCAATGATAGTTGCTGGCCTTATTTTGTTTTTGTCTCAGGCGTTTTCCCAGCATACAGTACTTTCGTTTCTGTTTTTGGATCATGTGATATCTGTCCTTAACCATATTCCTGCCCTTCAAAATGATTTGGAGAAAGGAGACAATAATACCCACTCCCCTGACGCTCAGGTTGAGGATGATATTTTGCAGGCTGCCATTATCGCTCTCACTGCTTTCTTCAGGTTCTTTTGATCATCTGCATTCAAATAATGCTTTAACTATTGTGAAGTCTTACACTCAATGTTACTTTTCTTTTCAGAGGTGGTGGTAAAGTTGGAAAGAAAGCTGTTGAACAGAACTATGCTTCTGTCCTTGCAGCACTCACACTTCAATTGGGAAGTTGTCATGGTCTAGCTAGTTTTGGTCAACATGAACCATTACGGTTGGTGTCTGACCTATATAATTCTCTTCCACTGTAATGTAAAATTTATTTATTGTTTTTTCTTTAATTTTGTTCCCCTCCTATGATTCTTCCATTTGCAGTGCTCTCCTAACTGCATTTCAGGGATTCTGTGAATGTGTTGGAGATCTTGAAATGGGCAAGGTACAGAACTGTTATAACTGTTGATGTGAATTATCTGTTCTGGTGATGTGAACATGTTTTGTGTGCTGGATAGATTTTAGCAAGGGATGGAGAACAAAATGAAAATGAGAAGTGGATCAATGTAATTGGAGACATAGCAGGTTGCATTTCTATAAAGAGACCAAAGGAGGTAATGTGATCAACTTGGGATTTTATACCAAATTTTGTTGTGTCCATGCATAAAAATGCAGCTTTAGATCATATTCTAAATAATGGTTCTATCCATGCCCTTTCTGTGGTAGAAACCTTTTCAATATCACCTACCATTTTTTGATAATTAAAGAAGGTAGAGGTGAATATGACTGCAGGAGAAGCTTTATATCATGATAAAATCATATGATATAAGATGCAATTTTGTGCTTCCTTTATTCTTCAATCATGTTTGTGATGGTGATATCCTTCATTTGGGTGGTTAGAGAAGAGAATCAATTTAGGGGAATTATCTTATCACCAACTAGTCTACCAAGGAATCAAACTTATCCGAGTAAGTCCAGGGTTCTAAAATTGAGAACTCGGTAAAATCGAGCTGGCTGAGTTTTGGAATTCGTTCTCGGTGGTTCAGTTTTACCGAGTTTTCACTCGGTCAAACCTGATCAAAGTTGGTCAATTTGTATTAATTGCATATGCTATGAAACTATACTATAATTTGTGCTTTTGTTTATATGATATTTAATACAAAATGAGTTTTGCCAATTTCTCCATGAGTTCTTAGAACTCCTTATTTTTTGCTTCGTCGAGTTCTCCCCAATCTTGAGTTTAGAACCCGGAGCAAGTCAATTACTCAGTTATTGTTGTCATTAATTGCTTTTAGCTATCTAGCCTCAATTTTAAATAGAATGAACAAGGTGCAATATTAGTAGAGACGCATCCACATAGAGGAAGACACGTGTGGATGAAAGGAGCTATTTCCCTGATAGCTTCTTTTGTAGGACTTTGCAATAATTTTATCTGTACCCTTGTGTGTCAAGATTTCTGGAGATGTATACTAGGTGAATAAGTTCAATAATTTTTCAGCTTTACATTAAAGGTGATTCATATTTATCACAATATTTAAATTTAAGTAGGTCATACCTCCATATAAATTGACTGGAAATACTCATAAAGTACTTGAATAACTCTGCAGAACATGATATCAGTGAAAAATTTCACACCTGCTTCTGTCATATTAAATGATAATTATGCTGATGGAGTCTGTCAATGTCCCAGGTTCAAACTATATGTTTAAATTTGAGCAATTCCTTAAACCGGCATCAAAAGTTTCAGAGGGAAGCAGCAGCTGCAGCATTATCGGAGTTCGTTCGCTACAGGTAATATTATATAATGATGTCAAAAATATTTGGTTTCTTTTTGTAACTTGTGAAAGTGTTACATCTCATTTATTTGAGAAGTTCTGTTAAAAGTAATAGCTCCGAAAATCATATTTCCTAGTTCTTTATCGCTGAGCTACATTTCCTGAATTAGTTTTACTTGCTCTAGCTGGAGCACGGATCTTTTTATAGTCATTTGTGTGTCAGAGTCCTCTTGTATCTATGGAAAAGACATAATTTCTGCATGATCATAGTATAACCCTTGCTGAACAATAGACCATTAGACTAGCTTAAATCATGTTCCCTACTCCCCCACCCTAGGTGGACCTGATAGGTGCATGGGTTATGTATTAACAGGGATAACATGGTGATCTGAACTCAGGGATCCACTGCTATAATCATGTTGAACATCTTATTATACTGAAGCTCAAGTTGATAGAGTAAGATTGTAAATGGTTATAACAGAGTTATATATTTCCTAACAGCTGACATATCTTTTGGTCACTCTGATTTTGTTCTGTAGTGCAATTTATTTTCAGCAGAATCCTTGGTATCATAAAAATTTTGGTTTTTATTTCATTAATGAACTAGGCACAATGTACACTTATATCTTGTTCTTGTATACCACTTTTTTATGTTGATTTTCACTTCACCTCATTATTTATTCAGATGTTTATTGGTTTATGCTTTTGATGATGCAGTGGTGGGTTTGATTCCCTCTTGGAGCAGATGGTTGAGGCGTTATGCCGGCATGTATCAGATGTATCTTCAACTGTCAGGCGCCTTTGTTTGAGGGGACTCGTACAGGTCATACCCCTAATATATGCATTTTAATCCATTTTAAATGTTGAAAACATATTTTTACATATTATTTTGGTGGATGTGTGGTGCTGGAGCATTTGGTTATCAACTACTAGGTTTTCACAGAAACTCTGTGATGCATACCTGCACAAACATTCATGCAAGCATATACATATGGGCTCCATACATTGCTCATGTATCTTCTAAGTCTATTTCAAACTTTCATGGATAAATGTTTTTTCAAACTCAACTATCAAGGTTTTTCAGTTGTGGAGCCCAACCTGTAATACGTAGCCTGATTTTAAAAAATCTTCATTTTCAAAGCTGCACCCTTGTTATTCATTTCTCTTCGTTATACCTCTGAAGAAATAACCTCTTATTTTTTGGAACTACAGATACCATCTCTTCATATTCTTCAGTACACATCTCAAGTTTTGGGTGTAATATTAGCATTGCTTGATGATTCAGTTGAAGATGTGCAGTTGACTGCCGTGTCCTGTTTACTAACGGTGCAACCCCTGCCCTTACCCTCTTAATTTTTTTTGGGTTAGATCCTGTCTTTCAGATTCTCTCATGTAGCCGTCTTTTGATCCATCAGTATTTCAACATGTAATAGATTCTTGAGTCATCTCCCAATGATGCAGTGGAACCGATTTTGCTTAATCTTTCTGTACGACTTCGCAATCTTCAGGTAATGTTTTTTTCCTTCCATTGAGGATATGCATCACTTCATTTGCATGTGCATTGCTGGACAATTGCTTATATCTCTTAAATAGACAGATGATACTGAATTCTCGTATATTATTTGTCATAATAGTTTAGAGTCAACAGCGCTGTGCCTTTTTTGTATGTGTTCATTGCTCTATTATTATTTTAACTGTCTCACATTTACTCTGTTATTTAGACTGTTATCCAGAGGCTTATTTCATTTTCCATCTAACTTTTGTTGACTAATCTGCTTGTTTTGTGGGTCAGGTATCTATGAATGTTAAGATGCGAGCCAATGCCTTTGCAGCCTTTGGAGCTCTAAGTAACTTTGGTGTTTTGGCGCAGCGTGATGCATTTCTTGAGCAGGTTTTTTCCTATTCATATTGGCATAAGCTTTCAGTGATATAAGTACAAAGTATCGTAGTAATCCATTTTTTTATCAGCGGGACTAATCCATCTAGATTTGGAATATGTATCTTCTATAAACTATAACTTATCTGTAACATAAATTTTTTTTGATAAGCAAAACCATATAATAAAAAAGTGAGCAGGATCCCAAAATGGGAGCCACGCACAGAAAGCCAAAATGATTTGGCGATTCAAGGGGGCCTTAGAAGGCAAAGAAGAAAAGGAAAATAGACAAAAGAATAGAGAAATCCCAAAACGAGCAGAGATGAGAAGCCTACGTGATAGCATCATCAGAGTGGGATCTAACTGTACAGAAGAAACAACAGGAGATCTCACATGAGGCCAGCAATTGTAGCACAAAAAAGAAGCAGGCCGGCAGCGACGACCATAAATGATTCAAAAGCAAGGGAAGAGGCTGCTTAATGGATATTAAATTTAGGCCTAAGGAGGAAAGGCCCAATTGATTGGGACCAACACCATGGCCCAGAGAGCCAGGAGGATTAATGCAAGAGGGAGAACTGCTGGCATCCGCAATCTGAATCAGAAACATCGGACTGTGTGCACCAAAAGACTACAAGCGGAAACACACTTGGGAATTGAAAGATATTGAGCCCACTAGGGCTGATTTAGTTGGTCAAGATGAGCACTATCCCATATGAGATCAAATATTCGAACCCTAGTGGGAGACCTGATTGGAAGCAGGTGTGGGGTTGGGGGCTACGTTAGGTTATGTGATATGCTCTTTGATCTAATCACGTGTTACCTTGCTATTTCCTTCTTTTGTTTCAGGTTCCCTAAGTGTAAGATATAACAAGGAAACACTTGGATTTGACGTTTGAATTTCGTAATGCCTATCTGATATCTTTAGCCGCTTTCAGGTTCATGCTGCCATCCCACGTTTGGTCTTGCATCTCCATGATGATGACCTTAGTGTTCGACAGGCTTGCCGGGTAATGTATTGCTTTTCTTTCATTTCATGAAGCTTTATATCAGGAACACTTCGTTAACATCTTATTTTTTGAATGAATAGAACACCCTTAAACGGATAGCCCCTTTGCTAGATATGGAAGGATTTTCGGCTCTGTTCAACACACATTATTTCAATTCTGACCACCGGTGTGTATTTTTGAATCTTAAAGTGATACTCTAATATTCAGGGATGTTTTGTGCACTGTTATGGATTCCACTGAACTACTTTATCTCTTTTCAGGAGTGACTATGAGAACTTTGTTAGGGATCTCACCAGGCAATATGTTCAAAATCTTCCTACCAGAGTCGATACTTGCATGGCGTCAACAATACAGGTTTAGTCCTTGAGTGAACATTGTATAAGATATCTAGTGCTTCATCTGTTCCCTGTTCGGAGTCTTTTAATAATATATTTGGATTTGGCTGATAAAAAAATTGAAGTCCAGTGCTTCATTTGCATAACATCATTAATGTGTATTGTTGGATGGCACAGGCTTTTGATGCACCCTGGCCAATGATTCAGGCTAATGCCATTTACTTCTCAAGCAGCATGATATCCCTTACAGACGATCACCGTGTTTTAGCTCAATACTACACCCAGGTAAGGTTATTTTCAGATACCATTACAAGTTTGTCTCACTTTCTTAAATATCCATATTTATGTATTCGTTTTACGTAGGTTTTTGGAGTGTTGGTGGGTAGAATGAGTCGATCTGCAGATGCAGTCGTTAGAGCAACATGTTCATCCGCCCTGGGTTTGTTACTGAAATCAACAAATCTAGCATGGAGATTACCTCCAGAACGAGCTGAGGCCATTCGTAGTCCATGACTTAGAATCTACGAAGGACTAGCTAATGCACAAACTGAAAGCGACTAAATTTTCATGCGCTCACATTCAGCCCCTTCCCCACTCAAAACACGGTAGTTGAGCCAAATCACTATCAAACTTGAAAGCAAGCACGACTTGCAAGCAAAAGTAGAAGGGAAGTGGTTGAATGTATATGTCTAAAGGTGTGAAGTGAAAGCACATTTGGTGGAGGATTGAGCTCTGTTATATTGCCCACGTAAGCAGTACTCAATCGTCGATAGCCACATTTGCTCTTTGTTGTAAAGCTCCAGCTTTTTGTAAACATGTATCTCCTGTTTCTCTTTCTGTGCATGATTAAGATGTTTGTTATAGGCCTTTATGTGATAAAGCTACATAGTATGTTGTAGAAGGTGCCATTGTCATCTAAATAGAGAAGCCAAAGGCTACACCTAAGCTTAATTTTGGATTCTAGCCTTTCTACCTACAGAAATATTCGTTTTAACTTTTGTCATTCCAGAAGTTTAATTGTAACTGAAGTGATTTGGTCTGCAATTGAGTTCTTCCAGATTCTCAAAATGGTATACGTAAGTTGCATGTAATGCGCTGCATAAAGTTTTCTCTACTTTTAACGACTCGATTAGCATTTACGGGTTTTTCTTAGAGTAGCAATTATTGTGGGTAGACACGATTTTATCGCAATGACTACTAAATTATTTTAAGTTGTACATTCGTTGTGTACTTTGATGAGTTGGTGGTGAAATGCATATCAGTAGAAGTATAAGCCACTCTCATTATGAAGCAATTAAATCCAAATTGTGTTTATTAGGGTTGTCTAATAATCTAAATAATAAATATACATGCTCGTAAGTTTAACCGTAACTCGTCTTGCATATCAAATGAGTTTTCTTTGAAACTCCAGTTCATTCTTATTTATTCATATATTTTTTTCCACCTGATATTACATTAGGCTCAAATACTCAGGTACATGTCAAAGAGCGAGTAGCTGCGCCATCACGGCAGACTCGGTCGGTACGTATCAAATGAGTTTAATTCAATATTTATGACAAAATAAAATTAAATATTCAATAAATTAAGTTGGGTACTACTTATTTGCCTACTGCATATGGTCAGTTGTATTGCAAATAAGTTATTATATACGTTAATATATTGTCATTTCCAAGGTAGGATGGTTACTTTAGATGACACGTGAACAGTGAAGTCTTAAGTAAATCAGTTAAGACACCACTTACATATGAAGCCAATCAAAACATATTCTTATTAACTCAAACTTGTCGGCCAACTTGAGAATTAAATAATAAACAAAACCCAGCTACCATAGATTTGGAATATAAAGCCGACTCAGTACTTTAAAAAACATATATGCCTTTTCGCTTCAAATGATTTGACAAGATGCTATTTACGCACACTATAAAAAACTCTGACTCAAATAATTCAAATGGTCCGTTGAAACTGTTTCGAAATTGTTTGTTTATTTCAGGTATTTATTCGATCTTTGCTCAAAAATAGTTCGCATGCTATTTTTTTCCGGCCATGACTATAACATTTTGTCAATTTCATTTATATTTTATAAAAATAATTTAGAATTAAAGTATTATATCCATTATGACTTGGATTTTAGCATTGATGTTTTTGAAGCAAGCATTCGTGTTAATAGTTACACTTCATTATTATAAGATCAAGAAATTTTTTATGTACATATACATATACATATATATTTAAATTTTAATAGTTGATTAATTTTGCTTTAAATTATTAATTACATACAACTGAGGACATAAATTATTAATATATTTTTATGATATAAATACTTCAAAAATAAATAAATAAGTCAACTGTAATATATTAAGAAATTTAGAAATAATTTATTTAAGAATTCAAATTGTTATATATTATAGAAATTATTACGTACTATTTATTTTTTAGTAGTAAACCAATAAAATAATATATATTTTAAATTATTTAATTATTGAAAACTTTATTAACATGACATAATTTTTGAAGATTTGGGTTAAAATTTAAGGAGTTAAGGTTTAAGGTTTTAGCTTTTGACCTATTATTAAATAATAGTTTTGAGAATTTAAATTATTGATTTAGAGAATAGAGACATTTGTAAGGAAGAATTTTTTATACAAACAAGAATACTAGGAATCCTATTCTAATACCTGAGATAGTGTCTGTACCAAAATTCAAAAACCCCTCGTACGTTAGTGTGAGCTCATTTTGTAAGCAAAATTAATTTTACCATTTCAAGATAAAACAATTATACTTCGAGAGTGTAAAAGAAATTTGGTTTTACTTATAATATATTGAAGAATTAAACTCATTGAGAGTACCTTCACGAATGAATGTAAGATAAATATTTGAATGCTCGCTCGGGTTGGTGGGGATTTTGCTAAATAAACATTATCGAGTCCTTTTGACGAGAGATATGAACAAGAGGTTTTAAGAAAACTAGTTTTTTTTTAGAATTACATGAAGCCAATAAACAAACATGAAATTCGTGGGTATTTGAATTCGAGTATCTGGAAAAAAGTAAAATATTTGATGAAAGAACGGGAGATTCATTTGAACAATCTACTATAGTGGGTCAACCCTATATCTTAATATTAATTAATCAAGTTGATGACAAAATACACTGGCGTTCCAATGACTTTTGATTCCTTGAAAGTTAAGAGATTGGTAAACGTTATACAAAAAAACACACACTATCGAGTTATGAAATTATAAAATATGTCTTTACTGATGGTGAATATTCTTCTTCTATTATTTTGGTATGTAAACGATGCGAGGGTGAATTCTTTGAAATGAGTTAATTCTCTCTAATTTCTTTTAGGGTAAATTTGACATGACCCCTTTAATTATACGCGTGTCTCATATGTCCTCTTAACTACAAAATCAATCTGTGAGGTGCCTTAACTATCCAAAAATCCCAATTTACCTTTTCTGTTGATTTTTTTTTAAATTCTGTTAAGTTTTTTGTGAAATGACGAAAATACCCTTGTATCTGAAAAATTAAAATAAATAAATAAAAATGATTTTGAACTTTTTTCTATTTTCCCGTTATACAAAATAAAGAATAAAAATAATATTTTAGTATTAATTTTTTATTTAAAAAAATTATTTATAAATTAATAAAAATAAAAAACGATGTTTAAAAGTAAATTTTTATTTATAAATTTTTTTTATAAAAAAAACTTTTTAAAAATTATTTTTACTATTAACAAAATTTTATTCCTTTTTTTGTACAACGAGAAAATTAGAAAAAAAAAGTTCAAAATCATTTTTATTTATTTATTTTAATTTTAAGATATAAGGGTATTTTTGTCCTTTCACAAAAAACTTAACAGAATTTTGAAAAAAGTCAACAAAAAAAATAAAGTGAAAATTTTGAATAGTTAAGGCACATCACAGATTGATTTTGTAGTTAAGGGTGGGAATGTGAGACACGCGTATAATTAAGGGGGTCATGTGGAATTTACCCTTTATTTTATACTTTTCATAACTATATTAATTTTATTTATTATTAATTATGATCCCATTTTGTATTTACATCTTTTATTTAGAAAATAAGTTACCTATAATTTAGGGTATATATAGATAGACCTATTTTTTTATGTACATGAGAAAACAGTCAAATTTATATAGTAGAATATTGAATGTGGATCCAACCATAAGAGCAATTCACATACAATAATATAGAGTACTACTCATGGTGACCCCACCTGAGCACGCTCTTCCTGTGAATAAATTAAAGCTGCTATGCTACCTTATGAAGAAGAAGCCATAATGGCCCTTATTTTGAGTTGAAGCATATCCACAATATATATATATAGTACTCTGAATTCAATGCATGCATGTTCAAAAAGACAAGAAAAATCAACCCGCAGCAGGTTCATTCACCAACAAAATAAATTTCCCATTTATAAAAAGACTGAATTCACTTTATTTGCCCAATAAATCTATATCCAATATATATATATATATATATATATATATATATATATATATATAGAAGCTGCAATAATAAGCGGAAGCAAAGAAAAGTAATGGCTTGTTCAAATCCAGACCAAAATCATCAGCAGCAGCTTCATTTTGTAATGATCCCTCTTATGTCCCCTGGACACCTCATCCCCATGGTCGACATGGCCAAGCTCCTCGCCCGAAACGGCGTCGTCGTCACCGTCGTCACCACCCCGGTCAACGCCTCCAAAGTCAGCGCCACCGTGGACCGCTCCGCCGCGTCCGGGCTCCCCCTCCGCCTCCTGGTGCTCCCCTTCCCCGCCGCCGCCACTGGCCTCCCCCCCGGCTGCGAGAACATGTCCATGCTCCCCTCCCGCCACCTCATCTCCAACTTCTTCTCCGCCGCCGCCATGCTCCGCCAGCCCCTCGAGGACGCCTTCCCCTCACTCCTCCCCCGCCCCTCCTGCATCGTCTCCGGCAAGAACCTCCCCTGGACGGCCGACACCGCCCGCAAGTTCCGCATCCCGCGGCTGTTCTTCGACGGCATGGGCTGCTTCTCCTTCTGCTGCTCCCACAGCATCGAGGTCTCCGGGATCCTGCGCACGGTGTCCGGGTCCGAGCCGTTCGTGGTCCCCGGGCTGCCCCACCGGGTCCGGCTCACCAGGCTCCAGCTCCCCGAGAGCCTCAACCCGAGCTCCCCCGACCTCGAGGACGTCCGGACCAGAATGCGGGCGGCGGAGGACACCGCCGACGGCATTCTGGTGAACACCTTCGACGAGCTCGAGTCGGCGTACGTCGACGAGTTCAAGAGGGCAAAAGGGAGCGGCAGCGTCTGGTGCGTCGGCCCTGTCTCCGCCTGCAACAAGCTGGGCCCGGACAGGGCCGAGCGCGGCGGGTCCCAGGACGGGGCCCGCCGCTGCCTGGAGTGGCTCGACGGGCGCGAGCCCGCTTCCGTGGTCTACGCGTGCCTCGGGAGCATATGCGGGCTCAGGGCCCATCAGCTCGCCGAGCTCGCGCTGGGCCTGGAGGAGTCCAACAGGCCCTTCGTATGGGTCACGAGGGGGGGCGAAAAGTCGGGCGACCTGGAGAAGTGGATTTCGGATGACGGATTCGAGGAGAGGGTCAAGGGGAGGGGGATCCTGATCCGCGGGTGGGCCCCGCAGGTGCTGATCCTGTCCCACAGGGCGATAGGAGGGTTCCTGACTCATTGCGGGTGGAACTCGACCACAGAGGGGATCAGCGCGGGGGTGCCAATAATAACGTGCCCCCTATTCGCGGAGCAGTTCTACAACGAGAAGTTGATAGTGGAGATATTGGAGATCGGGGCGAGCGTGGGGGTGGAAGCGGCGGTGATATGGGGGCAAGAGGACAAATTCGGGCTGGTGATGAAGAGGGAAGGGGTGAAGAATGCTATAGAAAAAGTGATGGACAAAGGAGAGAGAGGAGAAGAGATGAGGAAGAGAGCGAGAGAGCTCGGAGAAATTGCTAGGGGAGCTATTGAGGAAGGTGGTTCCTCATATCTCTATATCAACCATCTGCTCAATTTCGTTACAAAATGGAATATATGTGATTGATTGATTTTGGGTCAAAAATTGAAGCTATTTTGAGTAATAAATTGCACTTGCATTTTTATTTTGTTGTTGTTATTGATGTAATGATTCGCTTGATATAGTATTAAATTGGCATTTATATGCTTCTATATGCAGCTACTGAATATCCATCTACCAAATTCAGAAATATGAGGCAAGTTGTATAAAAACTACTTTTGTTTCCACTTTTGCATTTCACAACTTTTAAAATTACATTGAACTTTCAAGGTCATGTGAAGAGGAGAGAGAAAGAGTAGGAGGAGAATGAGAGGTACAATGAGGAGAGAGAGGAGAAAGAAAATGGAAAATAAAACTATCATCGTGTACCATCGTGTCAATGTAACTATGTTTTTTAGATTAATTTTTAAGATCAACAAACTGTTACTTTTTTATAAATAAATAATATAATAATTATTTAAGCTTTGCCGGTGTTGTAAGATTTTAGTTTATATTGGTGTGCAATTATATAAGAACAAACGTAATGAACATATGTAATTTATTTGGGTTAACTTTTTCGGACATCATATATGTTATCATCTATAATATTTAATTTAATAGTTGAAGAATAAAAACAAATCAAATTTTAAAGAAGTGGTGATTTGAGTCATTGAAACATAAAAGAAATTAAAATTCTTTTTTTCGTCCCCCGTGTTTCATGGGCAACATTAAACTAATGGAAATGCAACAATGTGTATATATAAATTTGAAGGAAGTGATGATTACATATAAATTGATCACTAAAATTCAAGTGAGGATGCCTTGGCGTAGCGGTTCAAGTAGCCTCGAACCTGGCCTCAGTCAGGTTTCGAGCCATGTCATGCCTCGTTTGAAAAGATTGGGGTGTGAGATAGTTAATTAAGGGGTGAGTAGTTGATTGTACAGACTTAAATGAGCTTGTTGGGTAAATGAGTCTGTAGTTCGGCCTATAAAAAATGAGGTAATTTCACTTAAATCATCACAAAAGTTTGTAGTATCACTTAAATTATCGAATTTATAATTTAATTTCTGAGGTCACCAGAAAAGTTTGTAGTCTCAATTAGGTCACCAAATTTATAATTCAATTTATGAGGTCACCAAAAATAACTTTTGTCTCACTATTATTTAATTATTTTATTTTGAAAAGACCATATTGCCATTCATTTGTTTTCAAATTTTCAAAATATGTCATTTCCCTTAAAATATGACATTTCCTTCATTTGTTTCGTGTGTCCCTCCTCATTGCCCTCCTCCTCGTCTTCTTCTTTACCTTCCACTCCTCCCCTGACCATCACCGCAACCTCCACTCCACTACCCACAACTTTCTCTCCTCCGCCTTCTACGGCTCCGGCACCTCCTCCTGGGAAAAGCTAGCCCGCCACTCCGCCGCCCCAAGCGCACCAACGGCTTCACAATCCTCGTCAACGGCGCCGCCGACTTTGTCGGCAGCTACTGCTCCCTCGCCCTCAAGAAGCGTGGCAACGGTGTCGTCGGCCTCAACAACTTCAACGACTACTACGACCCCAACCTCAAGCACACCTGCCTCCAAGAACCATATCTTCATTGCCAAGGGCGACCTCAACGAGGCTCTCTCCTCCGCCGCCTCTACGACGTCGTTCCCTTCACCCACGTTCTCCACCTAGCTGTCCTCTCTTTTTCTCGCTTCGACGTGGTGGGCATGTTCGGCAGCAGAGAGAAGAGCGAGAGCCTTGGCGAGAAGGAGGAAGAAGATGGAGGGCTGGAGTAAAGGAGAAAAGGAAGATAAGAGGGCATTTTGGTCCTTTCCAATTTTTTAATTAAAAATTGATAGAAAAAATTAGTGGTGTTAGTAATAGTGAGACAAAAATTCATTTTGATGACCTCAGAAATTAAATTAGAATTTTGGTAAGGTGATGCTACAAACTTTTGTGGTGAACTAAATAAAATTATTAAAAAAATTATTAATATTTAAGTTGACTTTTCGTCCTCGTGTTCCAGGAGGAACATTTTAAACTATCATCCACGTAAGCCTACAATATATTGTTGAAATAAAGAGATAATTATTCAATTAAGTAGACACATGCAGTTGCAGGATATAAAATAATCCAAACCTAACAAGGAGTCAATGTCTTCACTGATCTATCGAGATTTGAGATCATGACGGGTTGAATAGGTTAGGGTTTCACAACAAATTTTGAGAACTTATTAGTCGGCACGACCTTTAATCATTATTGATTGCCTTTGACCATTGTGCAAATCAACATTTGAATACTCCAACCATTTGCTAAGACATTGCATCTAGAACCGTTTCATCTGGAATGGTACACATGGTTAACAGAAACACTCCCTTAGCTAGGTCACGAGTCAAGTTGAGTAATTTGAAAAGATACTGTGTCGAGGTACATGGGACAAAAATTGAAAAGAAAATTTTTCAGTCTGATTAAGGTGACGAACATATTTCAGTTGCCTTCAAGATTAACAAGGTACTTGTTCTATTTAAAAAAAATTAGGGTTTGAATGAAAAACTCACAGTAAAAAACATATATTGTTCCTTCAACCTCTTTTAAAATAAACATTTGAGAATAAGGACATTAAGAGGGAGTGAATAACCAATATAGAGGAATGTTACACGCGCAATAAAGACCATATAATCATAGAAAAGGGAGACCAAAAATCAATTTTGCGAGTCATTATTTCCAACAAACCCACTCTAATTTTGACAACAAAATATTTTTTTAAGAAACAAGTTCCTCGGTGAATAATATTTTCAATACTTAAACAACAATATTTTTTCATTTGAATTGACGAGTACAGAGTTGAGGCTACAACTTATCTTTTGATGAACACATATTGTACTTTCTGTTGAGAAGAACCTGAGTCTTTATTAAAGAGAAGTTTTATAGGGACTCTTGACCTAAAAGATTAGTCTAGTGAGTATTCAGTCTAATGTATATATAAGCTCTATTTTAACCTCATACGGTTCCAATAAGAGACCTTGGCTAGTGTTGCGGGTCCGATGTGACCTTGCAATTACACTTCTGTCCCGCAATTGAACACCGAATTATCCTCATTTCGGCTTTCAAGAGCCATTATTTTGTACTTTTTGATATTTGGTGGAATTTTGACATTTTGTAGGTGGAAGGCACAATTGGAGCATAATTTGAGCTGAAAATCGTTTAAGAAAATTCTGCACAATAGCTGAAACTTCCCAGTAGTGTAGATTTCTCATCCGACGTCCGATTGGGGCCCATAATGTGTCGATTTGAATGGATTGTGAAGATCTAACACATTGAGGAGGTTTTAAAGGAGTCACGATCGTACCTAGGTGAGGCACGATCGTGCCTTAATGAATATTTTGGCCGAATTTTGCTCGGACATGCCATAGCGATGCACGATTTAGGTCACGATCGTCACCATAAGAGGCACGATCATGACTCCATAGGCAAGATCGTGCCTAAGCACCAGAACAACGATTTAAAGTGCGAAAACTCTCATTTTTCAGCAACCAACTCCCATATTTCAGCCACACACTTAGTTTTGAGAGGTTTTTCGACCTACCAAGGGTTCCTAGAGGAAAAAGGCTCCAAGAACCTCCCTTGGAGGCCATTTTTGGTGCTCCAAGGGAGGGTTTCCACCACCACCACCATGGGAAGAAGAAGAGAAGGCAAGAGGATGCAAGAAGGAGCTAGATTGGAGAGTTATGAGCTTCCCAACACCCATGTCTTTGGGTTTGAGTTTGTAATCTTCTTTTCTTTTCTTGAATCTAGCTAATTCTTGTATGTGAATGCTTGAGCACCATGATTTGGGGCTAAAAACCCGAGGTCATGGGAGCTAGACCTTGTATGGATTGATTTATTGTTATTTGAGGTATTAGTTTTAGGATGATGATGGTTATGTGTGGGTTTACCTTGCTTTAATTCATGTATGTTTTGTGGGCCGCGTAGAATGTATGCTTAGGGCTTACCCGGGCTCGAGAGGGAGACGATGTTCCATAGACCTAGGTATCATTAAGTGTGAGGGGCTCGAAGCCGTGTTTTGACACCCCGAGGTAACACTTAGCCTAACTTATATGCGTGTTTAGGGGCTAGGCCGATCCCGAGAGGGAAGGATAGGCCCGGACCTAGGAACTACCGAGGGTTGGAGGCTCGAGACCGGGTCTTGACACCTCGAATCAACCCTTAGCCTAAGATTGTCGGGCGAATGCGGTTTCGAGTTGGTTCGATACCCGAGAGGGCAAGAGTTGACTTGGAATTAGGCCAATCTCAATGCCGAGAGGCGAGGTTGGTAATTATGACATAGGTTCATTTCCTAATCACCGTTGTGTTGAATGATTGTGTTGTGTGTTTGCCTCAATTTAATACTTGCATCGTGATTAGCACCGCGTAGAATGCATGTGTAAGCGATTAAGTCGAGCTCGAGAGAGACGAATAGTCGTGGACCTAGGTATCACAAAGTGCTAGGGGTTCGAAGCCGTGCCTAGACGCCCCGGATTAACACTTATCCTAATATTGTCGAACCAATGCGGTCCCGGGATTGATACGAACTCGAGAGAGCAAGTGTCATTCCGGGATTAGGCCGTTTTCAATGCCGAGAGGCGAGAACGGTATCCAAGACATAGGTTAAACATAGACATCAATCAATTGAACTAGTATTTCGATATCGTGAGTCAAGACCATGCATGTTTAGCACCTTCGGTGCTTGAATCCTTGACTTCTAACCAACCATCTATCATCCATCTCCCCCATTTAGTTTCTTGCATTAGTTGTAGTGTAGATGTAGTTGTGTGCTTAGTGTAGTTTAATATCTTTTCTTGTACAATTTATTTTATCGAGTCGTGTCGGGAAAGAGAGCACAAAATGTCCAATTGAGAGACCTCATTTTGGTCCATGTGGATTCGACCCGGACTTAGGCCGGAATATAAATGTACTTGTTCGATCGCGTGTTGTTGCACGCGTGGGGAAAGGCGTGAGGCGAAGAGCACCCGCTCTAGATGGGTGTGCCGCGCGAGTCACTTTTTACCCCCAACAACTAGTGTAGTGTGGATTTCAACGATCTCCCCTTCCACATTGAGCCCTCATCTTAATGGGTCAACTCCCCATAAGCCCAAACCAGCCTTACCGGTTCGACTCAATCTCTTACAGATCCACCTCATCTTATCTAGACCCACCCTCATTAAGGTGCGATCATGGTTTTCGAATGTTACCGACCATAGTAGAATTAACCGGCCCGCTTAATACATAATTTTATTTGATTTTTAATTTTAATCAATTGTGTTTATCTATGAAATTATAATGGAGAATAACAATAATGACAAAAATTACATTCTACAACGCTATCGCTTGGAATAAATATTTTGATCTACAGACCTCCAAAATAATTTGGTTTTCACTTTGGAAGAAATAAATTTCATAATTCGAGTCACGCTGCGGTATCTCGCATTTGTTTCCAATTTTTGTTGGGCTTCTCTATTAGTGGAAGTCAAGTGGTAATATTATACCACTTCTACATAAGGGTGTGTCTTGAGCCATTATTGATATAATAATCTTAAGAACTCTTAAAAATTACAAATTTGGCGTTGTCTTGCTTTGTCATAGTATAGTCGAACCCAAATCTTCAAACAATTTGCCGATAAAAAAAATTCTTTATTCTATCGCATACGAATTTGAAGCTTAGGTCAAGACTTGAATGACTTCGTTCAAAGCTGAACAACTTCATCGACATGGTTGAACTTTTCAGGATATATTTTTGATCTTGATTTGACTATTTATATTGAGATTCGAGATCGAACTCCTTAAAACTATATACATATCATATGCCTGTGGTCTTTTAGAACACAATGATAGTGTTAGTAGAGCTCAAAACTGTGTCGAAAGGATCAACAAAAAAACAAAAACTGTGAACTTGAAAAATAAGAAGATTGTTTTAGTTTGTCCCGCAACACCTTTTTTAACCATTCTCTTCATTCATTTTTAAAACCAAAACACAAAGGTCGTGAACAAAAAGAACGACACTACATTAAATTGAAATCAATATTATAAAATGGACATTCGTTTGTACCTTGAATTCTAATTACTAATTTCCTTCAATACATCAGTTTTTTCCAACAATAGAATTTACATTAGGTTAGTCAGTAAAATGCACCTGACATGAGGCTAAAATATTATAGCCTCTAAGTTAGGTATAGTTGAAGCTAGATATACTTAAATAAACACGTTTTGCACACCAGTATACTTGACATTTTTTTTATCTTATCAGTTCACCCACACTTTATATTTTTCCATATCCGTACATTGAGACAATAGTTTTTCGAACTCTTAAAATTTTGCCTTCTCCCCGTTGACCCCCTCCGTATAAGATAGTCATGGACAAAACTGTCGATTTCTTAAGAACGATGCATAAATATAAATTTTAAGTGAGCTGCCAAGATAAAAATAATAGTTATACTTATATGCAAAACATATTTGGTCAGGTTTATTTAGTTGTAAGGGGAAGAAAGTACAATTTTATATAATCAAAACTTTACATACACATAAATATAACTTTACATTTTTCAGACACCCAATGTGTCATTTTTCTCATATTTAATTAATATTTGAGGCACTTAAATGAAAAAAAGAATTTGAATTCACGAAGAAAAAAAATTAATACTTGAGTGTATCAAAGTTAGTAATGTAAAGTTTTGGTGTGTCAAACTATGCTCTCCCCTCATTGTAATTCTATTTAAGGGAAATGACAGATTGATACCACTAATAAATTCAGTTTCTAGTTTTGGTACACCCAAGTTTTAACTTGCCATTTATGCTCACCAAATTTACCATTTTTGTGTCCCATCCATCAACGGTGTTAAAAAGAATTTATTTTTATTTTTTTAAAAAAATAATTTTCCAGAAATGACAAAAACACCCCTCCCTCGTTTAAACCCTCTAGCCAAATAACTTATAAAACCTTGCTTTATTTTCAAATTTTCAAAAAAAACCCACCCTTGCTCAATCATCTGTCAATTTACTGTTCCGGCAGCTAGAAAAATATATTACGTTGGAGGAGGTCGTGGCCGAGATCACCATTCTTTCCAGCGATCCCAGGCCGACCACCACGCAGAAGGAAAACGGATGTGAGGCTTGGAGGGGCTGGACACCGTCTGGAGACGACCGGAAGCTGCTGATTCGGAGGTTCGCAATCCCGAATCTCGAATCTCCAATTTAGTCGGCGAGGTGAGAGACGCTAGAGGCGGTTGGAGCGAGGCCAGAGATTGCCGATTTGGCGACGAGAACAATCTGCGACGATTTATACCAAGAGATTCATGCCTTTTTGTAAGGGAGAGCAAGCTAAACAGTAACACACATATTAAGAGCTTCTTTTCCAAAGGATGGAAATGCAAGAAATTGTGAATCAACCACTAAGTATTGCTATTATATGTATAATAGATTATTTTTAGTTCTTAATTAGGGGTAGTTGTACTTAACCACACGTAATTTGGACCAGTTTGGATTATAACCATGACCAGTTTGGATTAGTTCAAGGAAACCAAATTGTTATCGACCTTAAAGTGTTTAATATAGCTTGGTATACCTTATGGCTTTAAAAAATGTTAGTTTTTTCAAAGCCAAAATGTTCAAATATGAAAAAGATATTGTACAAAAGGAATCTCTTAGAAAATTTGAATGACAGTAGAGGGTATTTTAGTCTTGTTACAAGAAAACTAACTCTGTTAATGACGGGACAAAAAAATGACAAATCATGTGAGCATAAATGACAAATTTAAATTTGGGTCTACCAAAGCTAGATCGGTATCTACTGGACGTATCACTATGTCCTTTCTCCTTCTATTTAAATTATTCTCTCAAAAATTTAACGAAAAGTCTGTTACGCTATTATTTAACCGGACTTTACGAAAGTGTAAACTATGAATTAAGAGTTGAAAAATCTCTTAAATATTTTATTACGTGAGTGATCAACGTGGTGAGTTTTGGAGCTTTTATATATTCATTTTGATAATCTATAGTTTACCAATCATTTTCATGCGCTGTGGCCTTATAAATATTATGATCATACGGCAAAAGCAATACACATTGAAGCCAAAAACACCATATACAAAAGTTAATTATACCGATTGACATGGCTTCTGAAGCTAATAACCCACTCCATTTTGCTCTGTTTCCTTTCCTGGCTCAAGGTCACATGAACCGGTTCATGGATATCGCCCGAATGTTGGCGCAGCGCGGCCTGATCGCCTCGATCTTCATTACCCAACAAAATGCAGACCGTTTCAAGACCGTTCTGGATCGTGCCATCGCGTCTGGCTTGCAGATTCGGCTAGCTCTGCTTCGACTTCCAAGTGTAGAAGTCGGGTTGCCAGAAGGGTGCGATAATCTTGACTTGCTTTCGAGTATAGGCATGACCATGAAGTTCTTTGAAGGATATGGCATGCTACATCAGCCCGCGGAAGAGTTATTTGAAAAACTGAATCCGCGAGCGTGCTGCATAATCTCTGATATGTGCATTCCGTGGACACTAGAGATTGCCAACAAGTTTCACGTCCCAAGAGTCTCTTACAGTGGATTTTCTACCTTTTTCCTTACTTGTCTAGACAAAGTATGGGACTCTAATGTTGTTGACACACTGGAGTCGACCCACTCTGAATACTTTGCGGTGCCTGGACTGCCTGATCACGTCAAGTTCACGGCAAATGAACTATTCATGGCCCGAGTATGGAAAAACTCGTCGGGAGATATGCAAGGACGGGCAGCGGAAGCTGACAAGGCGTCGTATGGGGCTATTGTGAACTCTTTCGACGAAATGGAGCCAGCATATGTGAATGAGTACAACAAGGTGAAAAGGGGAAAGGCCTGGTGCATCGGGCCCGTTTCGATTTGCAACGAAAGCGAGCTGGACAAGGCTCAGAGAGGCAACAAGTCCGCGATCGATGAGCACGAGTGCTTCAAGTGGCTTGGCTCGTGGCCACAAGGCTACGTGGTGTATGCCTGCATGGGGAGCTTGTGCAACTTGAAGCCAGCTCAGATGATGGAGCTCGCTCTGGGCTTGGAGGCCTCGAACAAGCCTTTCGTCTGGGCCATGAGGGGAGGGAAGTACATGGAAGAGATGGAGAAACTGATGGGAGAAGACGGGTTTGAGGAGAGAGTGAAGGGGAGAGGCATGTTGATCAGAGGCTGGGCTCCACAACTGCTAATACTCTCGCATCCTGCTATCGGAGGGTTCCTGACACACTGCGGGTGGAACTCAACGCTGGAGGCCATTACGGCTGGCCTGCCATTGATCACTTGGCCGTTGTTCGGAGACCATTTTGGGAATGAGAAACTTGTGGAACAAGTGCTGAAAATTGGTGTTAGCGTAAGAGAAGATGTCCCGGAGATATGGGTCCAGGAAGAGATAATAATGATTCATGTGGAAAGGGAAGGAGTGAAAAGGGCAATAGGAAGAGTGATGGATCAAGGAGAGGAAGGGGAGGAAAGGCGAAAAAGGGTTAGAAAACTCTCAGAATGGGCCAAAAGAGCCGTCGAAGATGGAGGATCTTCGCACACTAATCTATCAAATTTTATCCAAGACATCACCCAAATGGCAAGCAATCACAAATAGTTTACCGATTCAATCTATATATACCAACCTTGCGTCTCTATATAACTATATGTACTGTATTTTTATCATAAGTTTCCAAGTATGGTATGTTAAAGTATTTTTCTTTATTTGAGCATTTAAATTGGTCTAATTTTAATATGGTATTAAAACTTGGGGAAATTTGAGGTTTCTACCTTGTACTATGCAACTTTTGTATGTCACTATCCTTTACTTTTTTTAGTTGCATGTCACCACTTTAAGGTTTCATTTAGTTGCATCGTCCATCACATAGTTAAATTTGATGTAAAAAGTCCATAATATCTATATATTAAAAAAATTCAAAACTAATATCTTTTGAACATTTTAAAAAACATATATATATTTTATCAGATAAATAATAAAACACTGATTTCAAAATTATTATTTTTCAAAAAAATATTAAAAATAAAATACCACTTTTAACAACATTTTTTTATTTTTAATATATATTTTTAAAATTATTATTTTCTTAAAAAATAATATTCCAATCAGTTTTTTATTATTTTTTCCATAAAAAATTTTTTAAAAAAAAAGTTAAACAAATAATTTTTTTAATAATTTTTTCATTTCTTAAATACAAGGGTATTTTAGTCATTTAAATATTTCAGTTTCAAATTTTGTTAAATGACTAAAATACCCTTATATTTAAAAATTGAAAAAATGAAAAAAATCATTTGTTTGACTTATTTATTTAAAAAAATTATGGAATAAATAATAAAAAACTGTTTTGAATATTATTTTTTAAGAAAATAATAATTTTTTTAAAAAATATATTAAAAATAAAATACATTGTTAAAAGTGGTTTTTTATTTTTAATATTTTTTTGAAAAACCCATTTTTTTTTAAAAAAGTAATTTTGAAATCAGTGTTTTATTACTTATCTGATAAAAATATATTTTTTTTAAAATGTTCAAAAGATATTCTTTTTGAATTTTTTTAATATAAGGGTATTATGGACTTTTTACATCAAACTTAACTCTGTGATGGACGGTGCAAATAAATGAAGCCTTACAGTGGTGACATGCAACTAAAAAAAGTAGAGGGTAGTGACATGCAAAAGTTGCATAGTACAGAGCAGTGACCTGCAATTTCCCCTTAAAACTTTAATCATGCCCACAGTCTCAAATAACAACTATCCTTTTAGGCCTAAATTCGGCTATAAATGGTTATATCATTTACAGATATAGAAATAAATATCATCCACTAGATGAAAAAATTAATGGTATAGATATGAGCGAACTCATACAATGACATGAGTTGTAATTATTTTTAAATGGTAGGAGAGGGTAAATCTGTATTTTTGTTCCACACGAACTCACGCATGCGTGAATGTTTCCTTCTGCCGTTTTTTGTTTTGGATCTTCGAGAATGGTGATAATGACAATTTTCTATTGTTCCATTTGTGGTGTCATGTGTTTCCATTATTTCATGAACAATATATTTATTTCCATTGTTCTATGGGCAGTGTCATATGTTTCCATTGTTCCATGTAGTTTATTTGTATTCGTACTTTTTCATGAGCAGTGTCAAATTCCTACATTGTTTCATACACATAGTTATTATTTCCATTGTTCCATAAGAAGTGTCATATGGTTGCATTGTTCCAAATGCATAATTTTTATTGCATAATTTATATTTCCATCGTTTCAGATTTTCATTATGCAGTTCTGTCAGCTTTACAAATTACGTGTCTGTATGATATTCCAGCTGCTAACATGGAAGAGTAATGTTATGTGGCCTTTGTTTTATGTGAAGGCTATTGTATATTATGACGCCAAGGGACTCGACTTCAAGGTCAAGCTCTGATACATGCCTGGTACCGGTAGTGCTGGATATATTCATCAAGTGTCTCGAATCTCGTTCCACAGCTGCTTGAAACTCTCAAGGTAGTGTGTGTATAACAACCAATGTCATCTCGATCTCAACCCCCAACAACTGGAACAATCTATTATCCACATATGGTACAATGAAATCAAATCCATTATCTACATATGGTATAATGAAATCAAATGGAATTTCAGTATTAGAATCAATGTATGTTGTTAAATGGAACAATGGAAGTAAAAATCATATTACACTTCACATGGAACAATGAAAATAATAATCATGTATTTGAGACGATGAAAATCATGACACTACCAATGGAACATTGTGATCATGAATAATTTTTATGAAATAATGGAATCGCACGTATCTGCAAATGGAACAATGGAACAATTTCTCTACAACACACATAAGCAAATTTAGAAAGAAAACTCATGCGATACAATAGCTAAAATATCCAATCCCAAGGAAAATCCAGAAAAACAAAAATATTGAACTTTGCTAAAATGACATAGTATAAAAACCCAAAAAAAAAAACTTGAAACTCTTCAAAAATGGCGTGACCGATTTAGCAGAGAGGCGCGGCGGATCGGACTCGAAAGATTCGATCCATCCGATTAGTCTTGGAGGCGCGATGACGAAATTGATTCAGCCGATTAGGTCTCGTAAGCACAGCGAAGAATCGAATCAGTAGCCGATTGGGCCTCGGAGGCACGACGACGGAGGCCAATTGGGATTTAGAGGCGCATGGTGGAGGAGTGGTGGCTAGTAGGGAGGCGCGACACAAAGAATTTGATTTCTTCAAAAAATACGATTGTAAATTTTAATTTGGAGAAATGAAGATTAAAGAGATTTAGGGTTGTGATGAGTGAATGGAATGTCAATAATACCGTTTTGATTTGATTAATTTATAAAATTAGTGGAGAATATGAACTATTTATTATTTACATCCAACGGATATAATATATTCTTATACTTGTATCTAAGGGACCATTCGTCAAGGTGTACATCCCCTGTAAACGTTGGCTTACAAACATCTAAATAGATACTGGCCACACGATTTTGAATTTGACGACCACGATTCATGTATTTCATTAGTGACAAATCAACGTAAAAAGCCATTTGGTTACTGACAGTATTGTCAATTCATTATGCACGAGGGTAGTATAGTACTTTACAATTTTGATTGATTCTAAAATGATAATTACTACGCAATTTATGCAAATAATTTTTAAAAAATCAATTAGGGGAATAATGGACTAGAATCCTCCAGTTTTAAGGAAACCCAATTTCCCAAGATTCTGTATCCAGAACCCTAACCGAGCTATGGTATATCCGCATTTGAGTTTAAATAGGATTCAGTCGTTGCAACTAGATCTTTAGTGTTTACACACATTCTCATTTGGATTTAGGCCTGTAATGGCGTCGTCGAAGAGGAAATCATAAACGATTCTAAAGCTATTATTTTCTTTGCAGGCACAAGTTAATTACTAAAGAAACACGAATGAGACAAAAGAGAGATGACACAAATCTTGAATTAAGGATTTGAGTACACAAATGGTGAAGGATAAGGGCATAAATATTGGAATTTACCTTCTCCAAAAGAAACTTTTGAGTTTTATTGTTCTGTGTGCATAATCATTAGGGAAAACATTGGGGCAGGTTTTGGGCGGGTCTAGTAATTCCAGATTCAACCTAAAAATTAGGTCTCTATCCTGAACCCGTCTCATTACTCAATATTTTTCTTTCAAACCCGTCCCGACGGGTACAGGTAATTTGCAAGTCCCAGACCCGTTCTGAACTCAGACTTAATTCCAATTTTCTCTTACAATTCGTTTTGCATTATATGACCATCTCTCAATTAATTCTACATACAAATAGCAAAATTTATATATAAAACAAGATGTAATAAAACATATTTTTGCCAGAAAAAAAGTAGGTGGTTTCTCATGATATTAATTCGTGAAATATGGAGCAAGCACTAAATCAATTCAAGACACGTTCTCTAATCTTAAAGAAATAACCATTGCAATATCACACATTAATTCAGGGTTCATTCTAATTTTAAAGAAAATTTCTACTGTAACATCGTGTTTGAAGTCTTCAAATCATAGTGTGTGATGTTTTCTCACTGTGCAACCAAAACCAATTGTGAGAGCTCAGTAGACCATGTTTGCGCGAAATATCAAAATTAATAGAGAAGTATATACAGAGAAACAAACGAATAAAATTCGTAACTTGAGTATAATTTGTTTTTGAGAAACCTAATTAGGATTAATTTGTTGGTAATGTTTTCTTTTAAATATAAACATAATATCATTATTTTTTTAACATACAACGGGGCGGGACAGGGCGGGTAGTGGTCACCCTGATCCCGACCTTGACCCGACTAGATACTCGCTTGTTTGCCCCATTACCCGTCCTGTTACTCGAAATTACTGACCAACTCGCTTCTAATTGGGTTGGGTCTATGGGTTACCCGTCGGGCTTGGGTATTTTTTCCATCCCTAATAATTATATACTACTGTTAAGGATTAGAGGAAGATGTTGAAGAATCTTCATGTGGGTCTATTCGGTGCCCATATCTACACCTCTTTACCCATATTTAGTGTCGAATTTTCGTTCGTTATGTGACTTTTTAGAGTCTCCCTAGGTAAGTTTGGTGCAATTGTGCAGAAAACAGGTGAAAATAGAGCAAAATGAATCAGAATCAAAACAATATTTTTCAGAGAGCACAACTTCTCATATTTAACTCGATTTAACCCAAAGTTATATCACACTGAAGTTACCTGGTTGATCTACAAATCTCCGGAAGGAAATTTTCTCTAATTCTAATGGGAAGAAGCTCAGAAATGCAGTAGAAAACAAAACCAAAGAAGAAAATCTACCGTAGAACAATAGACTTGCAAGCACCATTACTTCTACATTTGAAATCCAAATTCAGCAAATATTTTTTTTCTAAACTGGAAAGAACGAGAAGAACAACAATTCTCATGAAGGAAGTTTTTTGATTAGAGGTCTGGAAGAGAGCGAAAAACGAGCAGCAAAATATGTGTCGATTCAGGTAGCGATGGTCACATGAAAGTCACATCCAAGCCAATATTTACATAAAGTTGTGGCGATAATGTGGCGATTGCCACATCAAAAGCCACATGCCGAAAATTACCTATAAATCGACTTTCATACCTAATTTTCGTGATCCAACACCCCAACTGAAGACTAACGATCTTAGCTCTGTTTCAAGGAGATTTTGGGAGCTCCAATCACCATTGTTCTATCTCCTATCGATTTCAATAAGGAGAAGGTATCTATCACAAGCAAACAGTTGAAGAGTGCATGATTCTCCAACTCTTATTGAGGTTTAGGGTTCGATTGTTCTTTTCCTTTTTTGAACTGAATTTGTTTATGACGAATTCCTCTTTAATTACCATGGTTATAGGTCAAAATCTCTTATTTGTTATGAAAAGTTTAATTTTAGTTAATTGATGCATGGTTATATTGATCATTCTTTGTGCTTATTATATGAATGTTGAATTGATCGTTTAATATTTATAGCTAGAGTTTGAAATAAACTCTAAAAGGTATGCTTGAGAACGTATCTAAATAGGGTCGAGAGTTCAGTCTCCTAAAGTCGATGTCTCGATTCGAAAATTGGCCCAAAATCGATGGCTTCACCCAACAAGAGCGAATCTCATTTGGGCCCAAAATCGCCCCAAGAAATAGATGAAAACAAGACTTATTTAAAAAGCTAAACTAACAAACATTATTAACCTAAACAAATTAGATTATTAATTTATAATAGGGATAATGACACGTTGTTACACCTAGCTATCGCGTAATGACACTTTCATACCTCAACTATTTTTTTTCTCTTTTTTAGTACAGACATTTTTTTGTGACAAACTACCTCTAAAATGCCTAAAATGTCCAAATTTTCCTTGATTTAAAAACCAAAATCAAATTGGTTTCAAAATCAAAATTAAATCGGTTCAAATTCATTTGAACCGGTCATTCTTCTTCTTCTTCTTCTTCTTCTTCTTCACGATGAGCAATGGGAGGAGCTGGAGGTCCCCAATCATTCCTCCCACTTAACTCATCTTGTAGCAGAACAAGTAGCAACCTACATACTATGACCGCTCCGAGCATGGCTCCGCCAGAGAACGTTCGGCCAGGGCCACAGAGCTGAGTGTGGCGGCGTCGTAGGCCTTTGCGCCGTCCTCCGCCGAGTCGAGACCAGGAGCATCTCCGAGAATAAGCTCTGTATCTAGACTCAACTCTGGCAATGATTTGGGGTCGGGGAACTTAGATCTAAGACATAGGGGTTTTGGGAATTTCAAGGCCAAGGCCAGGGTTCCGGCCAGAAACGCTCTAGATCGTCGTGGACAAGCTTCGGTTCCTCTAATTTTGGGCGCAATTCCGGCTAGGATTTCAGTATTTATCACGAGAATTGGCTTGGCTTGAGTTTTTAATTGGTACCTTCTACATAAATTGAGGTTGAGTTTGGTTATTTCTGTAAATTTGAAGTTTGAATTGATTTTTGTAGTGACTTGGTAGTTGTAAAGGTTGGAGTGTTAGGTTTCTTGAGAGTTCGATTGGCTTGAGATTTGAAACTTCAACTACAGTTCCTTATTTTCTTCTATACAAATTGAGATCTAAATGTTCACTTGTTCTGAAAAGTTACGTCCCATTTTTAAATTTAAAAGCAATTTTAATACCGAGTTTTTATTCACCAATAGATTCATGAGAAAATGGATAGAGAAATAAATGCTGGACTGAAAATTGAAAAAGAAGAAGAAGAAGAACTGGTTTAATTCTGATTTTTAAATCAAATTATGTGCATAAAAAGGTGAAATCAGAGCGAAATGAAAGTTTTAATAGGATGGCATGTGTTAGGTGGCACAACTGTGCCACATAGAGGCGAGTCAATGTCATTGAGGCAGAAGCTCAAGGTGTGGCACAGGCCAAATGGCATAGTTGTGCCATTGTCTAGAGAGGTCATGCCATCGAGGCAGAGGTTGAGAGAGTGACATCGGCTTTGAAGACACCCGTCATGCTAGTGGAGAGGCCAAATCGTGCCATGTGGGAAAAGTGCCATATTGCGGATGCGTAAATTTAAAATCTCTTTTTATATAATGTATCATACGGAGAGCTCACAGAAGTCAATATGAAAAATCACTTTGAAGGTGCATTCGAAAGTTTTGAGAGAAATCGAAACTCGGTTAAAGGCATACTCAAAACGAAAGATCATCAGATCTCGAAAAGAGTGCACGAAATGAGAGACTACAGGTTTACAATTTCCAACCCCAACAAGTTTAGAGTTTTGTGTTTCCTATTTGTCTTTCGATATTGTATCATGAGTGCTATGTTATATACTTTCATCTTATGAATACATGGACCTTGAATTCATATATATATGAAATGCACATACTTGTGAGTTGCTATTTATCCTTCTCGTTGTGCCCATCATAGACTTGGGTGATGTAATTGAAAATTTAATTTAATTTTTTTCATGATTCATATTATAGAAATTGCTTAGAACAATGAATAACACTTTTTTACTGAAAAAAGAGGATAAATTGCAAAAAGTCTCCTTATTATTATGTTTTTTTGCACCTTCATTGTATTTTTGTAAAAAACTTTCTTTTACTCATGTTTATTTTTGTCAAAACTCTCCCTTACTGCATGTTTATTTTTACAGTGTCTGCAAATCCGTGAAAATTAATGAAACTGTCACTTAAGCGTTAATTCAAACATGTTTAGGGGTGGACATTTTGGCAACGAAATCGAAGATCGAATCATAATCGAACCGGAACCGGAACTAGAGAATCGAGAACTGCAGGTAACGGTTTCGGTTCTGGTTCTTAAAATGGAGAACAAGAGAGTTCGGTCCGGTTCTTGACCTCATGTCCACCCCTAAACGTGCTAACTCAAAAGGCATACTGAAGGCGAGAGATCAGAGTATTTAATTTTGAGAACAATTAACTTGAATTGTTTATCATTTCTTAATTATTACTCTTCGCGTTAATAAATATTGAAGTTTATCTACTTATTTTTGGAAAAGAGATTCATTTACTTACGCTGTGATATAATCTAGAAAACAAATATTAAATTTATTTATGACAGTATGCTTTCGAAACTGTTGTGCTGGCTGGGGAATTCAGGACAGAGGGATTCGTTTTATGGGCCAAGAGAATGGGCCTCAATTCAGGCCTTGTTTGTTTATTACTTATTTACTACCCAAAGAAGGCCCATTTTTGAGGGGCTGCAGCTTTTAGGCATAAATGGACGCGTTTTATACGCGGTTAAAAGACCAAAATTTGTGCTACATTACGGCATTTTCGCGGGTTAGACCCGACCCAAAGTACGACCCATAACCCGACACAAAGTCCGACCCATAGCCCGACCCAAGATCCGACCCATAAACCGAACCAGAATCCGACCCATAACCCGATCCAAGATCCGGTCCGATACCCGGCCCATTACCCGGGCCATGGTCCGACCCAGTACCTTCTCTTGCTCTGGTCCTCATCACAGCCTTTCTCTTGACTTTGCTGAATTCATCATATACAATACACCAAAACCATTTCATGCCCATCAATAGTTCAGGAATTGAATTGATATTTTCATAATTTAGAAACTAAATGTTAATGTACGCGTTACTTAGTCAATAACACGATTACAATAAATGGGTTTTGGCTGACAAAGATTAAGTTAAGATATATAGATAGTTACAGATCATTATACCTCCAAACCTCTTTCTCAGATCATCATGCCCAACTTTCAGGCTTTTTTCTAGGTCCTTTAAGTTTGAAACGTTAACAATTAAGGTAATTTTCTGTTAAATCTAAGTGAGGTGGTTGGTAAAATGTCCAAAATACCCGTCTATTTAAGCTTTAAGTGATATAATCTTGAAAGAAATGTGAAAATATTAGTTTGCCCATAATAATATTACCAAATTATCTAATAGATGGCTAACAATTGTGACTTTTTAATTACACAAATAAAAAAATTAAGCAACTGAAAATAATTTTATAAAATGACTAATATGCCCTCTCCATCTTCAACCTCAATCTCTAATTCTTTTCATTTCCCTCTTGTTCGCAGCCGCCACCACCAGCAAGCTGTCACATTAGATGTTCTGGTGCGGTTTGAATCTTGAGAACCGTTTTTATAATTAGCATCAGGTGATGTTCGAATCTGTAATGTAGAGGAGTAAACAAAGAGATCACAACCAGTTAGCTAGGCTAAGTGTTGTAGTCATGGCTAATTTGTTATTATATATTGAATAAGGAAACTTCCGTTTCCCAATAACATGCTTTAATTAAAGTACCACATCGCCCCAGGTACAAGATTTTCAGCTTGTCTTCTCTCTGTAAATAGAGTAAAGGCTATTTTACTTCAGCCATGTTGTTCTGTCCTTTATGTATAACAACTTATACATATTATTTAATTACATTTTGTCATACCAAACTATTGCGAAATGACACTTTCATATTTTAAATATTTTTTTCTTCCTTTTAATATAATTTTTTTCATAACAGACTACCTCTAAAATACCTAAAATGCCATTAGTTTAAAAAATCAAAATTAAATTGGTTCAATTATAGACCTTGATCTAAACTGTTCTTAATCGTAGGATCATCGAACTAAGAGTACGATTATCCATAAAGATCAATATATATATGACAGTACTCATCGGATGAGTATTAATGGATCTTATGCATTAAGTTATACGTATAAATGATGCATATGAAGATATGATCATTGAATTGACAAAAATGTGAGATTTCTCAAATGGTGATATTACATGTACTGCCAATGTGGAAATTCTCTTAATGAAAAAAAGTATATCGTTTTCCTTTGACATGAGATCGTTATAGTAATTAATAGAATACTAGTTGTATTTTGATGTCGGACACCCAGTGTACAATAATACTAGTTGAAAGGTTATTTTGTATAATTGAGTACCTATATAATTAGTGGCGAGTCAAGAGAGAATATATCAACTCTAGGTAATGAGTTTGAACTCTATAATGTTAGTAATCCTGTAGTTGAGCAAGTACATTTACCAAGACAAATCAACAATTTAAGAAAAGAGTTTCTTAAAGTTATTCCACAACTATCGAAATTGACAAGAGGTATAGTGATTATCTATTAGGGTTTGATAGATATAACATACCCTATGATGATCCAGAATTGTAACGATGGAAGGAAATGATACATTACCCTTAGTCGGGTTTGTCTTTATTGGATATTGATATTCACATTATTCGGATGTTGAAGAGTGTGTTAGATGACAACCTCAAATATTAGTTAATGAGATTAGTTACTACCGGTTTAGTGTTGAACCCATGTGGTCACTGATAAGTGATAAATTACACCACTTTTTAGGCACTATTTTCCCAAAAGTTTACTCTATTTTTGTCCCATGTGGGCACAAAAGCCCCTATTTTATGTCTCGTTTGCTTCACGACCTCTTTAAGTAAAGAATGTAGATTTTCGGGGTCAAAACATGCCAACTTTGGAGATTTGTCAAGTCTGCCCCGTGGCAAGGCCACGAGACCGTGACCAGTCAATGGGCCGCCCCGTGGCCTCTATCTCAGGTCCAACAACTCAACAAAAAGAGCCCAAATGAGCACCAGAACTGTGGCTCTGGCCGAGGTCCGTGACAAAGAACCGTGGCGACGCAGTTGCCACACCCCTTGGAGAACGACACAACGAGAAGCAGTGGCTGCCTGGCTACGCCATGTGGCCAACACTTGTGACCACCTAACCACTTCGGATCGTGAAAAAGTTGTGACCGAGACTTGCGAAAGAAGAAGTTAATCGTGGCTGTCGCCACGATCCGTGGCCACACCGTGGCTCATCGACGAGTCAACCACTCAGAGTTCGTGGACATTCTGTGAGCGCTAAAAACAAGGAACGAAACTGCCAAGGTCTCGTGGCGAGTTGGCCATTTCTAAAATGTCAAACAATAACATAAAACAGACTAGGTTAAGTTATACTTTTAATAATTCTTTGTGCATCGCAGAGTTAAGCAAAATAAATCATCTATATGAGAGCGAAATGGGATCGCTTCAATGTAGACTAACAGAGCTTTGTGCTTTTTAGCTCTTGCAGAACTAGAAGGTGTTCAGAATCATAACGAACACAACCATGAGAACCAAAAACCCTGTTTGTTGGTATTTATGTTTGGTACATCATCGCTTAATAAAAGACAGAATAGTTCAAGGACATCACGTCTACCAGTCAGTCAGTAAGGTAAATATACTTTCACAAGGGAAGGTTCAAGGGTGATTACTTACCTATCTTATGCATATATCAACTGTAGAGAGTAGGACTTTTCACGGTTGGATAACCGAACCGAACCGTTCATAACCGAACCGAACCGACCGGTTTGGTTATTGAAGGTTCATAACCGATAACCAAACCGAAAGGTTGTCGGTTCGGTTCGGTTATGACCGAATAACCGATCGGTTAGGACCGGGTCGGTTCTTCGGTTACGGCCGTCCTGGCCGTAACAGCGACGCCGGAGAAAAACTCACCTCTGCCACCACCCTTCCAATCAATAACGAGATCTGGGGTCCAATTTGACCTCCTCCCAGACGGAGGGGCTGTCGGGCACGAACCCAGTAACGAGATCTGGGGGAGGGTTGGGGTTGGAGAGGGTGGTCTTGCGGAGAGAGAAGTCGCCGAGGGAGGGCTTGAAGTGGAGGGAGAAGGAGGGGACGGGTTGGAGGGGGAGAGGGAGAGGTTGGCGGAGAAGATGAGAGGGGAGCGGCGGGGAGAGCCGAAGAGGCCGAGCCCAGATTTGAGGGAGACGGAGAAGGGGGCGGAGGAGGAGGCGGTGGGGGAGTAGGAGAGCTTGAGGGAAGGGCCGGAGGGGAAGTTGGTGGAGAAGGAGAAGGAGAGATCGGTGGCGGCGGAGGAGGCGACGATGGTGGTGGTGGTGATGGTGGAGATGAGGGGCTGGTTGAGGACGGTGATGGCTGATGGGTATTTTGGCTTTGAGGATGGGGTTGTTCTTCAGAAACTGATTAGGGGTTGTGGGTTGGTCGTCTTGGAGCTTCAGAGAGAACTTCATGTCTGGGTGTCAATGCCTCGGTTATCGGTTCGGTTCGGTTACGGGCGGTTTTCAGAACCCCGTAATCGAGAACCGAACCGATGTGGAGTCGGTTATTGGTCATAACCGAACCGGCCCAACCGAGCCGATCGGTTCGGCTACCGATTCACTCGGTTCGGTCCGGTTTCCTCGGTTATCGGTTTTTTGAGCACCCCTAGTAGAGAGTTAGCATCAAATTGAAACTCTGTCTAATTCTACTTTCATTCATGTGGGGATTGTTGGAAAAATTAGTGTGAATTAAAATATAATTAAGATTTATTTTATTTTATTTTGATTATTTTGAAAAATCACTCGTTCTCTAGAACTCGATGATCTCTAGGATTCTTTGTCTTGCAAAGATTAGATTTTTCTCTCCCTATATAATGGATGCTACAAACCCTAATATTTCTCTTGGCAAAAGTATTATTCGATATTGGTGAAATTCTCTTGGCACGGTCAGAGTTTGACAAACGTCAACTGTTATATCCCGTGAGACGATTGTCCATACAAGACAATAACACGTCTTAAGAAAACCGGATTATCAGATTTCAGTTGAATCAATTATTATTATAGTATTTCGTATCTATATGTAATTCGTATTTAAATTCAATTCTAAGTTCATGTCATGTTATCGATAATATTTTATTTCACATGTATATATTTGTTTGATTGATGTAATCGATGATTTTTTATCTCGTTGTATTCATGCTTTCGGTTAACCTATGTCTAACATATAGAAAAACTTGTCGGGAGATATTCTAGGATGGGCAGCCAAAGCGGACAAGCCATCATATGGGACTATTGTGAACTCTTTCGACGAAATGTAGCCAGCATATGTGAATGAGTACAACAAGGTGAAAAGGAAAAAGGCCTGGTGCATCGGACCCGTTTCGCTTTGTAACAAAAATGAGTTGGACAAGGCTCAGAGAGGCAACAAGGCCGCGATCGATGAGCACGAGTGCTTCAAACTAGGGCTTTAAACGTGTAAACGAGCCGAACTTTTAACGAGGCGCTCAAGTTAGGCTCGTTAAATATTCAGTTCGTGCTCGTTATAATCGAGCTCGAACCGAATTCGAGCTCAAGATTAAGCTAATTTAATAAACGAGCCGAGCTCGAGCCTAGCCTTTTAAGACTCGATAGGTTCGCGAGCCGACTTGTTTAATATTTAATGAATTATATATTTTAAAAGTATTTATAATAGAATTAAACAAGCTGAATCAAGTCGAACTAATCTCAATTCGGCTCATTTATTATGTAATGAATTGTTTATCATTTATTTAATTTTAATGAATATTTGTATTTAAATTTAAGCGAACCAAATCAATGTATTTAAATTTAAGCGAACCAAATCAAGTCGAGTTCGAGCTCGTTTATTTTATTTCAAGCCGAACTTGAGTTTAGTTGTATAAACTCATTCGAACTCAAGCCGAACATTTTTTTTACGAGTCGAGTCGAGCCCTACCAAAATAAAGCCTGACTCGACTCGTTTATACACCTAGTCTCAAATAACAACGATCCTTTTAATTCGACCAAATACGTGAAAATGGGTGTTAAAATCACATATTCACCGCATAATAAATATTTGTATGACTTGCACCTTTTTTGTGTTGATCAATGACTTCCACCTATTTGATTTGCATGAGAAATTTGATTTGTTCTTAATCACTTATTTTATTAGTAAACCCAATTGTTGATAAATAATGATATATGAAGGAGTTTTAGAAGAGGACGTTGACTTTTAAAATCAGTATACGCTATTACGGTATGCCCCTTGGTTAAATTTTTAATGAATTGCATCGTGGAAGCTTTAGAGCTTTCTATATACATACATTTTCTTGTATAGTTTAGTTCATGGTTAATTTAACAGTATATATTAGACTAACGGCTCATATAAATTGGCGATTGGCTGGTCAAAATTGAAGTAATTTAGATTTGACTTATCACGCGTGTATTAAAATGTAGTTTCTACAATTTTATTGCTGCTGACTTAATAAATTATACAGGGTATTCATTGTTATTACTTATGAGCTCAATTTGATTGGTGAGCGTACATACTAGTTATTAACTTAGTCTGCTAATTTAAATATTCTATCCTAAATTTCGTAAAAACCATTATTACACACTACACCATATTGTCTTCACGCCTGCATATATAGAGAACGAGCGCAGGCGTAAGCCACGGTACAACGCACACTTTGTGTGCGCAGTCATAAGACAAGGCAAGAAGAGCGCACCAGAAAAATGCGCAATTATAAGTTAAGGACTGCGCACGTATATGTTCATGCGCAGTTCGTATGGTTTGACTAAAATTGATTGACCGTTGACAACGGTCGGATGTATAGCCGTTACATGAGACCGTTGCCAAGGACAGCGCACATGGTGAATGTGCGTTGTTCTTAGCTTGTGCATGTGCACTTTTGTTGGTGCGCAGTCATCAACTTTCTGCCTATAAATTGCAGAAAGTTGATGTTGTGTTGTGGGAGTTTGGATAGTTGATATTTCTTCCAAAATTAAGGGTTCAAATATACGCTGGAAAGATAAACTGTAGAGGCAAATAAACACATCAGGATTCCGGAGACATCGTATGTGCACATCATTCGTCCATTCTAAGGTATGTACGTATATATATATCGTTTTATTTCGAAATAGAATTTAGATATAATAGTGTGATTTAGTAATTAGTGATTGTTTAAAACGTAGATAAAAAATGGATCGATCGTGGATAGGAATGGATAGGTCAACAAATGCTTTCAAGAGAGGTGTTAGCAGTTTCGTAACTTTTGTGAGAGAAAATGCTATACAATACGGCCCAGATCGATTCAAGTGCCCGTGTTTGACATGTTGTAATTTTCGTTTCCACGAGATGCCTGAAGGGTGCATAGCACAATAATACTTGATGCACAAGTCAGTTATTTTTACTCGCATGTACCTAAATCGGGGTACCTCGTCCATTCCCGGCGAGGTGAATGCAACCATGGTACATGACCTCTCGGTAGTGTCGCAGTTGATTGAATTGCGTAGCATCGTTCGCAATTCAAAATTGCCAAGAGATGAGTTGTTTTGGGCCCATTGGACAGTCACGGAGAATTGCGCAGAGATGGATACATTCGTAGACATGCATGAAAACTGGTTCAAAAGAAAACAACCCAATGGCAGCACTGAAGATTGGGTCATTTCCTTTAACAAAAAATTCGAAAAATGTGTAAGTGCTCAAATCTAGAATCGCGTGTACTAATTAGAGTCAAAATTTTGGACTTAACCCAACTTTTATTATTATTACAGATGCAACATCATGGGTATAAGAATGAATTGACGTTGCTTTCTCATGGACCCCGGAGTTCGAGCATATATTCGCATTGTACAATAAATGGCGTGAAGTTCGTTTGTCAACGATTAGACGAAAGGAGAGTGAATCATAATTCAGGAATAATGATAGAAGCGATCGACAAGACATATTTTGGTGTTCTTTTGGACGTCTGTGTACTTAAATACCCCCGGAGTTTGCATGTGGTTGTGTTCAAGTGTAGATGGTACGATGAGAGCAGGTTAAGGCATGATCGGGGGTTGATCTGAAATTTTGATCAGGTAGTCGTGCAAGATGCCACACACAATGTTATGTATGAAGCTATAACACCGTGTATGACTTCTTGTGTAGATAACGTAGGACAGCAAATATAAAACTTAATAAACAATGACACAACAGATTGTTTACCCAGTTCGGTGCAACGTCACCTACGTCCGGGGGCTCTCAGCCTAGTGGAAAGGTTTCACTTATCAGTATTTCGTCAGAACATACAAGTACCTATGATCATCCCTAGATCTATACTTTATGCTACTTATTACAGTGCAACCTATCTCAGGGTCTCCCCCTGAATCCAAGACTCCGTCTTGATTCCACTCTTCGAGCAATCGCCTTGCTCTGTCGGTTCAAGTCGTCGTTGAACGTTGTGGTTGCGTGCAGTCTTCACTCACGCGATTAGTAAACCCTCAATCACCTAACTCTCAATAGTTATGGTGATACACAATATCCTTAGCACAATCTACAACCTCTCAGCCCGCATACCTTCACGTCTAAGAGTTTTGCAAATTATTGCTAGGAAACAATAAAAGAACCACACGGTTGCTAAGGGGGTAGCCTAAGCTTTTATAGCAATCGAGCATTAGTATTAACCCTAATGGGTACCCTCTTAATCACCGTATTTCTTCTTTCCATAATTAGAGACGTTCTGGAACTTCTCATATTTCCTAAACGTATTCGTACTTTCTGCAGAACCTGGACTTTCCTGATTTCCGTCGATCAGGATGTTTGCCGAGATGTCGTCAACAATGTCACACAGGATGTCGCATGTGATGCTTCGACATTCTTTATGACATTTTCTCTAGTTCCTTAAAAATAAGCCAATCACCAAAAAACGTCGTAACTACAATGTCGGTTAACACGACAACCAATTGTCACAGGGAGAACCCTTTCTGTCTTACCTTAAAGGCGAAACAGGTTTTCTATGTCGAAAATCCGAGAACTGGTCGCGCGTGAAAAGTTGTGAACTTTGTCTGCCAGAGGGGTTGTTACAACCCAAAGCCCGTACAGCCGAAGAAGCCCCCACGTATGAGGTGAACGAGCCTTACCAAGAGCCAAACACGAACAGAATTGAGATTGACATGCCGAGAGGAATAAAAATAGATCTTAGCAGTTTTCAGTTCCAATCAATTATACCGCCCGTTCAAATTGCCAACATACCACCAGACATAGAAGAATATAGTAGTAGTGCATCCGACAATAGCGATATAGAATGGCATGAAGATTATGTATCTGATTGAAAGTGTTGTAATTTCGTTTTGAATTGATAATAAATTTAAAAGTTTTGCAAACACTTACGATTATACCGTCTTAGGATACCTACGATTATAATGGACTTAACAAGAATATAATGGACATACAAGAATATGTCCCAATTTTAAAAAAAATCGGACTGAAAATCGACTGAAAATATTTCTAAGTATTAAGAATGGTGCACATGTAAATGTGCGAAGTCACAACTTAAGAACGGCGCGTTTTCATTACTGCGTCGTCCTTAAGCCTAAATTGTTGACTATTTAGGTCAAATACACGTTTGACCTCAAATTCCGATTACAATTTTAATTGTTTTTTTAATCGTAGGTCTTGATTATGATAGTTTGTTTCCTATGCATGAAATAGAACCCAAATTTAGTGAAATCGACTAACAAATTAGCCAAAAATTGATGATCTCGGTATATACACACGTGTTGCGACTCATCGGGTACTTGATCGATGTTGATTTCAAAATAAAATTATTCAATATTTTACGAGTAAAAGAGAATCATATCTTCGGTCTCATCCGTACGGTTGGATTATAAATTTTTTTTTGGCAACATTGAATCGTCTTTAATGTACAAGTTTATGATTATAGAAAATAAGGGTTCATACACACTAATTTAACGATCTTCCAATCCCGAACGTGACAAAAGTGAATTATAAAAATCGAAACCGTAGGATGTGTAGATCATGATGGATTACATGTACACAATAAATTTTACACAAATCCAACTACGGGATCCTAGTCGATGAGTGGACGGAATATAAAGTCAACCATTGAAGTCAACCATTCAATGGTTAACGACTGCGCACATGAGATGGTGCGCAGTCGTTATATTGACTTAACTTACCGAGAGAGTCCCCATTATGTTTTCTCTTCTCTCCTCACATAATTCTCTCTCAAAACCCTAACCCTCTAACCTTCCGCCTCCAACCTCCCGGCTCCGCTTCCGCCTCCCAGCTCCGGCTCTGCGTCCGCGTCCGTCTCCGCGTTTTCCCGCCTCCGCCTCGCCGGTGCCGCTCCCGACCTCTCTCGGTAAACACTATATACACCGATTATATAATATATATACAGTGTTCGTAAAAATTGTATATTATTCATCAAAGTGTTGTGTTACACAATTGAACAATGTCTAGATGTAATATGTTGATGACATTGTTGATTTTGTTAGTATTCGCAATGTATTATTCTTCCGTGATTAGTAAAAAAAATTGAATTTTTGGGTTTTTGTACGATTTGGTCTTGTTTTCAGAAGATGGGAAAAAAAGATAAGGGAAAGAGTAAAGAAATAGAGAAAGAGTAGCCCAAGAAAAAGAAATTTGTAGGATTCTCGCAGTTGTATAAGAGAACTTCTCTTGTCGAAAATCCTTCCTCTCGTGCATCGTCTGTTCGAGATGACGGTTCACATCACACTGTCGAGCTCGACCCAGCCACAGCGGCAGTTGTGGCAGCCATACATGCGGAGGATGCAGGACAAAGGCGGTCCCTGCCTGGAATAACCATAGGTCAGAGTAGACCTACACCCATATCCCCGTGGGAATCTGAGGTCGGTTTAGCGACCAGATCGAGGCCCAAAGGCATGGTCTAGATTTCTTGGCAGACGGCCTCCTAGATGAGCCTAACGAGTCTCCCTCGTCTTCTCCCCAGCATCGTACTCCCCGGGTCTGCTGCCGACTCTGGTCACGAGTCGATCCATTCCTGCCCTCCTGTGGGTCCCCCACAAGATCCCGGCCCGTCAAGATGGTAATGACTAGACGAGCCGGAAGTATTTGACAGGGAGCTGTATTTTGATGTAAACACACGAGCTGAGGCTGTCGTGGACGGGTGGACACGACATAAGAAAAGGAGGGGTGATGTTTCTACTAACTGGGAACGGGACGCGGCCGATAGTTTGGGACGGAAGAATTTAAAACTTCGATGGTCGAAGAACCTGCAACTTCCTATTGTAAAGGACTGGAAGTCAGAAAATAATACTTATGAGCGACTCGTGAATGTCACGGGGTCCATTTTTCGGTCCACTGTCCCGATTGGGTATCGACAGTGGCGTGATGTGCCAGAGGAGTTGAGGATGGAGTTCATGGACAAATTGCAGGTACTTTTTTTTTAAATATATATTATTCATTTTTTTTTCTTTGTTAAATATATTGACCTTTTGTTTTTTATCTCATGCAGAGCACATACGATGTAGACTTTCGCTCATCGTCACTGCTGCAATGGATAGATGAGCGAGCACGGGCCGCGAATAAGCAGCGGAAAAATGATTATAAGAGGTTCTACAATGTCTACTGTGACGTGCTTCAGCGAAATGATATCCCATACAAGCTGACAGAGAAGAAAGACCAGTGGAGGTGGCTCGTGGAACATTATGACTCCAAATTGATGCGTGTATTTCTCTTGAACTTGTAAACTTGTATTTAAATATTGTACTTATTATTCTTTAACTAAATTTATTTTATGTATTTGGTTAGGAGTTGGGGAAGGAAATGGCTGAGCACCGAAAGAAAAAGCCAAATCACAACTCTGGTCCAATATCATTCAAAAGCTCGTCTGTGGAGTTGTCGAGAGTGAGGAAGAAATAAGGTCTGATACATATTTCGGTGAATATAGAGAACCACCTTAAACGTTACGCGAACGTCCAAGACACAGAATTGAAGAAGCACTGGGTAATTTTAAGAATGTCTTTTATTTTAGATCCTCGGTGCTTAAAATCATATTAATGTTTATTTCATTATTTTCAGGACTGCGTCCAGAGATTGTTTGATGAGTGGTGTGAGACCCACAACGACCCGATGACGCCGGAAGAGGAGGAAGACTTGATGAAGTGAGCCCATATACTAACATACGGTCGTCCGCTGAGGGGCAGATATATCAGAGGGTTCGGCAGAGCTGCTTTGAGGCCACCTAAGGCTAGACAACCGGGCGAGGGGAGTTCGCAAACTGCAGCATTTGTACAAATGACAGATGAGGAAATTCAACGACTCCAAGAACAAAATCAAACGCTAGCTACACAACTCACCCAAACCCGAGAGGAAATGGCTCAACTAGTTGCCCAACAAGTGGCCCCAGAACTTGCAAAGGCAAAGGAGAAAGAGAAGAAGCGTAAAGCATTTGGAAGAAAATTGAGCCAACACATGCGTGATCCGACCAATTTCCCAATGCCCGACTCACCGACCGACTCGGAGGATGAAGATGAGGATGCTTAGGTTGTTTTTATTCTCTCGTACTCAAACTTTTTTTTATAATGTTTAACATTGAAAACGTATGGATTTCGGGATAACGTTTAACATTGAAAACTTTAAAACGTTTGCTGTGGTCTTGGCAACGTTATTGTTCGTTGGTAATGGTGATTGTTGTTTGATATGGTGTGAATTATGCTTGATGTTATAAAAAATTATTGCAGGGAATTGGATATCGGGATGCCAATTTCCTGCAATAATTTTTTTAAAACTCTCTGTCATAACGCATGCGCACGTTTAGAAGTGCGCATCAACTATTTAATAATTGCGCACAAAACTTATGCGCAGTCCACAGTTACTTCCTGCGCACTTCTAGTGTTCGCATTACCAACTTTATAACTGCGCACTTTAGAGTGTTCGCAGTACCACCTTCCCACTGCGCACTTACCATTGTGCGCATTCATTTTGTTGTGACTGCGCATGTGTATATGTGTGCAGTTGTTATCTTGTAACTGCGCACTGTTATACATTTGTGCGCAGTTGTTAGCTTCTGACTGCGATTTACCAACAACGTGTTAACAACTGCGCACAGTGCACCGTCCTTACCTAATACCTGCGTTTTTTGGCCTCCCGTCTGTGCGTTGTGTGCACCGTCCTTGTGACAAAACTCTTGCAGTGACAGTTCATATTATATGAGACTCTACACGTGTATGGTGAGCCTCTTGTTACATTCTGAAAGTGTGCAATTTATTTTTGTCTGAGTGAGTTGTTATTCTTTAGCAGTTTTTTGCAACTACTGCGTGACGTGCAACTTTTCGAGTAGTTTGCCTAAGCATATCGGAACACCGTTAATCACAATGTTTGTCCTTCAATCTAATAAATTGATGGAACGGGACTTAACAACATAAAAAATGATTTTTGTTCAAACAATTACATGCATTTTCAGTCTTGGACGTAATATCAATTGAATATACACAAGTTCACTCCGATAGGTCGTTTACTAAAAATATGTTTGGTCAATTCTTCCATATGACATATATACGATAATGAAGCAAATATTATTTTTTTCTTAAAGTTTGATTCTGCTCGTATTCTTTTTCTATTAGAAAATGGTTGGTAAAGAAAATATGTATGAACAAATTAATAGCAGAAACATGATATGTATGAACGAATTGGTTAGATAACGATCTGGAGCTTTGATTTATTCATTCTGATGTTAAAAATTTATCTATCATATTCTGGTTTGGTAATTTATTGCGTGATTTGAAACCTTCCAATGAACATGTTCCCACGAGACCAATACATTGCCTTATAAATAATAAGCTTGTGCTATGTGCATCAAAGCAATACACATCAAAACAATAATTAACCTTCTTTTCCTCAAACTGGTCTGTTATGGCCTCTGAAGCGATCCATTTTGTTCTGTTTCCTTTTCTGGCTCCAGGCCACATGATCCCACTGATGGACATTGCCCGGATGTTGGCGCAGCGTGGCCTGATCGTCACAATTGTCACCACCCATGAAAATGCAGGCCGTTTGAAGGCTGGCCTCGACCGTGCCATTGACTCTGGCTTGCAAATTCGGCTTGCTATGCTTCAATTTCCAAGCGTCGAAGTCGGGTTGCCGTTAGGATGCGAGAATCTTGACATGCTTCCAACACCAGTTATGGCCAGGAACTTCTTCCGAGGAATTGTCATGTTGCGTCAGCCTGCGGAGGAGCTGTTCAGAGAGCTAAAGCCGCGACCGTGCTGCATCATCTCTGACATGTGCTTCCCGTGGACGCTGGACATTGCCAACAAGTTTCACGTCCCGAGACTCTCTTTCAGCACCTTCTCTAGCTTTTTTCTCGCTTGTTTGGAGAAATTATGCGACTCCAATGTTCTTGAAACGTTGAAGTCTGACTCGGAGTACTTTGTCGTGCCTGGATTACCTGATCACATAGAGTTCACGAAAGATCAAATAGATCTTGCCCGAGCCATGAAAAACCCGTCAGAGTTTATGGGACAAGTAGCAATAGCGGATAAGGCATCGTATGGGACTATTGTGAACTCTTTCGAAGAGTTGGAGCCTGCCTACGCGGAGGTGTTCAACAAGGCCAAAGGGGGGAAAGCCTGGTGCATAGGGCCCGTTTCGCTATGCAACAAAGACGAGCTAGACAAGGCTCAAAGAGGCAATCACAGGGCTGCGATCGATGAGCACGAGTGCTTCAAATGGCTTGACTCACGGCAACGGGGTTCTGTGGTGTATGCTTGCATGGGGACCATATTCAACTTGGCGCCTGCACAGATGATGGAACTCGGTCTAGGGTTGGAAGCTTCAAACAAGCCTTTCATTTGGATTATAAGGGCGGGAAATAGGGCGGAAGAAATGGAGAAATTGATTGGTGAAGACGGGTTGGAGGAAAGAGTGAAAGGGAGAGGCATGTTGATTAGAGGGTGGGTCCCGCAAGTATTAATCCTCTCACATCCTGCCATCGGTGGGTTCTTGACACACTGCGGGTGGAACTCAACGCTAGAAGGCATTTGTGCTGCCTTACCGTTGATCACTTGGCCGTTGTTTGGTGACCATTTTGGGAACGAGAAACTAGTAGAACGAGTGCTTAAAATCGGTGCTAGCGTGGGAGCACAAGTTTCAACGAATGGGGGCGAGGAAGAAAAGATTGGAATGTTCGTGAAGAGGGAAGATGTCAAAAGAGCAATAAAAAGAGTTATGGATGAAGGAGAGGAAGGACATGAGAGACGGGAGAGGGCTAGAAAACTCGCGAAGTGGGCGAAAAGAGCCGTTGAAGATGGAGGATCTTCGCACACCAATTTAACAAACTTTATTCAAGACATCACCCAAATGGCAAACAATGCCAAATAGTCATTGATTCACTAGGTTATGTGATTTGTTTGTCCCTTGCTGTTTTTTTCAATATATCATCATCCAAATGTATTTCTTTTTTTGTTTTCAATAAATCATCTGAATTAGCGTCTTTCTATAAAAAATTATTTATTAACAAATGAATAATATTAGAGGGATGATAGACAACTTTAAAAACTAGGCCATGGGCTAGAAAACACTACTTATTTAATAGTAAGTAATAAAACTTATCTAATAGTAAGTAGACTGACTTTTAAAGTAATGTCACAAGAATAAAGCAAAGTCACAAGTGCTTGAATTGGCTTGACTCATGGCTTGGGCACAATATTTTTTGTCATTTGCCAGTATAAGTAGTAGTACTAAATAGTAAATACCAGTTCATCTAGTCAATGTTATAAACATTAATAGATCAAACTGCCTCAAGAGGACTCCATTTTCCGTGTGAAAATGAACGCAAAAGATTAGCATTTACTTGCATGATACAAATAACATAAAAGAGCGCATAGAAAAGAGAAACTTCAAATGGAAGATGAGTGATCACATTTTGGAAGATCATCTCACTCGCTATGATCACGTCTTGCGGGTACTACCCGTGGATCCAGGCGTACGATCAGACGCCTTAGCCACGACTCCACCAGGTGTCTCCGCCACATCCACCACCACCCTCTGTCCCGTCTCGCTTCGGGCATTTGCCTCCTCCCTACTCTTTGTCCTCCCAAGTGAGCTCAACATACCTCCGCCCAGCTTTTCCCTTTCGTCTCTCATCCTCATCGCCTCCATCCTCTGCCTCACCGCCGCCTCCTCCCCTGTTTCACTCTGCATTAATTCAATTCACCGTTATTTTTTGTAGAAGTAACTTAATATTCAAGGCACAATTTGTAAGCAGACCTTAGTTGCCTCTCCAGCTCCATAGGTCTTCTGCTTTGTTCCATCGACACCCGAATAATCTTTCATATCCATGAACTTCCCTACTCCTGCATCCTTGGTCTGATAAGACGCATCCATAGTTGCATCCTTTGCTTGCCCTGCCTTGTCCACTGTGTAGTCCTTGGCACGATAAGCAGTTTTCATTGTTGCATCCTTGGTCTGCTTAGCCCTTTCTGCAGTATGACCTTTGGCCTGATAAGCCGTCTCCACGGTTGCATCCTTGGCGTGCTTAGCCTTTTCCGCAGCACAATCTTTGGCCTGATTAGCCGTTTCCATAGTTACATCCTTCGCTTGCTTAGCCTTTTCCGCAGCACAATCTTTGGCCTGATTAGCCGTTTCCATAGTTACGTCCTTCGCTTGCTTAGCCTTTTCCGCAGCGCAATCTTTGGCCTGATAAGCCGTGTTCAGGGTTGCATCCTTTGCCTGCTTAGCCTTTTCCGCAGTGCAATCCTTGGCCTGATTAGCCGTGTCCACAGTTGCATCCTTTGCCTGACCGGCCTTGTCAAGTGTGTAGTCTTTTGCTCGATAAGTTGTGTCCATGGATGTATCCTTTGCCTGACCGGCCTTGTCAACTGTGTAGTCTTTTGCACTATAAATCTTGTCCATGGTTGCGTCCTTGGCCTGACCAGCCTTCTCTGCTGTGTAATCTTTGGCACGGTAAAGGGTGTCGACGGTCGCATCCTTCGCCTGACCAGCCTTTTCAGCCAAGTAGTCCTTAGCCTGATAAGCCATGTCGACGGTCGCATCCTTGGCCTGATAAGCCATTCCCAAGGTCGCATCCTTTGCCTGCTTGGCCTTGTCGACAGTGTAGTCCTTGGCTCTATAAGTCGTGTCAACGGTCGCGTCCTTCACTTGACCCGCCTTGTCCGCAATGTAGTCCTTGGCCCGGGAAGTAGTGTCCACAGTCGCGTCCTTGGCCTGTTTAGCCTTCTCAGCTCCATGATCCTTGTACTCTCCCGTCTTCTCCTTGGTTTCCCTTGCCTTGGCTGCCGCGTAGTCGACGCAGCAGCTCCCAGACTCGTCCCGATCAACAGTACTACCTTTGCCAACAAGAGCATCTCTGGCCTGCTGGTACGTCCCCGACACCGCGTTCAGGACGGAGCCAATCACGCCCGGCTTCTGCTCCGAATCGGTTTTCTCAACATAACCGGCTGGCCTCTGTTGTTGTTGCTGCTGCTGAGGCTGCGAACTGTCCGTTTCAGTTATAACGGTCTTCTGAACGTAACCAGCTGGCCTGTGTTGTTGCTGCTGCTCGTATCTGCCCTCTCTTTCATTGGCACCAACCTTCGCTCTCTCCTCTCTCGACGCCATTATTGTTATGATCAATTGCAACTCGACTATCACAGATACTAAGTTTCTTTTTATTTTCTCTGTTTTTGCTGTTAATTACTTTCTTTGTTCATTATATACACACTGTGATTCCATTTACGTGCATGGTTTCCACGTGTTGGCTTCCTGTGCTGACACGGTGTGAGGAAGGCGCCGAATGCTGCTGCTCTATGGTCACTTATCCTCCACGTGTTGTAAATTGTACACGTGGTGAGTTCTGGGGGTTACTTGTACGATGGTCTGGTTGATTTCTTTGCGCCGAACGGGACGTCTCAAGCATAGTCAATCCTATAGTACTTGTTTTCAGTTTATTTAATTTTAATTAAAAGTTATATAATTAAGCATCTCATTTTTAAAAATAATTAACTCTCTGTATATGATCACATTGAGAATTCAAGATCATCTTATATATTGTGACTAAAGTTTTAGTGAGCTGTCACACGACTCTGAGACATGTTAAATTCTAAGAAAAATAAAAAACGATTTGTCCTACTTTAGTCATTATTTGACATTTGGGGAAAAACGAAAATGACTCTATATAGGTCTATAAGCAGATTTCAAGGATTGTGAGAAGAAACCGAAGGTACATAACATATGTTCGGGTACATGAACCAAACACTAAATTGTTAACATGTGAACCCAACATTGAAAGGGAACTTCGCAAATTCAGGACATTCAACTCATTGGAGTTTTAGGTTTTATCTATTCTTTTTTATTTCAATGTATCTTGTATTTATTGACTATTAATGGCAATCATCATCATTACGGGCTAAATTCTTATAATTACGACAAATTTATATAAATGATGTAAAAAATACAAATTAACATAGACTTTTTACAATAAAAATAGCGTAAAGAGATTATTTGTAAAACTGTAACAATATAAGGATAATTGTTGCAATTTACCCTATTAAAAATATTTATTATGGCATTTATAATATATGCTAAAAAATAAGTTAATTGTGTTGATTATCAGTTTTTTTTACCTTGGTTTTGTGCAAAAACAATATAGGGAATCACAGTGATTATTAGCTTTTTTATTTAGCGTAATTTGTATAAAAATTGTACAGTTATTTGTGGTTTTATGCAATTTCTCTAATAAAAATATACATTTTGCTCGTGTATAAATAAAATATTTATTAAAATTATATAGCTATTACCTGAGGGGCTCATGTTGGTTAACTTGCATATAAATTTGAATGGTAAATTAAAAGAATTGACTGTGAATTTTTTTTTGCAAAAAGTGACGGTGAACTTATCATCTTTATTTTACAAAATGTGTACAATTGTTCAAAAATGGCGAAATTTTCATTTAAATAAAAAATTTTAATTAAATTAAAAATAAAATAAAATAATTTCTTTAACTCGAGTTTGTCGATTTTTGTTCTTCTCTCACATGTTGTTAATGTTGTGAACTTAATTCAATTACGAAAATATTCTCTCGCATGTCATCGAAGTCGAAAGAAAAACCGGCAAATTTGAGGTAGAAAACATTGTTCTTTTATTTTGATTTAAGAAATAATAATTTTAAGACTTTTTCATTATTTTTAGACAAATGTACGTATTTTTCAAAATTAAAATTAGCAAAATTTTAACAATTCATGGTCACTTTTACAATTTACTCTAAATTTAAATGACTCAACTTGGGATTTAAATCAATTATTTTTAATTTTTATAAATTAAACATTAAATTGTCTATGTGTTTGAATGAACACATAGCTACGGTTAAACCGATTTTTCATTCAAATTAGTCCACCCAAGAAAAATCGAAGAATCAAACAGAAACCAGCCAGTGGTGAAGGCTACTTTCCACTTGTAGAAAATCTGGTACTGTCAATGTGGATCATGATAAGATCATCAGAGTAATCTTTAAATTTCCCTGGTTTTGGATATTTTCTCGGGAAAATCTGTGGTTGGGATTCAAAATGATATCCTCTATCCCTCAAAATCTAAAACCATAGCAAAAGGAAAAGAAAAGGGTATTGTTTTTGGGTTGCTTGTTTTGTTCCTCAGCTGATTCTCCCATGGAACTCCCTCTCCTTCTTCACCTCCAACACAGCACTTGTCTTCTCCACAAGCCTCTCTCCTCCATACCCATTTCAGGTAACTCTCACACGCTTCAAGGTCTTTATGGTTTTGTTCAGATTTGGTGACCAATTGTTAATATTCACAGGGAAGAGACCCTCCAGCAGAAGTTCGATTGCGTTGCCATGTCGCTGCTCTTACACTTCCTCGGGTGATACAGCTAAAAGGGTCACACTCTCTGTGGATTCTGAGGGAAGGAGGGTGCTGATTGGGTCTCTTCTCACAGCTGGTTGGTTAAATTTTATTTCATTAGTTGCACATGTCCAAAATGGGTTTTGGTTGTCTCATCTGAATTGCTTGGATTTGATCAACTGGGTATTGAAATGTAATGATGCCCATCTTGGTTGTGATAAATTTGAAGATATAGGCTATTAATTTGGGGGTGGAACTAATTTGCAACTATGAGCTTTTGCATTGATTATTGATATTGTTTAGGTTTGTAGTTTGTAGTGGCATTGCACTTGCCAATCTTAATGATCTTTCATCAAATGATCACTATTGATCGTTCTTTATATGGAATTGATAGAAAACTGAAATCTCATATCCAGCTCAGAGTTTGTAGATGTTGGTGTGATCACTCTGTAGTAGGTAAATTTGCTACACAAATGAAACAGACATTGACATCTCAAGAGTAAATAGGGGCATTCGTTGATTACAGAACCAATTATTCAGTTCATGTTCTGAATCCAGAACAACTATAAAATGGGGTTTCTTGTTATTTCTTGTATAATGAACTACTGGTGATAATTGGGAAACCAAACCATTATTTGGCAATGAGCAGCTACAAGATGTATGATATATGTTCATATTCCAACCCTTGATAGCTACCTACTCGGCTACTCTGTGTGAAGATCCTGTCTTTATACCTAGCCACACCAAAAAGCTATGTTCATGAATGATAAATGGTTAGAGAAGGAACTAAACAAGCCCAATCAACCTTAGAAAACACTTCTCTAATAATGTACAAACTGCAAGAATTATAAATATTGTCTTTATTTGATTGATGATATACTTCTTATTTGTTTATTAATGTTTCTTCACCACCTGTCTTTCCATAGTTTTCTATACCTATCTAGTTATTTTAGTACAGTAATTTAGGGTTCACTTTCATCAAGATGCAATTCTCTAAGTATCCTATTTACATTTCTTGTGACTCAGCTGCTGTCTCGTACGTCAGTGATGTTGCTGAAGCTGTTACCACAAGTAAAAGAGCTGTAAGATCCTTCCCATTCTGAAATTAGCCATTTTCTGATTATTTTTATCATCTTGGCTTGAAGTGTACCATACAATTAGCAAGTGCAATTTTCGTAGCAGTTCTTGTGGAAAGCTTTTGATAGACATTTTTTCGTTTGATGCTCTTTCCAAAAAGCTAGGTATTATATAAAAATAGGAGGGGTATTTTTTGTGCAAGGGATTATGAAGTTGGAACAAGTTCCGTGTATCAGTCCTTATAAATTCATATTTATCAAATGAGTAAAAATAGTTGTGACATCTTGCATCTCTTGTATTTGCTGCAGCTTAAAGCAGCAAAAGTACCTGAGAGTGAATTCAAAACCCTTCCCAGTGGTCTGAAGTTAGTAACATACTTGAACCTCTTTTGGTCACATATTTCAATTGCTTTTTGTTCATTATAATTTCAACTTTGTGTTGCTTTACAATTATGAAACTAACATTTCATACCTTTCTTGCGTTCTTTATTTGAACCTGTAACTTATACTGCTCTAGGTGATTTTTATTTGGTAATTTTAAATCTAGAAACAGGATATCTAACTTCTAACTCTGTGTTTATTACCAGATGACAGGCTATTTACTTAATCTCTGATGATTATCTTCGTCAGGTACTATGATTTGAAAGTAGGAAATGGAGCTGAAGCTGTGAAGGGGTCTAGGGTTGCAGTACGGTTGTGACCCAGTTAAATTTCAATTTTACCAAGTGTTTAATTTAAACTCTAAAACTACTTGATTACTCTCATAAAACCTTTAGGGCCGAAATCCCCAGCTAAAAGATCAACCTTGTTAATTGGTGGTTTATGCCTTTATATGTAGCTCTTTTTTTTTATTCTGTGTAACTTTATACTTCAACACTCCACCTCACGTGCAGGGCATACTTCAACACTCTGTCTCACGTGTAGAGCTGGACCCATTGCTGTTTTTTCTATTTTTATTCAACATGAAACTTTATACTTCAAAGTTGATTTTTTATCAAGCTCAGGACAGATTCTTTAATATCCCTAATTGTTTTTACATGACACCAATAGGCCTGTTATTCTTATAGTGCTTTCATTGCCAAGTATACCCTTGGAAGTGTTCAGAATATACGAGTTGTGTTTTCAAGATTCTTTGGAAGTAAAAGATATGAATGATATAGGTTTTTAAACTATTATCCTATTGGTTGTTTTTTTACAAAAAGAACTAGAGCCTAAAATGAATATGGTGAAAAGTTGTGTTCGGAAGATTTTACCACTTCTATTCGTAGTATTGATCTATGTTTGCATGTTGTAGGTTCACTATGTTGCTAGATGGAAGAACATCACTTTTATGACCAGTAGACAAGGACTTGGTGTTGGTGGTGGAACGGTAATGTTTAAGTAGTTCTGGATTGTTCATCTTGGTCAATTATCTCGAATGTGAGGAAGTTTCCATCTCCAGAAGTGCAATCACAAGTTTTTTCTTTCAAAGTGGCCTTGTTTTCCATTTTCATGGCAATTGTCATGTCTCTTTTAGCGCACTTATAGCTTGTCAACCAAACCCCAAATGGTCTACTAGATCTGAGTAACTTGCTTCTGCTGAATTTTTTTTTTCTTCAAAATGATTCGGCAGTTCTTCTGCATCCCTCATGACAACACTATCTTCCAAACAGTTTAAATGTTCTAGCTATGTTATATGTCAAATCTAAATAACAGAAATATGTTAAGAAAATTGATGAAGAGATCATCATCAAGGATGGAATTTTTTTTATGTAGTGTGCAGTCTGTTCAGTAGCCGAAGTATCTAGAAACTGGTAGGATACAAGGATCTAGAATCAAATGTGGCACTATAGCTTGAATTGATGTTATTGGTTGCCTCACATGGTCCTTTATGAGATATCTATTCACTCTTGGCTGGTGATTTCTCTTGTTGCATTGATGTAGCCTTATGGTTTCGATGTGGGTCAATCGGAGAGGGGATCAGTCCTTAAGGGGTTAGACCAAGGTGTTGAAGGGATGCGAGTTGGAGGACAGGTGAGATCAGTTTCTGTTTTGACACTGCCTTTTAATTTCTTGAAAAACCTTTTTCAGTATATTATTAACCATGTTACATGTGGGATTTTTATTGATGTTTTCTGTGTTTATTTTCATCTGATTCATAGTTTTTTTTTCTGCAGCGGTTGCTTATTGTTCCTCCGAAGCTAGCCTATGGAAGCAAAGGAGTACAGGAAATCCCTCCAAATGCCACTATTGAGGTAACCAGTTACATTATCTTTCTGAAGTTTTGGTTAGCGAATGTTCAATAGCTACTTTAGCGTTGTCTATAACTCATATGGTCCATTAATATAAATGATTAGGGACTTATGGTTCTCAGAGACTTATTTTCTATTGGAACTTTAATTAAGCACACATATACTTTGGAATTCTTGGTTGTAGACCTAAATGTTGTCATTACTATTTAAATATGATACATAGGTATAAGATTGATCGTGATTTGAAGTTTACTAAGGTTGTTGAGACCAAACATCCAAAACCAAGATTCAAAAATCCATGACCAAATCCTCTTACAATAAGAAGGGAACTTACTTGTCGCTGAAGCATGATTTGAATACAGTGTGTAGCTGCATGGTCGAAAGAGGCTTATTTGCATATTACGGCCAAAATGTTGTCGTTTTGGATTCACCTACTATTCTAAGACGAAATTATGAAAAATCTCGAGAGACTCCAAACTTCATGTTGTAGTTTAATTTCCTTCTGGAGTGGTTCATGATAAACTATCATGATTCATAGAATATTACTATATACTTCATGAGCCAGTCTACATTTTCTTTTCTACACAAGTTAAGCATATAAATTCTGATTATATTTGACAGTTCTTATCTGCAACTAAACTGTCATGAATTTCTCGGCCACTTTCATCATCAAATTTATCGTTCTCGGATTTTGCAGTTGGATGTCGAACTGTTGTCTATCAAACAAAGCCCGTTCGGGTGAGTGACTTAATTGATCCATGGATGATATTAAGGATCAGCCTTCCAATACAGTTTTCTTGGCTGTCAATTAGACTCAATATTTACTTGTGTTTGCAGAACTCCTGTTAAAATTGTGGAAGGTTAAATCCGAGCAGAAGCTAACAGCTTGCAGCGGAAAACCTATATCTTGGACTCCAAACACACATGAACTGAAGAGGATGTTGAAATGAACTGTAACACATGAACTCTTTTGCAGATGATATACATTTTATTGAAACCTATTTTCTTATGTGTTACATGTCTTGTGTATTTATATTACTGGGAAGATGCAGCTCTATTCAATTTCTCCTCTTCCCCATGAAAGATAAATACACTTTGAAACCATGTACACATGAAATCTTGTGTTGAAATATTTAGTTAAAATACATCGGATAATTCCCGCCCAATTATCCGAACATGTATTTTGTAGTCTGTTTCGAAAATCTCCACCCGCCGTACAGGATCGGGTGCATTGGGTACCTCTCGGGTTTAGGGTATTTTGTCATCCTTAACCAGAATAGCATGCATATATTAATAGTTGAAAATGAAGGAATTTCACTGGTTTCATCAATAAAAATCTTCTTTAAGTGATAAAAAATAAAGTAAACAAACTTGGTGGCAATTATATATGTGAGAGGCAATTAACACTAAAATGGAAGGTAGGTAGGTACTATAAAAATGATTAAAAACAATTATTGAATCACTAAATGGACCGCACGTCTCTAGTTGTGCGTGTCCACTCTCACAAACCAACCATTTTCATGTATATAAACACTTGAAGACATCACAACTCTGCAAATCATCCCAGAAAGTCAAGCCTAGCAGTTGACCTGTCGATTTCGGACAAAAAAATCATGGTTGGATCGCAATCACAAAGAGCTTATGGAGTGTTGGTGAAGATAATGATTGGGGCTCTGGTATTTGCCAATTTGGGTGCAGCTTGGGAGAAGGCTCCGGCGACCGGAGATGTGCGTGTCGGTGGCAAAGTACTCTGCCAAGACTGCTCCCGAAGCTGGAAGGACTGGGAAGGTGGCAACCCTATTAAAGGTGAATACTTTCTAACTAAACCTCATTTTATACTGATACGCGTTGACTGGGGTGTAAACATGTCGAGCCGAGCCTCATTTTGGTAGGGCTTGGCTCGACTCGTGAAAAAAGTATTCGACTCGGGTTCGAACGAGTTTATTTAATTAAGTTTAAGTTCGGCTCGAAATAAAATAGATGAGCTTGAGCTCAGCTCGATTCGATTCGCTTAAATTTAAATATAAATATTTATTAAAAATTAAATAAATAATAAATAATACATTAGATAATAAATAATAAATGAGCCAACTTAATATTGATTCGATTTGTCAGATTTTATTATAAATGTATAATTCATTAAATATTAAACAAGTCGGCTCGCAAACCTATCGGACCTTAAAAGGTCATGCTCGAGCTAGGTTTGTTTATTAAATAGGTCCAATCTTAAGCTCGAATTCAGTTTGGGAGCGATTATAACGAGTCTGAATCGAATATTTAACTAGGCGAGCTCAAGGGCTCGTTAAAAGTTCGGCTCTTTTAAAGCCCTACGTGTAAAAACCCCTTTAACTTGCCACAAATTTTATGCCATCAATTTATTTGAAAATTTGTTACAAATTTTATAAATGACGAAAATACCCTTGTGGCGATGGAATTTACCAAAATGATGCTGAAATTTGGATTGCAGGTGTCAAGGTGGCAATAACATGCACGGACGAGAGGCACAGAGTGGTGCATTGCGGAAGTGACGAGACCGATGGAGAAGGGCAGTACGAAATGAGCATACCAAAGGCCATTCGTCACGGGAAGGAGCTCAAGCCGGAGAGGTGCTCGGTGAGGCTCGTCTCTTCGCCGGACCAAGCCTGCAACATCCCCACCGACTCCGGCGGCGGGAGCTCCGGCGTCAAGCTCACCAGACCCACTTCCGTCTACCGTGACGAGACCAAGTTTCTTCTCAGCCCCTTTTACTACACAACCCCAATGTGTGAAAAACCTGACACCGATGATGATGACAACCAAGGAGACAAATATTGATTCTTCTGTGTTTACTTTATATATTGATTCTTCTATATATGTTTACTTTATATGATTTTGAAATATTTATGTACCTTGCTCGGAATCAAATGGCGAATATTTACCATGGTTTATTAGAAGTGTTTGCAAGTGCACGACACTGAATCATTATTTTTTTTTTAAAGAAAAACAAGAATATTATCAAGCAACTAACCGGACGTGACACCGGACAGTCGAAACAACAGATTGTGGAACAAAATCTTAACGCTTAAATTATTTTATAGAAAACTAATTGTTAGATTAAAAGTTCATTTGATCAACATTTTGTTGGACCTTTATTTAATAAACGGATGCCCAAATCCAATGTGGTTGATATCCCACAAGAAGGAACCCAAACTGTTTTCCTACGAATAGGAGGTAATATAGAGAAGGAAAGAAGCTAATTCAATAGAGGAATATAGAGAATTTCGTGTAGATTTTTCTGCTGTTTTTTGGTTCCGGTCAGCAAGATTCTTGAGTCCGATCATAGGTTGATCCACAGTTAGATCGTGCTGATTTTTGGACAGGATGTTCGAGAGACGTGGTAATACGTTTGACTTTTTGAATTTGTGTTTGGAGATCCCGGTGATTTGTTACAATTTTTTGATCGTGTTCCACCAATTCGGTGAAGTTTCTCTACTGTTTCTTGTAATTGTGACTTGACTTGAGATTATTTAATCTTGAGATGGTGTGATTCTCTAATTGTATTTAGAGAGAACTCGTTTTACCCATTAAATTGATAGGGGAGATTTAGAGAAACTCCTGATCACTACCCTCTGCTATGCAACTTTTGCATGTCATTACCCTCTACTTTTTTCGGTTTCAGGTTACCACAGTATACAAAGCTAAGTTTTAGGTAAAATGTCCATAATACATTTGTATTAGAAAAAAATTAAATTTTAAAAAATATATATTTTGAACTTTTTAAAAAAAAATATTTTTTATCACATAAATAATAAAACACTTATTTCAAAAAAAAATAAAAACGTTCTTTTCAGAAAAATATTTATAGAAAACCACTTTTAACAACGTTTTTCTATTTTTAATAATTTTTTAAAATATTATAATAAAAAATAAGTTTTTTATTATTTATTTCATAAAAAATAAGTTAAACAAATAAAAGAATTTACTTTTTCATTTTTTAAATACAATGGTATTTTAGTCATTTAATAAAATTTGAAAGTGAAATATTTAAATAACTAGAATATCCTTGTATTTAAAAATTGAAAAAAAAATTATTTGCTTAACTTATTATTTGTGAAATAAATAATTAAAAAGTTATTGGAATAAATAATAAAAAACATTGTTAAAAGTAGGTTTTTTATTGTTAATATTTTTTTGAAAAAAGCATTTCTTATAAAAATAATAATAATTTGAAATCAGTGTTTTATTAGTTATGTGATAAAAAATATTTTTTTTTAAAAAGTTCAAAATATATTTTTCTTAAAATTTTAAATTTGTTAATACAGGGGTATTATGGACATTTTACATCAAACATAACTCTGTGATGGACAGTGTAACTAAATGAAGCCATTAGCCATATAGTGGTGACGTGCAACAGAAAAAAGTAGAGGGTACTGAAATACAAAAATTGCATAGTATATTGTAGTGATCAAGAATTTTCCCTACAGATTAAGTGTCATTGAGGATCCCGTAGTTTTTTCCTCTCTCGCGTTGAGTAGTGGTTTGTCTTTTTCACGTTCAAATTATTGAAATCTATCGTCAATAAATACCATAGCTATTCTCAGGCCAATAGACTCGAACATGTCATGCCCGAACCTATTTTCAAGGCAAGTCTCATCACTCTCAAACTCTAATTCGTCACAACATTTTATAGCGTGGCAGCCGAGCTCTGAATTGACGAGATGAAGACGAGTTTGAAGTTATCAAAGATTACAGCCACGCAAGCACCCGCCCCCATGTCACATGAATTCAGAAAAATTTCATGCAAAAGTTGCTCAAAAATTGAATATGATACATGCAAAAGTTGTGTAGTATGACAATAAAAATTATTTAGTTCAATAGTAAGTGTATATTATTTTATCCATGAGGTCATTGGTAATTATGGGATTTTCTTAATAAAGTTCAGGTGTATTAGTTGAATTATTATTTTTGCTTTTTAATTATAATTTAGGGATAATTGAGTTGTTACATTTCTTACCTAGGTACAGCTGATCATAATTTTACTCTGACAGGTGTGCTGAGAATTTTTTTCTCACTCCACTACATTTCGTTAATTTTTTTTTAATGTGAATTGACCAAAATATCTCTAATTGTCATTTAAATTTTCAAATACATACCATTGAATATATTTTTCCTCCTATCTCAATTTTCTTTCCCCTTTCTCATTTCTCTAGAACATAGTGCAAATAAGTCTTCTAGATCTCCATCTCTCTTATTCGACATGACCCCAATTATTTTTACTACATTGACATATGTAATTAAGGACACATAAGAATTGTTAATATTATAATTTATATTTATCAAATATACAAAGTAAATTATGTTTTTTCCAGTGAATAACAATTTTATTTAAAGATTCAACATTAAGTGGTTTAAACTGTACCAACACGCACACACAATTGCATCTTATGGGGCAGAAGCAATTCCAGATGGATGATAATGCTTACAACTAAGGGCGGCCCAATGGTTCATGAAGCTTAAAGCGGCTAATGAATATCGAGATTTCAAGCTAACGTTAATATAAAAAAACTTATCATAAAAAATATCCAACACTTTGACAATTACATTAATTAATTATATGAAAATACACCTAAACTAGGTGATTATATTATTTTTTACCATTTGTATCAACTACATACAAGTACATTTTCTCATAGAAAAAAATTTGGATGTTTTATAAATATTCGGAAGTTTTATAAAATATGGATGACTAAAACTTTTTGAAATTTTTTTAGATTTGATCATCATATTTTCTCTTGTGCACATTTTTCATGAAATTCATCTTTGAAGTACGAAACCAAATACTCGACAGCGTGTAATTCACACTTGTCTTGAGAAGTTGTATTGTTTTGTCTAAAACTTTCATCATTCCCAGTCTCTGTGATCCAAGTTAGAGTAGCTAACAACTGGTGGTGATAAATGCATTTACCAGATAAAACTGGAGAGATATCGTAGCTACAATAAAGAGAAGTGAGTCACTATTGAAAAAAGAATAATTAATTAGATGTAAACACTATATTACATATTAAATTTAAATCTCATCGCATTGTATTGAGAAGGAGACACATGAAGGAAACTTGTCTTTTTAAGAGGCTGAGATTGTCGACGAGCAAGGACCAACTGCATATACATACTTGTAATAATTATTTGGTAAGTTTGAAATTGAAAAATATCATCATATATCCGCCTCATAATTATATCATTGACAAAAATATAAAAAATTAAATATGTGTTGCATTTAAGAAGGCTTAATTAGGAAAATGAAGATTTGGTCCTACCTAAAATTCCATACAGAACAAAATACAATCAGGAAATGCAACGATCTAGAACCACACACTCATTGTCTCGTTCAACCTCCAAGTTACAATGGTAAGGAGAACAAAAATTGGTTTCGTAGGCATTTAGCCTCCAATTTTGAAAGATGAGCGGAACCGGTCCATTTTAGTGGAACTGGATCGAACCATTCCGAACGCAATCTCAGTTTCCATTGTTCTAACATCTCAAGAGAATGCAACAATCATTTATTTGATACCTCGTATGCCTTTCGCATTCCACGCATTTTTTAGGGATGTAGCTTAAATGACTACATGGATGCAGCGACTTTGCAAATAAATCTTTGGATGAATGCTTGGGGTTGTTGAGATCACCATGTAGTTCGCAAATTATCATCAAATTTGTAGGATTCATGAATTTACAAGCCAAGTGTGACATCAGTGTTCGTAAGAGTGTTCTTTGGCCTGATTGGAGAAGCAATTGGTTGAGACCATAAAATGAAGTCTCCGTCACTAATTGATCCTCGTTGTTTTATTCATCTGACAGATCTGATATCAACATCGACATAACTCACAATGAATATTGAGGCTTTAAGATAACGTTAATATAAGATATATTTATTATAAAAATATCATCCAACATTTTGACGATTAAATTAAATAATTATATGAAAATACACCTAAACTAAACAATTATATTATTTTCTACCATTGGTATCAACTATATACAACACTTTCTGTGCTAGAATAAAATATAAGTGTTTTTATAAAAGTTTAGAAGTTTTATAATATTTAGATGACTAAAATTTTTAAGAAATTTTTTCTAGATTTGATCATCATATTTGCTATAGTATACGTTGAAATCGAATAATGAAAAGGATGAAACCAATTTCAAAATGAGGAATGTAAAACTAGGGTTTGCTTAGTTGTTATTAGTTTGAAAGGATGTCATTTATGTTGGGTTTGTGGAGACTTTCCTATTTATGTAGGGAAGCCACAATTTCTTAATTGATTCTAGGCATAGGAGATGTGAACCTCAAGACTACCATGGGTACGATTTGAAAGTTGAAGGATGTCATGTATATCCTCACCATAAAGAGAATGTGTATCTTGATGAGTCAGTCAGACGGTTTAGGATACAAGTGTAGGGCCAAAACGTGTCGTGCAAAACGCCACGTCTCAGATAAGATCCCTCGCGCAAGCGTACGCGATCACAAGTAATATATTTCTAGACCGGTAAGTAACCGGGTCGATCCGCAGGGACTAATGAAGGTTTTCGGTCGATTATGTGATTGTGCTAAAGAACTCTAAGCTACGACTACTGTTTTTGGTCTTTTTCTAATAATCGAACTAAACACGAAATTATGTGATGATTAACAAGTAAAGGAAACGCCTAGGGTGCTAGACATGCAATTCATAGTTTACGACAACGACTCACGAGTACTTCGGTGATGTAGATGTGACCTATGTCTTAATTTGACAACTCCGCCTCTCGGCATTGGCGTTGTCCTAGTCTCGAGTCACTCCTCACCCTCTCGGGTTTGTAGTCACTCGAGACCGCATTCGTCCGACAATGGTTGGTCAAGTGTTAATCTGGGGAGTCTCTGCTCGGCGTCGATCCCCTAACACTTTGTGATGCCTAGGTCCGGGACTATTCGTCTCTCTCGAGATCGGCATAGCCCCTAAACATACCTACTTTTTAGGCTAAGTGTTCCATCGGGGTCGCGGAACACGGTTTCGAGCCCCTAACACTTTGTGTCGACTAGGATTAAAACCCTAGCATACAATCCAACAAGCCTCTCTAGCAAACATGAATGAAAAATATAAGACATCACATACATCTAAAGTCATCCTAAAAATCGTTCATCAAATATCATAAATCCATGAATCACAATGTCTAGCACCCATGGCTAAGGGGTTTAGCCCTCAACCATGGTGCTCATGTCTAAAATCATCATACACAATGTAAAGCTAATACAAGACATGTGAAAAATAATAAATGAAGAAAGGTTTAGAAGTGCTCTTGAGTTGGTGGTGGATGAGTGGTGCAATCCTTCCCAAAGTAGCCACTTCTTGATAAACTTGTGCTGGAAAAAGTACTCTTCTTAGGTTGCTTGCTCTTCAATAGTGGCACTCAAATGAAACTTCTATCTTCCTCCTCTTCAATGGTGAATCCAAGCAAGAAAACCAACCAAGAATGTTCCTTGGTGTGAAGTGACAACTTTGTGGAATGTGCTGAAGGAGGCTCAAAGGTAGGTAGGTGAAAAGTGTCCCCAATCCCTAGGGCAAAAGGCATCTTATGTTGTCTGAAAAGTGCCTGGTCACGATCGTGACTATGGGGGGCACGATTGTGACTCAGAGAGGGTCACGATCGTGCCTTTCGCGGGGGGGGGGGGGGGGGGGGGGGACCATTTTCCTCCGAGTCAACGCCATGGTCTTCATTCGGGAGGCACGATCGTGCTCGGTTTGAATTGAGTCACGATCGTGCCTCTCTCTTGGTGGCGATCGTGCCTCCCCCGTGAATGAGATCGGGGGAGCGCTCTGTAAGTTGAAGAAAATACTCGACATAAATATTCGACGAGGCACGGTCGTGCCTAGTGCATTTTGGCCCTTTCCTCTTTGCTTTCTTGCTCTCCAAGTCACGTCATCTCGAGTCTCGTACCGTAATTTCATTTCCTGCACATACTCTTCGAAACACCCCAAGAGCATAAGATACTCCTAATTGGCCCTCTACGGCCACTATGAGGAAAATACGTATCGAAATGAGGGGTTTATCGAGGTCAAAAGTGAGATCGATTGACCCCTCAACAACAATATAACCTTTGAGAACGGCCAATGGAAGGTATAAAAAGGGAATCTGGTCACAGTTCGCGGTTGGAAGAAAGGAACTTTGTACATGGCGGAGATGCCAGTGGAGAGGGTTAATGCAGTCACTGATGGGGCTAATCCTTCAACTCTATGGCACCAAAGGCTTGTGCATATGAGTGAGAAGGGGATGAAGACGCTAGATTCAAAAGGGAAAATTCCAGAGCTGAAGAATGTGAAAGTTGATTTTTGTGAACCATGTGTGTTCGGAAAACAAAAACGGGTAAACTTCACAAATGCAAGGAAGGATCCTAAGAAGACGAAGTTAGAAATTGTGCATTCAGACGTGTATGGACCCACAAAGGTTTCGTCGATAGGAGGATCTCACTACTATGTCACATTCATTGATGATTCCACAAGAAAGGTATGAGTTTACTTTCTAAAGCACAAAGATGAAGTATTTAATACCTTTAAGAAGTGGAAAGCTGCTGTTGAAAATGAAATCGACTTAAAAGTGAAGTGTTTAAAGTCTAACAATGGTGGTGAGTATAGTAGTGATGAGTTTGAGGATTATTGTGTTGAGCATGGTATACGAATGCTGAAGACTGGGCCTGAGACACCTCAGCATAATGGTGTTGCTGAGAGGATGAACATAACGCTTAATGAGAGAGCGAAGAGTATGAGGATTCAAGTAGGATTGCCCAAGAAGTTATGGGCAGATGCAGTGAGTACATCAGCGTACCTCATAAATCGTGGACCCTCAACTCCTTTGGGATTCAAGATCCCTGAAGAGGAATGGCGTGGAAAGGAGGTAAATCTTCAACACTTGCAAGTCTTCAGTTGTGATTCTTATGTGCGAGTGAAGGATTCTGACAGAGACAAGCTTGATCCGAAAGCAAAGAAGTGTGTATTTATTGGCTACGGTTCTGATGACATATGATATACATTCTGGGGATGAATCAAAGAGAAAAGTCATCAGAAGTAGAGATGTCACATTCTATGAGAATGATGTACACAAGGATCACTGCGGGGCAGAATCAGATGCCACAAAAGAAAGAGAAGACAAGGAAGACATTGTTGGAAGACATTACTGAAGATGATCTTGCAGGCAACAGTCGAAGTTCAGTGTACAGAAATAATGAGGAGATAGTACCGACTACCCGGTGGCTGAAGTGAGGAGATCGAGCAGAGTTACGAGACCTCCCGAACGGTTCTCTCCGTCACAACATTATTTGCTGTTGACTGATAATGGTGAGCCTCAGTGCTACACAGAGGCGGTTCAAATGAATGATTCGGTTAAGTGGGAGTCAGCCATGAACGAAGAGATGATGTCTCTTGAAAAGAATGAAACTTGGTCGTTAACTAAGTTACCAGCTGGGAAGAAAGCTTTACAGAATAAATGGGTGTTCAGGGTCAAGGAAGAACGTGATGGCAGCAAAAGATACAAGGCAAGTTTAGTGGTCAAGGGTTTTCAGCAGAAAAAAGGTATTGATTACAACGAGATATTCTCTCCAGTAGTCAAGATGACTACTATCAGACTTGTGTTGGGTATTGTGGCTGCAGAGAATCTTCATCTAGAGCAGTTAGATGTCAAAAATGCGTTCTTACATGCCGATCTTGAGGAAGACATTTACATGGTACATCTAGAGGGTTTCCGGATAGCTGGAAAGGAAGATCTAGTTTGCAAGCTGGGTAAAAGCCTGTATGGTCTAAAGCAAGCACCAAGACAGTGGTACTTGAAATTTGACGATTTTATGATGAGGAGTGGATACACAAGATGTGTCATGGACCATTGTTGCTATGTCAAGCACTTCAAGGGACCCTACATCATATTATTGTTGTATGTTGAAGACATGTTGATTGCATGCTCTAACATGGTGGAAATCAACAAGTTGAAAAGACAGATGTCTGAAGAGTTTGAGATGAAAGACTTAGGTGAAGCGAAGCAGATACTCGGTATGAGCATTAGCAGAGATCGATCTGATGGTAGTTTGAAGTTATCCCAAAAGAAGTATATTGGGAAGATTTTGAACAAGTTCAGTCTCCAAGATGCCAAGGTTAGGAGTACACCGCTGGGAAGTCACTTCAAACTCACTCGAGAGCAATCACCTAAGACGGATAAGGACATGGAAGAAATGACTAAGATCCCTTATGCATCGGCAGTAGGCAGTTTGATGTATGCGATAGTATGCACAAGACCAGACATTGTGCATGCAGTGGGAGTTGTTAGTAGATTTATGTCTAATCTAGGAAGAGAGCATTGGGAAGCGGTCAAGTGGTTGTTTCGCTACTTGAAGGGGACTTCAAAGGTTGCACTACACTTCAAGAAGAAGGACGTGGTCCTAGAAGGGTTTTCTGATGCAGATTTAGCTGGATGCTTGGATACAAGGAAGAATACTATAGGGTACATCTTCACCTTGGGTGGCACATCAGTTAGCTGGATGTCACGACTCCAGAAGAGTGTCGCTCTTTCAACCACAGAAGTAGAGTACATGGCTATTCAGAAGCCGGGAAGGAAATGATTTGATTGAAAAGTTTTCTGGAGGAGTTAGGCAAGAAACAATCGGACAGTTCTTTGTATAGTGACAATCAGAGCGCTATTCACCTTGCCAAGAATCCTGTGTTTCATGCTAGGATGAAACATATTCAGTTGAGATATCACTGCATTAGGGGGTTGATGAGTGATGACACTTTTTCCTTACAGAAAGTCCTTGGGTCAAAGAATCCTGCAGATACGTTGACCAAGGTGGTTAAAACTGAAAAGCTGAAGTTATGTATAGCTTCAGCCGGCCTTCACGGTTAGTGAAGAAAAGGCGTCACACTAACTCTGGAGCTTATTGCAGTGATCGTTGGGCGTGAGATACATGATTGAGGGTGAAGACGTGTGTAGACAGTCTCCAAGTGGGAGATTGTTGAGTTTGTGGAGACTTTCCTATTTATTTAGGGAAGCCACAATTTCCTAATTGATTCTAGGTCTTTCTTAATTCCCTTTAGTCTTTCACTATAAATACATGTACTTGTAACCCCATAATGATTCATGAGTTGAGAGTAATAATAAGAGAATAGTGTGGCCGTGGACGTAGGCAATTTGTCAAACCACGTAAATCCTTGTGTTCTTGTGTGATTGTTTTTTATTTCTCTTGATTACTTTTGCTAGAGAATTGTTCCACGTTGTTATATACCTTAACAATTTCAACATATTTCGCCCATACTTTTAAAATAAATTAGTCTTAATTTGAGCTTAATTAGATGCATTTGAACATGTTGATGATGAGATATTTTGGATGTGTGTTGTGCATGAACATTATTTTTAGAGCTTATTTCGGAGAATTGAAAAGGTTATGGGAAAGGGGGCAAAAAATGACTCCGTTAGAGACTCTGGAGAGGAGTGAGCGACAATAAGGCACTCCTCCAAGTACTCTGTAGTGGAGCAACTAGAGGAGTGGGTACTTGAGAGGTGCTATATTAGAGACTTCGAGTGAGGTCTAAATTAGAGTTAGTAAAATCAAGGAACTCCGTAGTGAAGTGCCGATAGGAGTGCTACCTTTGAGGTCCCTATTTAAGCTTTTAGAGGCCTCTCTTTTAGTGAACCCGAACCCTAGCCACCTCCACCTCAATTATTCTTTCTTGGAAGACATTTTTTCATAGGATAAGTCATATTATAATCTTGGGAGCTTGAAATTGAAGTTGGATCATCAATACACCATCATTTTCTTGGAGCAATCAAGAGGAAGAGAAATCAATCTAGAAGATAGAGCTAAATAGAAAACCCTTATAAGCATTTCCTTCTCTCTTTTGATATTAGACTTGTTTATATTCTTTTTATTTCTTGTATTTGAAGATTGTTCTATGACCTTTGCATTGAGCACCATGCTTGAGGGCTAACCACCCTTAGCCATATGTGCTAGATTTTGTATGGATTATTTTTCAATTATTTGAGATATTAGTTCTATGCTTGATTGGTTTGTTATACTATTTTGTTTTGATTATGCTAAAATGTTAACCTTAGATTGATCATCTAGCGTGGGTAAATTGGGTTGTTACATCGATTCTCGACAAAGACAGTTGACAACGAAGCTAGATGGTGTAGAGTTAGGGCTCGAGACCGTGTCAAGACCACCCGTAGAAAACCCTTGACCTTAATTGCATAGTTTTATCTGGTGGTAGGTTTCATTCAATCCCAAAAGGGTAAAAGTGACCCGAAATTAGGCTAAGAACAATATTGAGAGATGTACTTAGTACCATTAGGGAATAAGTCACTTAATTAACAAACATATTAGGACTACTATCTCGTTTGATTTCCAATTCATACAAGAGTTTCGCACCCTCGGCTTATCTTAATAATTGAAATTTTTTTATTTGCTTTAGCTTTGTTGGTTAAGTTGTTGATTCAAATTTCTAGTTCGCTTCATTTTGCAATTTCTCGAGCACACATTACTAATAAATCACTCATAACTTAGTCCCCCATAGAATTCGACCCGATCTTACCCCTTTCTTAAATATTAGAACTTCTCGTGAGTCCGAGATCTTCTGCATCAAACACAATATCATCATTGTTGTCACCAACTCCAACGAGAGTTTGGTGATTTAGTTTTATGTATTTTTAAATTAAAATTTAGCATAGAATACATAAATTGACATGTTCGTTTAGAATCTTTGATAATAAAGCGGCTCTATTAATTTAATATGTCCAAATGTATAAAATCACAAAGATGTTTTAAGAAGCTATACAGCCTAATTTTTAAAATATCAATCTTGTATATGATAATTCAAATTACATAAACTGTACTTCGAATTTATTTTATTGTAGACTTAAAAATTATACCACCGCCTAAATATGTAATTGTCATACTTTGTTATCATATAATTTTATCTTATTTATAGGTTGATAATTGTGTAAGCTATTTTCGTGCACTTACAGAAATTTTGGAGAAGTAAATAAAATAATCTTTTGAAAACTTCTAAGGCTAAATGAACCTAAAAAAATTCAATACCCGGAAAATTCAAACATTTTTACTTCATTATCGCTAACTAAAAAGTGTGTCAATTCACTGTATAGTAAATTTCTTTTATACTTACTAAAATAGATGAAAAAAGTATTGTTTGGCTTTCAAACTTTATCAAATGTTTAAAATACCTCTTTATTAAAAAAATTATTCTTTCCAAATAAGTAGTAAATTGATATGAATATTAATTTTTATAAAGAAAATATTAAAAATAAAAAAGTTGTTAAAATTGATTTTTTATTTTTCATATTTTGTTTGAAACCCCTTTTTAAAAAATTAATATTTAAATAAGTTTTTTATTATTTGTGAAAAAATAAGATATATTTTTAATATATAAATAATATGCACATTTTATCAAATTTAATTCTATTAAGAATGTCTCTTGTCCGGCTTGATGCCGAGTTAGTTGTTATTTAATTAATAAAATTCGTTTACAGAAAAAAAAAAGAATGTCTCTTGACAAAACATCTTTGTAGTAAATTGACATATAATTTGATTGGCCGTAATAAAGCGAAAAAAAAATCCAAAAGCAGTGAATTGAAAATTCCGCTCGAATATAAATTACCGTAGACAGGAAGATCCAATAGGCCCAAAATAACCTGTAAACGTGTCTCATTCCTATTACGCCACGTGGCTACAAAGTGCACCTTCTCTTTATCGGGACCGAATGTCCTAAAGCTTCAGTCCGTCTCCAATGGCGGTTCGCTTCGGCAGAGCGCTCGCGAAATCGTCGGATCTTCCGATTCCGATATCAGCTGTTGTCTGCGGAGGTTTGATCGGTCGCAGGTGGTCGTCCGATGCGACTGCGAAGAAGCTCGGTGACCGTTTGTCGGGCGTGGTAGACGCCGTCAACGACCGCAAGCTCCCTCCTGAGCTCCGGGGACAGCGAAACTCCGTCAGGTCTGTAACTCCGTGTGTCTGTTTCATTAATTTCCAATTTAGGGTTTAGGAACATAGATGCAATTTACTGAGAATTTGGGTACTCTCGAAGGTGCTCATCATGTCACTGCAATTTTACCATTTAAGTTAAACTAATGAAAAAAATGAGGAAGAATATTCTATATCTAATATTATAGTACTGATTTGCTTGCATGAGATGTGCTTGTTTTGAGAGCTAAGTTACTATTGAAACATTGAATTATTCAGTTGATAGTTCGGTAGTTTGTGTGTATAGATGAGGTTAGAGATTGGGTTCTAGGCATCATGTCTCACTTATTTAAAATGGCTCTTTCACATGGAAATCAATATTGTTCCTTTATTCGCAAACTTGAGAGTAAGTGTTACAACTTTGTCATCTGACCAACCTTAGCTCAGTTGGTAGAGTGGAGGACTGTAGTTGGCTGCAGCCTGGCAGATGATCCTTAGGTTGCTGGTTTGAATCCGGCAGGTCGGATTGTCTTGTTCCATTTTTTATTCTTTTTCGTCTCCATAATGAGACGCGCAATCACCCTGTCCCCCATCCCGAACCCAAAAATAAATAAAATTTGTTCTCACCTCGGCTCTGATTGATGCAGTTCGGGGTGTGGGCAACCCGGCCTCGTCCTAATCCTTGAAAAAGAGCCATACCGGTTGGATCGGGTCCCATCCTTTTACTTTTTTAGGAAGATGAGGATTAGTAATGTTATACTTAGATTTCTCTGTATTCTGCTCCTATAGTCCATGTGGTAGTAACCCACTAAAAGCCATATCTAAGTCTAAAGATTTTCTTAGATTTGCTTGTTTTGGGAGCTAAATTAGTATTGAAATATTCACTTGATAGTTCAGGAAGTTCTGTGTATAAATGAGGTTGGAGATTGGGTTTTAGGCATCAAGTCTCACTTGTTTAAAAAGGCTCTTTCACATGAAAATCAATATTGTTCCTTTATTTACAAACCTGAGGATAAGTATGACTAGTTATTCATTGAACCGATCTTAGCTCAGTTGGTAGAACGGAGGACTGTTGTTGGCCACAGCCTGCCAGATGATCCTTAGGTCTCTGGTTTAAATCTGGCAGGTCGTCCCAGTCCCCATCCTGAACCGCCCTGATGATCGGGTCCCATCCTTTTTACCTTTTATGGACTAACAGAAGATATTGCTTCCATTGGATCATTCAAAGGATGTATACTGAATATACATGTTGCTGTTTGAGTTAACATATTATTAAGTGAAAAACCGAAATACAATCAGTTGTGCTTGTTTTGATGGTACATGATCTTATTTTCCTAATCGGTACCGAGCCTACCAACCAAACAATTTTATGGATTGTTGGCAAGAATTTTTTATCTTGGTTTGGAATTTGAACAGGTCTGAAACTGATATCATCAATGTTGTGGAACAAAGAATATGGCATTCCATGGAAGAAGGCCAATTTGAAAACTTGCCAGGAAAAGGCAAACCCCTTAAACGTGATACAAATCCTCATGCAGACCCAGCCGATGACACGTTATTCAGAATCCTCGCCAAGAATGGATGTGCACCAGAGTGGGTTGAACTTAACAAGGAAATAAGGAGCAGAGCGGCTGAATGGCGATCAGCATTGAAAAAAGCTTGGGAAAATAGACGTAGAGGAAATGAATCGGATTGGGTCGAGGATTCCGAGGCTCTGAAAATGCAGATGCGTCAAATCAACAATAAGGTTAGTTACTCATTACTGCCTCTCGTGTATTATCTTTCAGATCCTTCTTTATGTACCTACTGTTGGGATATGAGAGTTGATACCAATGCTCGAACTAATTCATTTGAATTCTCTCTAATTCTATAGAATGTCTGTCATTTGAGTGATTGCAGGTCTTTCGGTATAACATCATTGTGCCATTTGGCCGTCAAATGTTTGGATTGAAGTGGGAGAAGGAATTAGATTGCTTAGAAGAATCAGAAGGAGATCACTTAGAAGAAGGAATATAATGTTCTTGCTTTCGGAACAATTCATATTAGCAAGTAATAGCCATTGTTCTTTTCCTTACATGTTTGGTTACTTATTGAATACTCATTAGAAAATGGTATGGTTGTTGGTATTAAGCTCTCGATGTTTTCAAGTTCAATACTGGCTGCTGCATGTATAACTCAGTCAAATCTACAATATCTGAGCTACTTAGTTATTGGTGATAAAGAATGTGAGCGGATTAAAATTGCTGATACTCGAATTCTTTGATTTGTTAAGATATGTGAAATTGAATCTTAAGTCCCAAGTTTAAATTTTGATCAGTATATTCTAATGCAGAACACATTTTAACAAAAGTACGGGCATGAGGACCGAACCAAGTAACCTAATCCCGTTGCCATGTTTACAAAAAACAATCATAATACGAATTGGTACAGTGCTCCAAAATAATATCGACCAGCTTAAGGGTATAAAAACAATAGAATAGTACACATAACACAGTTAATTGTATGACTGACAAATTACATCCAATGTAATATATGACCCAAAAACAATCTATTCAATATTCGCATGATCCAATCAGGCAATTGATGTTTTTGCGGCAAGATGAACGAGCGCTCGCTTATGGTAAGTTGTTCGGAGCTTCTTGTACTTCTGGACAAAGACCCGTAGATCAATCTCTCCATCAAGAAGCTGCTTGTGCAAGTTTTCAGATTCCTCGTCTGTCTTATTCATTGCTTCTGCAAATCAGAGTCACGTCCTCAGCATCAGAATTTATGTTTTAAGGGTATCCAAAGGTCTCGAGATAGGTTTTTACATATGATGATACAATATGACTCATTTATTCACTTTGTTGTTTACCTTGAAGGCGTTGGAGAAGAGACGCTGGAGCATAGAACTTCATGGTCTCCTCCTTTTGTTTCTCAAGTTCATTTAGTTTCTCATGTGCAGCAGCCAACTCGGTTGTCCGAATTATTCTGCACTGCGATAAGTAAGAAGAGCATAATCAGCATTCCATTTGAAACCATAAGTGGTATAATTAAACAACATCATCAATCTTTACCTGGTTCCTTAGCTCCATTATGTAGGGTTCTTTTTCCAGGTTCTCCCCTACAGTCAGATAATAGTAAAGGAAAAATTAGAATTTGTATCCTGGTGCAATTTGCAGTGGAGATATATATATCGTATAGTTGATAGTTCAAGAACTCACTGGCGAGCTGCAGAGTCTCCTTCCGGAGCTCATCCTTCACCTGATGATGATTATAAAATAAAAGGGAAATGTCAGAATGATCACACATACATTTTCCACAATCCAGTATAGTTCTCGAGAAAGATGCAGTAGCCAGTAAGCAGGGATAAAGGTGTCGATAAAACGGAAGAAACATTAGTACTGAAGAATGTGCAAGCATTGGATGAAGAACCAAGAAGACTATTCTTGAAACAGTTCAGAAGATCAGAAACACTCGTGTGACTTGTCACAGTATAAGCTGTGTGTGTGAGAAAAAGAGGAGGCCCAACCCAAAACTATATTTGAACTCAATGGTACAAGCAATCAAGCCAAGACGAAATATGGGAAATTTTGAAGCTCAAATTCAAATATAAACCAGAGGGTGAAACTTACGTTGTTCTGTATTTTAACCTGATCAAGTGAGAATAAAAATTGTTGGTAGGCATCCTTGTCTGATAAAAGCTTCCGCAACTCATCAATGCTGAAAGAAAAGTAGAAAAATGATGAGAAAACAGTCAGAAACAAAGGTACATAGCATGAGAGAACTTTTTCCCACAACTAACATAAAAGTGGACAAATTAGTTAACTTGTGTAAGATGTTTATTAGCCAACATATTGACAAAGTGACAAAGTGGATCCAGAATGTGGGCAACCTCTTAGATAAAAAATCTTCATTTGGTTTCTGACTAGAACCATGTAAATGATTAATCAGGATATCATGCATCACAAACCGTACCTTTTGTCCTTTAGAGCATTAATAATCCCCGCTGCTTCAGCAGGTGAAACATGTGATGGAGACTGAGGCCTCTCTGTAGGCCTTTGTGAACTGAAGCCACTATAAGAGCTGCTACCTGGTGTTGAGGGACGGGATGAAGTTGGCGTACTAGCTACAGACGGAGGATACCAAGACTGCGTTGACTCCTGCGGGCGTGGCTGAGCTTCTGGCTCTTGAGAACCCCTGCATATAATCATGGTTCAGCCATTTGTGCATGACAATGCAGAGAGCAGTATACAATAACCCGAAATAAAAAATCTAAAATACAAAAATCACTTATATTTTTAGAAATATATAGAATCATAGTTCAAGAACAAGGGAAAAGACAAACAATTACTAGTGATGCATGGCCAGAAAACCATAATCCCCGTTCACGAGTTACCAATCTGAATTACTAATACATCAACAGATTTCAAAACCTAAGAATGGCACGATAGCAAATCCCGCCATGATCATGGCCAGCACTTTAATGAGTAAAACTAAATGTCAGCCATGAACAAAAACAAAAATTGATATGCAGTTTCAGGTTACCTCTGCTGAACATTACTCAAAAACTCCTTTTCAGCCATCACATCCCGATCCCATGACAACAAAACTCATAGCTGAATTTTACAGATACAGCAATTGAACAAATCCACCCTCCATTAATGAATTATAGAGTTAAATTGAAGCTACCATAATTCTTGATCATAATATACCCTTGAAATAACAAATACCATCAAAAACTCGGCACACAAAAGCCAAACATACTACAGATTCTCAAGCATGCACAAATCAGTAACAGGGGAACAACAAATCACAAAACCCTAGCAACACAAAACCGACACCAAACCTCCAGAATTCGAATTTTTCCTTCCGAACATAAAATCAAGCCAATTCATGAAACAAAAAGAGAAATCAATCACTGAATCGCAACGAAAAATCCAAAAACAATACAAAATCGACAGAAAAAGCTACAGTTGAAGCGATGGGGATAGGAGGCAATACCAGAACTTGAACATCGCCGAATGAATAGATCGTTGATCGTAGAATTGATCCAAAATTTCGATACAAATGATAGAGAAATGAATAAAATATGTCTCTAGTTGTGTAACTGTTGGTGCAATCGAGCTTCGATTCGCTTCGGTCGTCTCCTCCGTTGTTCTCTGTACGACTTGGAGTTTGATTAGCCAAGAAGATAGCCTCTAAATTGCTTTGGAATAAGGGGTGTTTTCGTCTTTTGGTATCCACGCGTGTTTTGTAAACGTGTGGGAGGAGCGTGAACATCAAAGTAACGCGGCAATGAGAGAGTGACTGTGCCATTATACTTACCTACCGATGAACAAAACGGTAAAATTGCAAATCTATTTTAGTGCTCAAAGGTGATTATTTGATTGATTAATGTAATTCGAATTACAATTTACCGTTTTGATTTTCTTTTGGAAGCTGAACCTATTATTACCTGCTATCCACGACCATGCAAGACAAATTTCTTATTATGGTTTTAATTTATATGTTCTAAAATAAATTGATGTAGTTCACTAGTTGTTACAAGTTTTAGGAATAAAATTAATCAAAATAATGACTTTTGCAATTTTTCAAGATGTCCTTCAATAGATTTCGTGAACTCCTACCTTTTGAGATACCTTCAGCTATTCGATAACAGTCGATCTCCATTACTTTCTAACTTTATTGGTTATGTTTAATTCAAAAAAAAAATTCCATGATACCCACTGTCTCTACCTTAGTATCTTCCTTTCATTTGCTTATTTATAATTACATTCTCTTTCATGCATAAGTTTGTAATTTTCTCTCACTCTATTAAATCTGCATCATTCATATATTTCGCACACAAATCGTCATCTTCAACCCTCTTATGAGTTACGATACATCACCTAGATAAAGTCAGATCCGTCTTTACTGAATTTTTCTCAAATTGAAGTATGTCTTGAGGTTTAATTTTATTATGTGCTCCGATGGATTTTTTGAACGGAGAAAAAAATATTTGATTAACATGATTTTACATTTATTTTTTGATTTTTCATTTTACGTAGGTTAATGCAATTTGAGCATGTATGATATCAATTCGATTGTAATCTAATAGGAATCTGATGGAAATTTGACGTCAAAACTCATCGCGCAAGTCCAGAAAGTCTTATGCATACCAAGGATCCCATGTTCCTTTCTGGGCTTCATACAAACACAGATCCGATGCATCATTACATATTGGGCCGGGTCTCGTATTCTATCAAAGTCAACCCCACAATAAAATAAATTAAATTACACATTATTAGAGAAAAAATTAATAGTAAACAAAAATCACAAGTTGGAAAGCAGGACCCACAGATTGATTATCTGTCATATTCACATACACGCCACGCCACCCACATTCTATCTCCAGACGGATCCCTCAGATTCTGTCACCTCCGCCAAGCTGCTGTGAGCCCAATCTGAGTTTGAGAATCTAAGTTATGGTCTCCAGATGTCTCAGCCTCCATCTCCATCTCCAGCCCCACCTCTCCATCACCTCACCCACACCCAGGACCTCCAACCTTCGCTTCCTCTCCTCCCCAATAACCTCCTCCTCAAAATCAAAATGTCCCCTCCTCACCCCCGTGGTGATGGCCCATTCACCGAAATCGGATCTTGAGTTCGAACCAGGGTCCGTGAACGATGATCTCCGGCCGACGACCGCCGCGGAGAGGACGTTCTCGGGGTGGGAGATGGCGAGCCTGTGGGTGGGCCTGGTGGTGGGCGTCCCCACCTACTACCTCGCCGGGAGCTTGGTGGATCTCGGCATGTCGTGGTGGCAGGCGATCGCCACGGTGGTCGCCGCCAACACCGTCCTCCTCTTCCCTCTGGTCCTGACCGGCCACCCCGGCACCAAGTACGGCGTCTCCTTCCCGGTCCTCGCCAGGTCAGCCTTCGGCACCCGCGGGGCCCACGTCCCCACCCTCCTCCGCGCCCTGGTCGGCTGCGGCTGGTACGGCATCGAGACCTGGATCGGCGGCCAGGCCATCTTCATCCTCCTCCCCGCCTCGGTCAGGCAATGCGCCCTCTCTCTCCCCGTCCCCTGGCTCGGCACGTCCCCGCTCGAGCTCGCCTGCTTCCTCGCCTTCTGGGCCGCCCAGTTGACCGTCGTCTGGCGCGGGATCGACGGGATCAGGGAGCTCGAGAAGTACTCCGCCCCGATCCTCATAGCGCTCACCTCCTGCCTGCTGGCCTGGGCTTATGTCGGCGCCGGCGGGTTTGGCCACATGCTGTCCCTCTCCTCCCGCCTCTCCCCGCCCGAGTTCTGGGCCTTGTTCTTCCCCTCCGTCACCGCAAACATCAGCTTCTGGGCCACCCTGGCCCTCAACATCCCGGATTTCACTAGGTAGACAAGGCCGGGTCAACATTCTCGAGACCTAAAGCGAAAGTAATTGATAGAGTAAAATGAGCTTAAAGCCATTGCTTCACTTGCTTGCAGGTACGCCAAGACACAGAAGGACCAAATCCTGGGCCAGGCGGGCCTTCCGATTTTCATGGGCGCTTTCACGTTCGTTGGGCTGGCGGTGACGTCCTCCACGCCCCTCATCTTCGGGAGAGTCATTTCCGACCCGATTAGGCTTTTAGAGCAGATCGGCGGGTTCGGGACCAAGGTGTTGGCGATAATCGGGATCAGCCTGGCCACGCTTACCACCAACATCGCTGCCAACGTGGTGGCCCCGGCGAACGCACTGGTCAACCTCAGCCCGTCTAAATTCACGTTCCGGCGAGGGGCTCTCGTCACGGCCCTGCTCGGGATCGCCTTCCAGCCGTGGAGGCTCCTCCAGTCCAGCGAGAGCTTCGTGTACACGTGGCTAATTGGGTACTCGGCGCTGCTGGGTCCAATTGGAGGCATCATTTTGGCCGATTACTATCTGATTCGCCGGATGACTCTGAGCATCAAGGATCTCTACTCGTTGAGTCCGCATGGGGCGTACTATTACACCGGAGGGTACAATTTGAAGGCGATAACAGCTCTGGTCGTCGGGATTTTGCCGGTGATTCCTGGGCTGTTGGAGAAGCTTGGAGCTCTGGGATCGATCCCGGGCTCGTTAATGGTGGTTTACAACAATGCTTGGTTCTTCAGTTTCTTCTCTGCAGCATTTGTGTATTGGGCGCTCTCGTATTCCGCGGGAAAGGAGGAGGAGGATTCACTGCCTCTATTACCCTCTGCAAATTGAATTCAAGATTCATTATACTCTTCAATCTAATGTGTACTACAAATTGTTCATTGTTATACAAATTACATATTGTGATTGCTCTGTACAAACTGTTGAACAAATTGGTTCATATCATTCAAACCACATGATACGGTTGTTTAGTCCATTGTTTGATGTTGAACTTGAGTTTTTAAGACAAACAACTCAGCTCAGACTGTATTGATCACTTGCTATCGAATTTTCAGCCAATAATGTCTCAAAATTTGCCATTTTATTGACTAAATGAGGATTTATTTACAGAAAGCCTTTGGCCATTAACAAGAGCAATGAGCATTGTTGCTAAGTTTGGATTCCAAGGCTATGAAAACCACCTCTTACCATTTTTGGTGGCCCTGAGCTTCATCACAAGTTCTTCGCGCTCTGCTTCAACCTCTGCGTACTGAAGGCTCATGTGCAAGTATCTCTCGCGAATGTCTTTCAGCTCTGTTTCTAACGATGATTTCGTGCGTTCAATTCTTTCTTCTTCTCCGCCACATTGTTGCTTTTGCCCTCCTCCTGATTTCAACCTGTATGTATGAACATCGAACAAATCAAGAAGCCTGAATCATATCACCAGGAGATAAACATGTTGTTAAGACCTCCACCTATTAAGCTGAGCTTTGTAGGTCTTATTTGCTTCCATAGCATTTGGCAAGTTCATTCTCAAGCCACTGTATCTTTGGACAAGACTCCAAATCGATAGATTGAGGATGCTGATCATGAACACAAGATCCATTACTCCCCTAAACAGGAATTAGAAGAAAAACAAACCATTATAAGCCTCCAAACTCCAGAGTTCATTCACGGCAGGAACATCATAAATAAATAATTGGTAATTTATTACCTCTTTATGATGTAGAATGTTGTTTGGCTTTGATCGATTTCTCGCAGGTTCTTGCACTTGATCGTTCCTCAAACATGTTTTCCTCCTACTGTCACGATGGTGAAGAGGGCTCTTCGCCATTTCATTCTACAAGATTCAACTTTCAGTCTCTAGTCAAAGAATATCAACTCAATGAACAATCGAAAACATTGAATCAAATCACTGACCTTTGAGAACTTCATTTCTTCACGAGCAGGACTTACTCTGGCATTGGCTTTAGTCGCACTGTGAGTCCTTTGATTCATCCTTTCTTCCTTGGATGACTTGAGCAAGTCACCGAGGGTGCGACTTTTTGTAAGGCACTCATCTTTGTCCTTCTCAACATGTTGAATCTTCCTCTGTAACTGACAGTTGTTTCTGTTATTCCTGTTAAGTTCGTTTCTTTGATCGTCTGCTTGTAGAAGCTTTCTCTCCAAGGCAACTCTGCTACGCTTACAGTCCTCTAGCTCGCACATAGCTGTTTGAAATGTAGAAATCTTCTCTACAAGAGAAATATTTTCCATCTTCAGTTCTTTGCATTCTCCTAACACTCGATGCAAGGAACTTTTGAGTTCCTCTTTCTCGAGTTTAGTAGCAGCAAGCTCGTTCTTGTAGGCGGATGCTTCGTTGTGAAGAAGTGCCATTTTCTGTACCTGAACCTTTAAGCTGGTTTTCTCCTCCAGAAGTTGTTGTCGTTCGTGATCACGAGCAGTGAGCTTCATTTCAAGATTGTTCACATCATTTTTTAAATTCTCCAAGAAATTCGAAACTTTTTCATGGTTCTGCTTGGAGGCAGAAAGCTCGGCTCTGAGTGTTTCTACTATTTCATCATATTCCATATGGATTGCGTTGAGTTCGTTCTCACCATGTTTTAATTTTGATTCGACTTCGTGAAGATAAGCTTCTAAATCTGACCTGAGGCCTTTTTCCTTGGCCGCAGTATCTTCCAATGCTGAAGAAAGGTTATCTTCTAAAATCCCGACCTTATCAGAACATTCAGAAAGACTTTGACTTGATTCCCTCAATTTGGTCTCCAACTGAATACATTTCACGTTTAACTCTTCATTTCGGTCTCTCAACTCTCCGTTTAGTTTCTGCAGAGAGCTGCATTGTTCAACGAGATTCTCAGCAGTTGCTTGCAGCTCAAGACTTGTTCCTATTGCATACTCACACTCCTCTTCCAATGCAGAAACCCTCTGCTGCCTGTCTTGTAGCTTTTGCTTAAACTCTCCCTTCTGAATCTCCATCGCGTTTCTTGATCTCGTGATCTCATCTTGTAGATTCTCAGCGAGAGATTTGAAATGGTCTAATTCAAGTCTACCTGATTCACTCTCATCTGTCAAATGCCTTAGTTGAGCTTCCAGGATAGATATGCAGTCCGATAACTGCACGTTTTCTTCTTCCAACTCTAAGATACGGGGCTGCAGGTCACCTTTCCCGCTTTCTAGTTCTGAAGACTTCCCCTCGAGCCTCTTGTTGGCAGTAGAAGCACGGGTGCCTGCCCTGCTGCTAAGCGCCACCAGATCATTTTGCAAATTATTGAAGCATTTAGAGGTGATATCGCTTTCCCTTGCAATAGCTTTCATGTTTTGTTCCAGATGGATATTTTCTTTCTCGAGGTCAGCAACCTTAGCTTCTAGCTCAGCAATGCCCTCTTCTTTTGACATCAAGTCAGCCTCTAGTTTTGCCATCTCAGACCTTCTATGATCCAATTCTGTTCCCAATTCAGCGACTTTGGATTCAAGATTTATCTTTGAAGTCTCGAGTTCTTGAACCGAAACATCATCAATCTCCCCGAGCACTTTCTTATTCGGGTTAGTGCAGCAAGTGCACACACTTGTTGTAGACTTGTTATTGAGCTCCTTAAGCTTGAATAAGAGCTCCAGGTTTTCGTCAGTCAGCTCGTTGCAGTCCCTTTCTAGCTCCTCAACTTTCTCTTTCAATGCTTCCATTTCTTTGACCAGATTAGCATCGCCTCCATCACATTCTTTGATAGACTCGGAAAGCTTTGCTTCCAACATTAGCACTTTAGCTTGCAAATTTTTCTCCAACTCTTGAAGTTGTTGCAATTGAATAGTTAACTCCGCGTTTTCTTCCATCTTATCCTGCAGAGAGTTCTCCATGTCATTGGCTTTTGACTGAACTACCGATTTCTCGAGTTCCAGCTCCTGAAGAAGAGAAGCGAGCTCCATATTTGATTCTTGACTCCTCTTCAACTGCATAACTAAATCAGCACTTGATTCTCTCTGAAACTTGATCTCATTTTCTAATTCCGCCTCCAAATGGGTTACTCCCTCGCCTTGGAATGTTGAAACCCCCGAAGATGTTGAGCTCTCTGGCAGCAATGTCAACCGTTCCACTTGTTTTCTCAAATCATCGCACTCTGCGCGTGTTGCTGACAGCTCCAATTCCAAATTTGCCTGGTTCTTGGAGTGATCAGAGAGCTCTTCCCTCACCATATCCAAATCCAGCATCAGCTTTCTCGCGTTCCGCTCCCACATCTTAGCTTCTACTCGGAGCTCTTCAGTACCACCTCCTGCAGAATTCAAAATCCTGATAGATGTGGGGGAATGGTTGTTTCCTGATCCTAATACCCGCGGATTGAATGAGAAGTGATGCGTTTGCGAAGCGTCGTCAGCAGGATAATATCCATGAGAGCTGGAAGAATCTTGCCTGAATTTGTCACTTTTATTGGTGTTGGTGTTGACGGGGAACAGATCTTCCCTGCTTAGGAAAATATCTGCCGAGTCGTAGCTGTCATGCGATCCCGATGCAGAGAAGCTGGTTTGCTACAGCAATGAGACAGGATTTAATCAGTTTCAGACATAGATAAGGCAAAACACATGCTCTAAACAAGACATTCTTCAGTTTGTACCGAATATCTTAGGACTTTAATTTGGTGTCGCGTCTAGATCTGGTTTTTGGACAATTTTCTTATAAGGTCAGGAAACAAATAAATTGAAGTCTTTACAATATTTACTCAATGTACATAATTCATCAGAATAATGATTCGCGCTATAAATGATGAAAACCTAGAACATGTACGAGGGAACAAGACAGAAATCTCAATAGTTTCAGTTTTCAACAAAACAATAAGAACAAACAATCGTGGTTGGGGAATGTAAACATACCCTACTCTCAGGTTCTCCGGGATGCGAGGCGAAGCTCCTACCTTTACTGGAAGAACATGTGACGCTCTTTGGAGATATACAGTCAGACAATTCTGATTTCTCATCTGTATCATGAGAATCTACCGGCAGATGTTCTACATGGGAATGCAAATCTATTGATTCCCCGTCTCTGAAAATTGTTCAACAGTCTCATAATGATGAAGAATTCGAGAGTGGAATAAATATATAGTTATATGTGATGTATAATGCAGACCTGACTTTCATTGGTTTGGCCATGCACTGAATGACGACCTGAAGAAGAAGAAAAAAAGAAGAGCAAAAACCTCAGTATATGATGTTGTTAACTTCTCTCCATGCTATCTTCCTAGAGAAAAATGTAGTAACTAATAACTCAAATGTGTGAATAAACAAAGTCGCTCGTACAAGGCAACATTCATACAAGGGCCAAGGAGGACTTATCCCACCATTGTGAATGCTGATTCATATTATCATCGAGATTTCAATCCAGAACAGAGTGTTGAGTACAAACTTGAAGAGAAAAACCCAGAAATATGAATCGAGATCGCAAATGTTTTAGGTTTGAATAATTTTGCCAAAAGTCCTTCCATAAACATCTGATCCAAATCAAACTAATTTAAAAACTTACAATAATTTATTTTTTGTGAAACAAGGATATGAGAAGATCATAATTAGCACTTGAGCTAAGAACTCACTTGTAAAACTGTCCAGCAATTATTTTTCCTCAACGGCAACGAGACTGAAATAGAAGCAGTGGAGCTCATATAATCTGTCATATTGACACTAGTCTCTCCAAGGATCCCGGATCTTCCTGATTCCTACCATCATTTAATTCATAATTTCACCTATTAACCATTTGATCAGCTGAAACAAAATGTACAAAGTGGGTGGCAAGAGAATGCATTCACAACAAGAGGCGAAGATCACAATTACCATGGCAACAACAAACTTGAAGATACAATCATCCACCTCCTTGGAAGATTTGTTCAGTATAGATTCCAACAAAGTGTCAGGCCATTCACAACTTCCGTTCCTCACTAGTGCTTCGCTCGACTTTGTAATTGTTTTCCCGGTCTCTACCGATACTATAGACACAAACAGCTTGTCCCATCCTTTTGGTACCTAGAAACGAGTTTGAATTTACAGAGAAAAGTTAAATCAAATTCAGGAACCATCCTTCTCGAATCACACCCTTCACTGACATTTATTCGAGGAATATCATAATTATCATAATTCCCTCATGGAACACCGTCTTAGTCCTAGAAGGCTGTCCTTGTCTACTTGTAAGCATTCTCTTGTACTGACTACATTCGTGAAACAAATGTCGTGAGTGAAGTGATAGAAATCTCAGGTAATAAACATGTATGTCATGACTTTCACGAACACTTTGTGAGTACAACTCTTGCCCCAAATTAATTTTACATTTTCTCCTACAAATGGGTACTAATGAATTTGTTCCTCATTATTTGGAAAACACACACATTTTCTCAAATGGGTAGTAATGGATTGGTTCCTCTTTATTGCACCATTCATACACATAGTACTAAATTTGCAACAAAAATCAAAATTGGGAAGTTTAATGCAATCAGCTCACCCACACCCTTAACATCCTTAAACACACAGAAACCAATAAAGAGGATCGATAATTAGTAATAAATAAACCCATCACCTGAAGAGCCTTAAAGTTGGAGAATTTGAACTCCAGCAGTTGGTTCCTGCTCAACCTCAACATTATCGCTCTCCAGGCTGTTCACTATTTACTTGGGTTCAATTTCTTCAAGCAAAGGAATTACCCATAAAAACAAGAACATTGATCATCAGCAACGAGACAGAGTGGTGATTTTGTTCTATCTCTCTCGCCAATCCTATACTTTGCGTTTTGGTGTAATGTCATGGAGGTGAAGGTTGGGTCCAATCCGTACAATACGCTAACAGGTATCACCTGCTCGACACGTGTCCTGATGGAGTCAAATAACAGACTGTGATCGACGCTTGACAGACTGTACCCACACGTGTCCAACATGTATTGGATAAGAGTTGTTTCGGCGCATGATAGCGAAGCACTTTACCCACGGAAGATGGCGCATTGCGCATAAGAGTAACTGTGACCTTGCCTTGAAGTGGAAGTATTAAATAGTGAGACCTTGCCTGTGAAATGTATATAAATGCTGTATAAGTTAGGTGGCTAAAAAATATTTCCATTTCAATGTTTTTAATTCAAAAAAATAAGTCATCAATAAAACATTCCAAAAATAAAAACAGTTCAACTAAAATGCTAAAAATAAGTGATAAATTTGGTTTAAGTTGACAAATTTTCAATGCTGATGTTCATAGAATATGGTTTCGTATAACAGTATTAAATTAAATATGACATATTCATATTCAGTGAGATGAGATGAAAAAAGTATATACTAGAGATGGCAACAGGTCGGGTTTGGGGCAGGTTTGACCAAACTCGCACTTGTAAAATTTGAACGAGTACCTGACCCGGAAAAAATCCGCTCAAAGCGGGTACCTGCCCTGCTCAAAACCCGTTGAGTACGAGTTTTACCCGACACTTGACCCGAAAACTATCCAAAATACAAAAAAGAAAAAAATTGAAAATGTCCCTAATGTATAATAGTAGATGTAATTTTTTATATATTATATATAACGTATAATATATAATTACCTACATAATTGTTTTAAATTAAAACTATTTTAATGTTTTTTGTTACAAAATAATTTATTTATATTTATGGTATGGGTTGGGAACGGGGCGGATATAGGTAAACCCGTACCGGACCCGCACCCGGCCAAAACCCGGGAAAAAACATGTACCCGACCCGCACTTGTTTTTGTTGTTGCGGATTTTACCCGTTTCGATCGAGACGGGTTAATCGGGTAGCCGTCGGTTCGAGTATTTTTGTCATTCATATACAACAACTAGCTACTACTCGTTTCTAGGCCCCATATATATGAGCTGGATCATATGAGAACTAACTCTTTTATGGGAACGTGAGAACTGAGTTTGTCTATTGAAAATAAGTGAATGTCCAATAAAAATTGTGATATTCAATGAAAGTGAATCTCCAACGGAAATAAGTAAATGTCCAACGAAAACGCTTTGTTCATTCAAAATAAATGAATGTCCAATAGGAAAATAAGAGAATGTTGAGTGATTTCATGTTCTCACGACACATTTAGTTCTCAACCGATCCATTTTCTATATATATACTATTTATAGATAGTATATATTATCCATGATTTTCTGCTACCAATTATGGCGATATATTTTTTCTCATGTATATATGTATATCCTCTCCCACGGATATGAGCATTATCTAGATTTTGGTGGGTGTAGTAAATAATTAATAATGTGTTAAAGTTTAAAGATAAACATATTGGTTCTTTTGGATAGAAGTAGAACACTATCATGTTTATCTAGAGATCTTGATGAGCTGATGATTAATACCATGCTAAAAAGTATTGATTATTGAAGAACATGCAATATTCAAATTTTGGGGTAGCAGTACGTACTAGTAAGTAGTAACCCAGAGAGTGTCTAAATCCTCTTGGACAATATTAATAACAAGTTTGGTGGGTTTTACTAAAATGAGGTGGTCCAAACCTGTAACTTACGTGGCAGATCATCGGAATCATCAAATTTATGATGTACGATCGCCGTCAATTGCCACCTCCTAGTAATAGTCCTACACTTGATAATCCCAATAACAAATTAGGACCTTTCAATTCTTTTTTCTGATAAAACTAGTTAATTGATTGACTTTTGATTATTTATTTTTGGCGAAATTACACATAAGTACATAAAACCATATATCACTCTCACGTAAGTATACTCAAATATAAAACTCGATTTTGCATTCACGCAAATTACATTTTGTCTCACTTAGCTCTAATAGCGTTAAATCTAACAGAATTTTGAAATAAGAAGACTAAAATATCCTCAATAGTTATGATTTGAAATTAGACCGATTGAACACACAATTTAGATGTAACAAAATATCATTATTCCTAATAATAATGACCATCACCCGATAATAGTAACTCGCGTTAAAATTCTGTTTTGAGTTACGATGTGAATAAAGTGACACACAATTTTCTAATCCCAATGACAAGTTAGGACCTTTCAATTCCTTTTTTTAATTATAAAACTAGTTGATTTATTGATTTTTTTTATTATTGATTTTTCTCATTCCGTCACCTAGGGGTGTTCAAAACCAACTGGGAACCGAGAAACCGACTGAAACCGGGCAGAACCGGCCTGGGAGAAACCGGAACCGGTAAAAACCGGCCCAAATTCGGTTGGAATTCGTAAAAACCGGTAGTGAACCGGTCAGTCTGCGATTTTTGAATTGATTAACCGCGGTTAACTGGTGAAAACCGATAACATATTGCACATACACGTGTTTTAATCTCAGCCGTTGATGAAACCTCATCAACGACTGTCGTCCCTCCACGCGGCTCCTCTTCTACCATATACCTGTTGTCTGACTCAGCCCTAATGTCGCAGCTCCTCGCCTCCTCCTGCCTCCTCGTCTTCCGATCCTATCTATCCACTCCATTATTCGTTCTCTCGCCTCTCGGTCTCACACTCTTACTCTCTCTCACACGACAAACAAATATCTCTCCTCTCCTCTCTCCTCTCAGTCTCAGATCTGCCTCTCTCTCTCTCTCTCTCTCTCTCTCTCTCTGTCAAGCTCGAGTCTCTCAAGTCTCGACTCCCTCCCTCACTCTCATCCTCCACCATGCAGCGCCATCCTCCTCCTCTCTTCTCACAGATTCAATTCCCCAAAAAAATTTCATCATTGTTTTTGTACTTTAGGGTTTGGAAAGCTTGTATGTGGTCTTCACCACCGCCGTTCCCTCCTTGCCCTCTCAATCGGTCCATCCCATCGACTCCAAAAGCCATCCTCTTCTCTCTTGTTTCTGTCTCTGTATCTCTTCTCTTCACTCTCCAGTTTCCTCCCCTCTCCTCTCCGTGGTCGTCCCTTGAATCCTCCGCATTTAATGTGGCAATCTTCGACGCAGAGGCCCATACTTTTTTCCCTGAAAACGTATCCTCCGCATTCAATGCGGGGGATCTCAGTCAAATCGTCTTCCCGTTGTGACTGGACCCAGTGGAGCCATAAGAGAAGGAGCGGGGAAAGGGATGGAGTCTCCCAACGAGAGAGACTTGGAAGTCTGGAACTGGACCTTCAGTTTTCTATAAATAGAGACCTAAATCCAGCTTCCAAAACCATATTCGAGTTCAAAATACACATATGGAGGTAAGATCTCTTCCTCTTTTCACCATTTATGCAATGTTTTTCCTAAATTTCATGTTCTATTCTTCGATTTCTTCATTGTAGGGTTATGAAATTAAATTTTACACAATTAGGGTTTGTGGTTTAAAAATTAGGGTTCCAATTCGTTTCTGCAATTTCCGATTTATATAATTGGGGTTTCTAAAATTAGGGTTCTGATTTGTACAATATTGGGGTTCAAGATTCGTTTTAGGGTTTTTAAAATTAGTGTTCTGATTTGTTCAATTTTGGGATTTCGTATTTAATTTAGGGTTTCTGCTTTCTATATTTAGGGTCCGATAGTTAGGGTTTCTTGATGTTTATTACTATTATGTCTTCTGATTATTAATTCAATGTTATGTTCTGTGTGTATAAGGAGGAGCTACTGTTGGAGTTGAAGGTGAACTGGGAACAATATCTGTTGGAGCTGGAGTAGATGGGTCAGAGCCACTTACAGCAGCAGCTCCTAGAGGTGGAGGAGGATCAGGAGATAGGGATGCAGGTGCAGTTGCTGCACCTGCATCCCATGGTAAGACCCGCAAACCCCGTAAATCTCGTAAAAAATCTGTTACAGTTAAGTCTAAAGCTTGGAAACACTTTTCAAAACTTGATGTTGATGGTGAAAAAAGGCTAAATGTTTGCATTGTAATGGTATTTTTGCGACTGATCCAAACTTAAATGGAACATTTTCACTCTTAACCCATATTAGAATTTGCCCAAAAAATAAGGATAATATTGATAAGAGACAAAAGCTATTATTGTTTAGGAGTGAAGCAGGAGGTGAACTAACATCTTGGCATTTCGATCAACAAGCTTGTCGAGATGCTCTTGCCAAGATGTTAGTAACTGCCATTTAATTTTGTGAAAGGTGTAGGGTTTAAACTGTTTATGAAAATTTCATGTCCTCTTTTCAAATACCATCTAGACACACATGTTTAAGGGATGTTTTTGAATTATATGAATCTGAGAAAGCAAAGTTGCATGCATATTTTACTTGTTGTAAACCGAGAGTGTCGTTAACAACTGATACTTGGACTTCTAATCAGCATCGAAGCTTTATGACTCTAACTGCCCATTATATTGATGTTCATTGGGTTTTGCACAAGCAAATCCTCAATTTCTGTCCAATTCAGTCTCACAAAGGCAAGGATATTGAGGCTTGTTTGAATTCGTGGGGTATTGACAAGATCATGACCGTAACTGTTGACAACGCCAGTGCCAATGACAAAGCGATAGAGTATCTGACTTGTCGCATGAACTTGCTGTCCACCAATGTTTTGGGTGGCAGGTTCTTGCACATGCGATGTATTGCTCATATCATCAATTTGGTGGTAAGTGATGGTATTAGTATGTTGGGTACATCAGTTGAAAGGGTAAGGTTTGCGGTAAGATTTATCAAACTCTCTCCTTTACGATTATCTCGATTTAAAGATGTTGTTCAAAGAGCTGGTATTGATTGTAAGAAATTGCTTTGTCTTGATGTTTCCACTCGTTGGAATTCTACTTACTTAATGCTTGATGCTGCTTGCAGGTTAGAAAAGGCATTTGAAAGGTATGATGTTATTGATCCTATCTTGGGGATTGAGATGGAAAGGAAATTGAGGAAAGACGGTACACCTCTTGGTCGACTAACTTATTCTGATTGGTCTGATTTAAATTCATTTATGTCGTTCTTGAAAAAATTCTATAACATCACTGTTCGTGTTTCTGGTTCTTCATATGTAACGTCCAATTCTATATTGGACGAGATTAGTGATGTTTTCCATTTTATTAACACGGGTCTCTCTAGTGAGAACAGAGACATGAAAAGCATGGCAAGTAAAATGGCATTGAAATTCAATAAATATTTTGCTGATCTTGAAATGCTTAACATGTACACTTTTATTGCACCTGTTTTAGACCCTAGAAAGAAATTAGATTGTGTTATTTACATGATTGAGCATATTTATCCTCTTAATCTTGCTGACCAACTAACACCTTGTGTCAAACAAGCTTTGGGTGATTTATTTGTTGAGTATGTAAAACTCTATGGGGTTGTTGTGGAGAGTACATCACAAGCATCATGTTCTACTGCTGATGACCCGGACAGCCAAGTGTTGTTCACCCAATATAAGAAACAGAGGGTCGAAGAAGAAGGTAGTGTGAAGTCAGAACTTGAACGATATTTACAAGATCATGAGGAAGAAAATTCAACTTCATTCGATGTCTTGCAATGGTGGCGTATGAATGGTCATCGATATCTAGTCATTACACATATGGCTCGAGATATCTTGGTCATTCCTATTTCCACCGTGTCTTCGGAATCGACCTTTAGTACTGGAGGGAGGATCATAAATGATTTTAGGAGCTCTTTGAGCCCTACAATTGTACAATGCCTAGTGTGCACTCAGGATTGGTTGAAGGTTCCATTGAATACAAAGGATTTGGAAGAAGAGCTTCATAAGCTACAAAGTGTGGAGGAAGGTAACTGTCTCTACTCTACCCTTCTCTTTTTTTTTAAGTTTATGTTTAAGACTGTTTCTGTTTTCGATAGATTCTAATTTCAGTTTCTGTTTTGTAGAAATTGGTGAAACGGCAAGTCCCGTTGGTGCCCCTTCTCTCGTATGAAACCTTGAAGATTGAAGACTTTTGTATTTTTGTGAAAAATGTAACTTTCTCTTGGCAAATACTTCTATTTTTCTGCACATTCTAATTAGTAATTAGGTTCCTGTTTTGTTAATTGTTATTAAGATTATAAGGTTTTTTTGTTAGTTTTTATTAAGTTTCTGTTTTGTGCATGTTCTAATTAGGTTTTTGTTTTGTTAGTTTTTATTAAGTTTCTGCTTAGTTAATATTAAACTTCTATTTTTTTTTGCACATTCTACTTAGTTTTTTGTTTTGTTAAATTTCTAACTTTATATTTCTGTTTTGCAGAAATTGGTGAAGTTCAACAATGCCCCTTCTCTTCTCTCATGTGAAAGCTTGAAGATTGAAGACTTTTGTATTTAAGATTAAGTTTGATAATCATTTGGAAAGCTTGATGAAGCTTGTTGTAAAATGATGTATTGTTAACAGCTCTGAACTGTCTAACTCTCTATTTGGTACTAGAATATACATTTTAGGTGTGTTGTATCATTAGTGAAAGACCAGATTGAGGACCTTTGAGCCCTCTCTGATCAATCCTGAATGGTTTTCACTATTAGGTAAGGGTGTTTTTTAATTATTAGGGAGTAATCAGATTGAGTGCCTTTGGGCACTCTCTGATCCATCCTTAATAGTTTTTCATCCTTAATGAAAAAAAAATAAAATATGAATCTTGTTTGTGTTATTTTCAATTTCACCAAATTTTATAGAAAAATATGCTAATTTATGATGTTTGTACCGGTTTCGGGTAAACCAAAAAACCGGTGTAAATTTCCGGTTAACCGGCCTCTCGATAACCGGCCAATATCCGGTTGGTTTTGGTTTCTAATTCTGGAAACCAAACATAATCGGTCCGATTTTCAATTCCTAGCACCGGTTCCAGTTAATCGGGAATGAGCACCCCTACCGTCACCAACTCCTCAACATGCACGGGACAGTCAGTAAATTTGAGAATTGTTAATGTAAAATTATGTTGGAATTGCACACTCTTTATTGAATCCTAATATTTATACACTGCGCAACAGGCAATATGTTAAAAAAAATTCAGTTGTAGTGATGAAAGTGAGTTTTGTCAGTGGTTCAAATCTTGCAATTCACAAACTTTCATTTCATATTTATGAAAATCACCATTTATTTCATTCTTTCAATTATAGACCAGTATTAGCAATTGTTAATTTATTCTTTTCAAAAGTGGACGTAAACACACCAAATTTATTTACCTCCACTTGAGTGAAAAATCCAATTGAATACAACTCGACTCAAAATTATTTTGACTCAGATTCACATGTATTTAAACCCAAATTCGTCTCATCGTAAATTATAATTAAAAGTTAAAAAATATATATGTACAAATATATTAAGTAAATTAAATTTTAAACGAATCAACTCATTAGTCTATCAAATCTCAAAAAATTAAGCTCAAGTTCGACTCGTTTATTAAAGAATTCAAATATTTAAATCGAATTCAACTTGTGTTAAATTACAACAATTTTAATCAAATATTTAAAGAGCAAATATTGAAAATACTCATAAAATTTCAACTCATTTAAAAAGAAATATTGTATAATTTTCAGTTTTGACTAAATCTCGGTATCCTCCACCAAGGCTACTTCATAAATTCTGCAAAATTTGATTGTTGAACAGATAGGAATTACAACAAAATAACGGCGACGGTAGTTTTTTTGTAAAAGTAATATAATACACCCGATATGTTTTATAATTTTCCCTAATTAATCGGTCATTATTTCCGTGATTTATATTTAGTATTTATGTAAAAAAATAAGTAAAATATACATTAGAGTATTTGACACTTTCAACTCTCTATGTTAATTGTTCAAGGATATAATGTTGGACAAAATAGATTAAAAATGGCAAAGTTGACATATGTGTTAACTAGTTAATGGGTCAACTTAAGCCGTGAAATTTGGAACGCTTCGACTCGACCTAGAATAATGTGAAACTCGTTTAAATAATCTAGGATAACATATAACAAATGTAATATTTTCAAGTAAGAAATTACTAACAAATTCTTGACGGAACATTTAGTAAGTATATATATCATGAGTCTATTGAGATGTACTACACATAATATATTAGACCAACAAGGTGCTCACAAATTTTACCATATAGCTCGAAATCAAGTGGTGGGTCTCAACAGATCCGTCCAAATCGTGTCCCTAATCAAACGTTTTATTAATGTGTCTTATCGTAAATGTCATATAAAAACTCCGAAACATACTACCTTTAAGAGTATGGTCAATAAAACTACGCAAATAGTGTATTATCATGAACAGTACGTTGTGAAGAAACATAAAAATCATGCATGAACAATATGAAATATACGACCAGACATATTCAAATTAATTGTTCTCGTTCCTATCTCTCCATATAATAAGATATATATTGTAGCTAGCATGGAAACAAATGTTGTCACGTCCCTGTATATATGTGCGATGTTTGTTTTGTTTCAGGTAATTGCCAGGTTGTTTCCTATGTCATGTCATCTATACTATATTTACTTCTTCCATGTTCTTGCCAATCATGCAAACTCGCCCACCATGCATGAACGTACTCATATATATATATATATATATATATATATATTCTTAAACATGATCATGCATATTGTTTGACGATTGGTAATTAAGCACTTGAGCTTGGGATCAAATGTCCTGTATTTGAGTCACGTTGCGTTATCTCGTCTTTGCTTCCAGCTTCTGTTGTACCTCTCTCTCAACTTCTGTTGGGTCTCTCTTTCCCGATGGGATTCAAATGTCAATAAAGAGCCCCCTTTTACATAAAAATGTGTCTTGAGCCCGTTATTGATACAATAATCTTAAGAATCACAAGTTTGGTGATGTCTTGCTTCATTATAGCATAGTTGATCTCAAGTTTTAATAGCATTTGCCGATAAAAAATTATATTATTAGTACATTATCTGCTCATTTTGAACAAACTTAATTTCTAAATTTGTTCATTTACTTAGTAATGTACATTCAATTTTATAAGAATTTGGGACTTGTCCGATTAATAGTACTTGATCAATTTCTTATCAGTTTTTTTATTAATGATTTATATTTCGATCTTGATTGATCTTCAGAATATTCTCTCCCTCGATTGATCAGTAATTCTCGATTTAGAGATTTCTTTTTTACATTTACTTTACCATCTCCGCCTTCATCGTTCACCCATGTGATCTCTATCAGTAAATCAGGACACAGGTTGTCATCTTCAACCACACACACATATATATAGAATGGTTAATTATATTTGACACATGTGTAACCCATCTTTTTCTTTGAATGTGCAACATAAAATGAATGTTTTGTAGTTTCCCAAATAATGTTAATTTTCCTTGTTGGTTGTATGTTAAATGAATCTTTTGTATCTTACCGCATAATGTTGACGTACAGATCACCATTCCTACACATAACTAAAAACACAGTTGTAACATTTAAGTGGTGCTTTAAGGATCGAGGACCACAAATGATCTTGATCCTCGAGACAGCTATGACCACATGGGGTTCGTGAATCATGAGAATCACATATCTTAGATCCAAATTATTACAAGTTGTTCGGTTTCATAGACCAAATCCAATTTTGCATGAATTTCATGTTGTCCCTCTTAATTAATGTTTAAGTTTGATACATCATAGTGTAATGATGCAATGCAAATCGAAAAAGTGTCGAATTCTGACAAATGACTAATGTTTTTTGAGCAAAAAATGCATTTTGAGCAAAACTCATGCTTCACCATGATGTATGATGGATTTCGACCATCCGAGCTCATATTGGGGGTCAAAATCACACTTTTAGAAGTTTCGAACACTTTTTCGCAATTTTAATAACTTATTTTTTTCCAATAAGTTTAGGATTTTTTTTCTCTAATTAGGTTTTGCCTATTTAAGTACTTTTATACGTTTTTGTTATTTAATTTTTGAAGTTTAATAAAAAAATTCGAGATATCTCTCAAATCTATCATCTTCAATATTATTGCGAATCAACAAATCTTGTTAAAAAGTTATTACTAGTCACGTACGCTACCTTTTATAATATTATTTGTATACGTGTTAATTTTGCCAATATTATCTCCTAATTTTTTTTTATAAGTATCTTCTGTTTCTACGACTCTAATACAATGTTATAATCAACTTGTTTTCAGTTACATGTCTTTGGTGTAACAAAAACATTAATTAATTCATTCTACACATGATTTTAAATTAATAAATTAATTAATAATGTGGAAGGCAAACTTATTTAGTTTGAATTAAATATTATGTCTCGAATCCCTTTTGTCATTGTATCATACTATAATGCATCATTGATATTTTATTATTGATTTATGAAAATTAAAATAAACACTTGATCATTCTTGAAAAATAAAAAGTTATGATTAAAATATTATTTGATGAGAGAGGGCACTACTCCGTTTTAAAGCAAATATTGTATGAGAGTGTAACACTCCCAATCAGCCTATTTTCGGTCACATGTCTTTCATGTTTTAGAAACCTAATTAATTAACAAATCAGAATTTTTTTATATGATTCAAAGTCCAAATCACCTATTTAACGGTGACATGTATACTAAAATATCTAACGGTGGCAACTAATTAATAAAATATTTGGCATCTACATTTTATTCATAATTAGTTTATAAAAATAAAAGTAGACAGTATCTATAGTACAAATGAAAATTAAATTTTGATTTTGAAGTCAAAACAACATTTTACTGCAATAGCAGAAAAATAAAAAGTAATCGAAATCAGTTATTACTTTAGGTCAAATGAATTGTAAATACTATTTATCTCCCTCATAAAATAATGTGGGTGAGATTTAATTTCATTTATGAGAAAATAGTTCCAGATCCAAATTATTAGATCAAAATTAATTACATTTTTTTAATTTACTTTGGAAAGACATTTCTATTAACAGTTCCAAATTTAAAGGATTCTGAGAGAGAAAATGTAATTAAGCATTGGAGGCGGGTCGGTGAAACGACAAAAAATTCGTCAATACGACATTGAACAGTAAAAAAAAGCAACGTTTGTGGTTCCCACCACCGCTGCACCGCCACGTGTCCGGTACAGTGCATTTTATAAAACGACAACCTTTGTCTCTCTCGTTCTCTGTGTACGATTTCGTTTTATATCGTAGCTTCGCTCCTCTGCCTCAGGCCACACAGAGCAGCGACGTGTTTGCGAACCGTTCGAAGCTTAACCAAATCGCTTTGCTCCACAGCCTCTAGAGCTCGTCAATGGAGACCAAAGGGTTTGTGCTCTATCTGGTTTCTGGGTTTTCTCTGGCGCTTCTCTCTGTGCAGTACATCAGCGAGCTAAGCGACGAGGGCTTGAAACAGAGTGCTCTGTTTTCGAATTCGAACTCCACCGTGGACGCGTCGGCTTCAAAACGAGTCTGGCCTGTACGATTTCTGCGGTTTATGTGCATGCATGTGATTTTGACCCTATTGATTTGGGTATTTGGGGGAGTTTTGGTTGATGGTGGTTTTGTTTGATTCTGGGTTGTGCAGGAATTGGAGTTTAGTTGGAGGATTGTGTTGGCGACGGTGATTGGGTTTCTGGGATCTGCTTGTGGGACTGTGGGTGGAGTTGGGGGAGGAGGCATTTTTGTTCCGATGCTCACTTTGGTTGTTGGGTTCGATACCAAATCTGCTGCTGCAATTTCCAAGTGTATGCTTTTTTTTACTGATTTATACACATCAAAGACTCGATTTTTACTAGTTACCAAGTTATTGGGAGATCATATAATGGTCTTGAATAGGCCAGATATGATTTGTTTTTTGGGAAAGAGTTCAAATTAAACTTGTGGGTATGCAATGTTTGTTTGATCTGAGTAATTGTTGGAGTTTTCATGACTAGTAAGGTTGGTCTCTTAGTTGTGTAGTTTGATTTTTTACAAGATATCAAAGTCTACGTGATTGGACGTGACTATGATTTATGTGTAGAAATCGAGTTTTAAGCTTCTAACTCGCTTGTTTTGAAGCGAAGTTTGACACTAAATCGACTTTCTTTGGGTTCGTGAGGTTCCAAAATTCCAAATTGTATCTTTTATACGCGGGACTAGTGAAAATGGTGTTGTATTCACTAGGAAGAACCATTTTATTTGGTTTTGTGATTGACAACTGGATATTCTGTGTGAAGGTATGATAATGGGGGCATCAACTTCATCAGTTTGGTACAATTTGAGGGTTCCACATCCAACAAAGGAAGTACCAATCTTGGACTATGATTTGGCTCTTCTGTTCCAGCCTATGCTTATGCTTGGCATCACTGTTGGTGTGGCCTTGAGTGTTGTCTTCCCTTATTGGCTCATCACTGTGCTCATCATCATTCTCTTCATGGGTTTGTAAATGAAACTTCTACTCTTTTATTTTATTCACCAGTTCTTGTTTATTTATCAGTTTGTTTTCTTAACAAGTGCCGGTTAATGGTTTTTCGGCGTTGACAAAACAAGCATGTCTTTTTCTGGGTTTTATGTGGAAACAGGTACATCATCAAGGTCCTTCGTAAAAGCCATTGAAATGTGGAAGGAAGAGACCATTTTGAAGGTTTGTTTTTGTAGTTAATGCAATGTATTCAAGCCATGATCTTTCCATCTTCCTGTATATGTTGCATCATCCTCTATTAGCTGAATTTTAACTTTGTCAATCCTGAAAACTGCAGAAAGAAATGGCAAAGTCACATGAAACTGTCAACTCCCGAGGCGAACGTAAGTAACTTGAACTGAAACCCCAAGATGGAAATGCTCTATTTCTGCTTACCGCAAAAATTTATAATGTCGAGTTTTGTTTTGCAGTTCTGATTGACACAAAATACGAGCCATTGCTTCCTAAGAAAGAGAAAACGGCATTGGTGAGTGAAGCCTCTTTTTATTCGTATACGGGTTTTCATCTTTTAATACGATCGATTCAATTGATATATATGGTTTTTCTTTCATCACAGCAAATATTTTGTTTCAACTTGAGGTGGAAAAGGCTTTCGGTGCTCATTACCGTATGGATATGTTTCCTCGTTCTACAGATCTTCAAGGCAAGTGAACTATCACTCTTCACCTCTCTTACATTTTCACAACCGGTTTAAGTATCTGATACTTTTCTTTCATGCAGAATGATTTAGCCGTCTGTAGCACATGGTATTGGGTGTTTTTCTGCCTACAGGTGCAAAAATGTTTCCTTTACGCACCAAGTTGCCTTCTACTTCCTATTGTTAATGTGATTCTCAATCTGACATCTCTTCATTTGTTCAGTTCCCTACAGCATTTGCTGTGTTCGGATATGAAGCCGTTAAGTTGTACAGAGAACATAAGAAGCGAATGAGTGTAGGCAACACAGAAACCATCTGTGAGGCTTCCATAGAATGGACTGCACTACACATTACATTCTGTGCACTTTGTGGCATCTTAGGAGGCACAGTTGGGGGTTTGCTTGGTTCTGGCGGAGGATTCATCCTCGGACCTCTTCTCCTTGAGATCGGTGTCATTCCTCAGGTTTGAACATTACATTGAAATGATGTAGATCATATCACTACTTATTAGCATTAACACAACTAGGAATAGAAATTAGTCGGTTTGAGGAGGCATAATGACAGAAAAACCGATATTGGAATCTGTTTGTGTATCCTAAATGTGTTCTATCCTTACAAAATTGTCTGAACCAACATTTATGTTCCATGCATAGGTTGCTAGTGCCACTGCAACATTTGTGATGATGTTCTCATCATCTCTATCCGTGGTAGAGTTTTACCTGCTCAAGAGGTTCCCAATGCCTTATGGTACTTTCCTCATTTCATTTCGTGCTGATTTTAGTATTCTTGCAATTGGATCCTGACTGCGATAGCTGTTAAATTTCTTTTGCAGCTCTGTACCTCACATCAGTGTCAATCCTGGCCGGCTTCTGGGGACAGTACTTCATAAGGAAACTAGTTGCAATACTAGGGAGAGCTTCAATCATCATATTCATCCTCTCCGGTGTCATCTTCGCGAGTGCTCTCACAATGGGTAAAGATCTCGATTTTGTCATACGAACAAACCCAATTGCTGCAATACTATAAACTAAGTAACAATCTTTTCTATTTTTAAAACTCTATTCAGGTGTCATTGGCATTGAGCAGAGCATCAAAATGATACACAATCATGAATTCATGGGGTTCTTAGGATTCTGCAGCAGTCATTGATCTGCAGATTGAAGTGAAATCAACCAAACAGTTTGTGGATTATTTGTTTAGAGAAGGAGCTGTGGAGAACTGTTGGTCAATTTAGAGTTGACCAAACATGAACCATAGGGTCATGAGAAAAATAAATGGACTGAAGTGAACCATCTGTTTCATTAGTTTCTTAGTGTTAGCTTTCTCCATTTCTTGCTGTTCAAGTAACAGCATTAGGGTCCTTCATGTATTTGATATTTTTGTTCACCATCTAAATTAAAACAATGGTTTACTTTACTCATGGGTGTTTCTCTCTTATCTTTGTAAAATTTAAATATCTAGATATATACAAAACAATTTTATTGGGTTAATATGAATGTGCATCTTTATGCATACTTATCATTTATGTGATCCATATGTAGGTGTGTATCTCTATGCGTTCTACTTCTTATCACTTATCATCCATTTGTAAATGTATATTTGTATACGTGCTTATCACTTTACGTTTAGTGCAAAGGGTGAAATTATGATAATGTACCAACTACTAAGTACTACTGATCTTAATTAGTCTTTATCACGTACCAACTGGTACTGCTGATCTTGCCTCCATTGTTATTGCGCCAAGTTTACTGTGAGAAACATGTTTTCACGAGCTATTTCAATTCCAAACAAACCAGTTAGAGGAGATTAATAGTTTATTAAGATGTCAATAAGGTTAGTGGCCAAAGGGATCAAGTTTGGTTATCAAGAATTGAATGATCACGACATTTTCATTTAGACAATAGAAATGTATTTATTAACATTTATTACATACAACTTTTTTTAACCAAGCAAAAAAATATATATTTTGTTAATGATAAAAATACGTTATTAATTTTCATTTCTCACGAGAATGTATGTATTTTAAAATAAATGAATGTGATTCTAGAATTAAGAATTATTTTTTAAGAGTTATAAAAATACATATTATTAATCAAAGTTTATAAAATATTTTTGTTATTAAAAAAGTACCTAACATAATTTTGCAAAATGATCATAGAGATATCTGTGTAAGCATAAATCATACATTGGGCCGCCGAAGTGCCTATGGGTTTTATAACCCAATTTAAACTCATACGGAGTTATAAATCTCAATAGTAATGACAATATTGTAAGTCTAAGAGAAATTTAGTAATCCATATTCTCAATCACACCAAATTGGGATCATATCTTCGTTAAGTTCAAGACTTTTTACCTTTATAAAATGACAGGAAGACAGTAATCTCAGTCTTCTATCTCATTGAATCAGAGATATCAAATCCACGTTAAATCTCGAAAATTTTATCATCCTATACCCACTTCTACTTGGACCTCCACCTTCACCAAGGTATCATTTCCTTTCATCGCTCGGATGTTAGGACTAAATAATCTTTAAGTGTGAACAACATAAGAACTAAACTTTAATAATCCACGTAAAAAACATGAAAAAAGAAAAAAGAAATGATAGAACAGTCCATGACTTACTTAGAAGGACAACAGTGACCTTCATTTTCAGAAGCAGAGATTTGACCATTAGGAGCCTTCATCCTTTTTGTCTCAGCCTTAAATCAAATCACAAGACAACAAACATCATAAGAACCATAACTTGACCACTAATTTCTTTTATCAGCTTGAAATTGTTTTTTTCTATATAGTCGTCGAAAAGATTCAAACTCTGGCCACAAGACAAGTTCTAGTACTTAAACCACTAATTAAACTTAAATGACAAGCATTAAAATTGTTTCCACAAAACCTGCTCACTGAAATAGATTTCCATATTCATCAACTACAATGTAGTTAATCTCAAAAAGAACTCAAACAAATGTTATCCACAAACAATTCAGAAGAGTAACATGTCCACATGAAACATATATTTTTTTTTATAGAAATGAGGACTAATCTATAGGACACATGAATCATCAATGCACATTCATTTCCACAAGTACCTGATAAAAGCCATCAAGCAAGAGGGTTGGTTCTGAGGGAGCTTATAGGCCAGACTTGTACTTGAAGGAACTAGATCTGACTGTACCAGAGGGTTTCCCATTGAGGTCAGGTTCTTTGGCTGGTTTAGAATCTGCACTGATGGCAATTTTGCCTATTCCAATCTCCAAAGCCTCTATCTCATTGCTGTCCCTCTCTTTTTTCTCGGAAATGGACTTGTCTGCAGCTTGGTTTTCGTTGAGAGGCAAGGATGGTTCCAACAGCCGAGGGCCTGAGTTGAGCCAAGGATGGAGAAGGCACTGAGCTGCAGTGGGTCGCTTCTCGGGTACAAAATCAAGGATGGGAACTAGGAAGTCAGCCATATCATTTGCATCTTGCTCATTCAGCTCATATTTCTCCATTAGAACCTTATTCAAGGGCCAGAAGCGCAATCGACGAATATGCCTCAAATCACCATATCTATTGAAGAGATCCCGGGAATAGCGGCCACTCAGTGCAATCTGATTACTCAGTGTTAGACACAGCCCAGTTTATGAGGTAAACTTTTCATATAACTTATGGAAATAGGACTATCTTACCTTGCGGGGCATCATTCCGAGAAGCTCCATCATCAGTGCTAAGTGGTCCTACAGCAGAGACAAGTAAATAATACATGGGTTACATACATTTGAAAAAAAGTTAGTAATTCATAGCTTGTCTGTACATATGCACATCTCATATCCCATCAATATCGTTATGTTTTTCTTTTAAATGATAACAATGTAGTGGCAGAACTGCCAGAACATATAAGCTCATATATTTTTTTATCAGCTATAAGCTTTATTTATTTATATAATCACACGCTAGATGGAGTTTTCTAAAGCCATTCATGTCAGCCAGATGATTAAAACTTATAAGCATATCACAAGCTAACATTTGACCCATAAAATTTACGCCAACTGGATTACAGTTTATAAGATATCGGAAGGTGCAACCCTCTCCCCACCCAGTGTCCCCTCCCGAACCCCCGGACTCCTCTTCTCTCAATGCAAATTCATGCATTCCATCCCAATCTGACCCCGTTGAAAGTGCTAGGAAATCCTGGGAACTTAGTAAATTCATGGGTTTCACTTCTGAGGTTAGCGATGAGGTCATGATCCAAACATTCCAGCAGATCCAGTCAGAAAATAAAGCATCCTCGCTCCAAGTCGTTCCTTAGGTTGTTCTATTTGTATTTCATCTATGTAATCCATTTTCCTTGTATTGTTCCCAGAGTACCCACTTTCCATCTTGGGAATTAGCTCTCTTTTCTTTAATTTAATCGTTTTAATTGCTGATGTAAAAAAAGATATCCAATCCAATGAACCTGAGATATTTATTTCCACTTCCGTGTCACATGTTTCTCAAAATGGTTTAGATGCCAAACAGTTGACAATTAATAGAACACAATACAAACCAACAACATTCTAGTAATTCTACCTGACATCAGTGTCATACCATATTTGGTTTCTAAACGCCACTTAGCAAAAATAGATGAAGGTGGTGCCAAGTCATCACCTACTGTTGTCATTGTAGAGTAACAAGATGGGAACCATGACCACAAGGTGGTGATCATGTAGACATGAATTAGAAGATTAAAATATCAGTCAGTGACATGGCTTTTAGTTAGTCAGGGGCGTGCAACAACTATTCAGCTAAGAAAATAATCATTATGGATACACCCTTCGTACACCATAGAAATCAAGATGAGAACTATGTTTTTGCTAATATTCCTAGGTCAGAAGACCTTAGCACACCATACACTGCAAGAGATGAGACATTATTTGAAGAAAACATTTGCATTGGTTAAAAATGCAACAGTAGTTTCCTAAATGCATACATTCTAGAATTCTCATGATATTAAAACTAGTTACAGATTTCACACCTCATTTTTATGCCGTTAGTGACTTTTATATTATCAGCAAGCAGTGTAAAATATAATAATTAATACTTTTCAGACAGCATTCGTACCTCATCTCTGTCAAAGTTATCACCACTGTGAGGATCAAAGAGCACATCACCAGTTGCAAGCTCAAAACATATACAAGCAAAGGACCAAAGATCAGCAGAAGTAGAATACTTTGATCCCAGGATAACCTCAGGGCACCTGTACTGCCTTGTCTGAATATCATTTGTAAATTGTTTATATGTCCAGCATGCATTACCAAAGTCCACTAATTTGCATTTTAAATCAGCGGATGCCAAGAGCTTTTGCCTCGCAGAGCTGCGTCTGCTCTTACTACTCTGACTTACTTGGTCAGGGCCTTTTGTTCCATCGACATCTGATAGCCTATTAGTATGTCTGGAAGTAGTCGGTTGATCTTCAGTACAACCCACATTTGATTTTGTATGAACAGAAACATCGGTAGCACCAGAAATTTCAGGATCAGTCCCAGCCTCCCCAGAAATTTCCTTATCTACACATCCCTGAGCTGCTTGCTTAGCCTTTCTCCTAATATCTTTCTTCTGGCTTTTAGTCAAATCCCCATTTGAAGCCTTCGCAACCAAAGATTCAAAAGCTATTTTATCCTTGCTGTTCGGAAGAATGAGAGGGACACCGGATTTTCGGGGATCCTTAGCCGGATCGATCATCGACAATAGTAAAATATTCTCCGGCTTTAAATCAGTATGTATGATAGAGAGCTGTCTGTGCAAGTAGTCCAAACCCACCAAAACATGAAAACAGATCTCCTTAACCTTATTGATTGGCATCCCGCGATAGCTAGAATACTTTATAAGAGTCAATAGATTGTCTCCCAAATACTCAAAAACCATACAGACATGTTGCCCGTTCGGACCCGAATGCTTAAAATGATCCAGAAGTTTCACAACACACTTCTTGTCCTCTGGGTCTCCATCTGCAATCTGTTGCAAGATGGTTATCTCATCCATGGCCGCCTCAGTGTAGTGCTGAGCACTCTTTTGTACTTTAAGAGCCACATATCTCTGAAATTTCAAATCAACGAGAACAATTTCAGCTGGATAGCTAGATATGCACAATTACACGCCCTATTGTATACTTCCCGTCAAGTCATTTCTAAACAATGAACTTATCACCCCAACCGAACCAAGTGATTCCCAATTAAGCAAACCAAGTGGAAAGGAGATCCAAAGGTTCTCAGGAATCAAATTACTTACATGTACTAGTTTCTACTCTAAATCCTTCCTAGAGGTCAAAACAAGGTTCAGATATTCTTTATCTGGGCAACCAAACAAACAAATAGGAAACGAAAAACAAAAAGGAAGGCCAAAGATTCTCAGGTATTATAAAAAAAAATTACAGGCACCAGATTCTAAGGTCAAAACAAGATTCGAAATTTCCAGAACAAACAAAGGAAAGGAATTGAAAAGGTGTACTGATTGGTGGATGTCCCAGGCGAGCCAGACGGTGGAGAAATGGCCCCAGCCGAGCTTGGACTGAACCACGTAGCGACCGCTCTTGAAGGTGTCGCCGATTCGGACGGCGTGGTAGCCTCCTCGCCGGTAGTCCTCGGTCCCTTCGTCTTCGGATGTGTAATCGCTGCTCTCGCCGCTCAGCTCCTCTTCCCGAATCTCCTCCATTGCCGATCTGCGAGATCTTCTCCGACGGCACTGAATCGGATCTCGCCGAAAATGGAGCTTCTGTTTGTTTGGGATTATACGGACCGAGACGACGACGACGATGATGGGTGTAGAGTTCTTACTTTTTGTCCAGTTTTTTTCTTATTTAAATCAAGTTATTTACTGCTAATTATCTGTTACTGTTCTCTTCATTTCTGCAGATTTTTTTTTGTTTTGTTACTGTTCTGATATTGAATGCGATCTCACTCACTCTTTTGAAATCAGATATGCGATCTCAGTACTGTTGGTATTAATTTATTTTCTATTATTATTTAGGGTCAACTAATTTTGTTTCCAAATCCTCACCAACAGATACATATATAATGTCATATTTTTGAATAATATATACCATAATTATTAATGATGAGAAAATAGGATGTTAATTTGAAAATAAAAGCAATAAAGTTCATTGCGGTTGTAAAGTCATTTTTTTATTCTAATATTATTACTAAGTGTAGCACCGCGCGATGTGTGATACTACTTATAATATGTTATAAAATAATTAAAACTGATTTATATATAAATGTTTAAAGAGATCATAGAAAAACAACAAAAGCCATAAATAAAAAATCAGAGTCGTCCTCATCCTTTTTTCTGAGCAACCAAGCAAATTAAACATATAACAAAGAAATAATTGAATGAGGGTAAGGAATCAAGCAGTTTGGAAGATGGAAGTCTTCCGTCCAACGAGAGTAGCAACAACTGCAAAAGGGTTCTGAAGAGCTTGGTTAGCGGCAAAGTCTTCGGGAGGCCTCTCGGGAGCAGACCAACTTGTGACAACTTCTCCTGAAACCTGGACTCCCCCAAACCCAGGAAAATTAAAGATAAACGTGGATGGGGGACTTGATGCAAATGGAGGGTACTGGAGCATAGGTGTTATCTGTAGGGACTCAGATGGTCGAATAGTAGGAGCTCTCTGCAGACGCTTCTCGGGTCATCTCCATTCCGAAGAGATGGAGGCCATAGGTGTCAGAGAGGCGTTATCTTGGGCGAAAGGAAACAACTGGAGGGCAGTGGAGTTCGAATCTGACTGTCTTAGGGTGGTGGACCAGGCCGGGCAAGGGAAACAATCAACAAACATGTTCGGAGGCATCATATATGAGTGCAGACGCTTTCTCTCGATTCTAGACTTAGACTACTCTTTATCTTTTGTTCGCAGGTCTTGTAATAAAGTGGCCCACGAATTGGCCAAACATGCTTTAGCTAACAGTAGTTGGGATTATGATCAGGGGTCAGTTTCACCATCTGTAACTTCAGCTGTCCGGCTTGATGCCGGGTTTGTTGCTTTTAACCAATAAAATGCGCGTTTACTATTAAAAAAAACTTGGGATAATGACAGTTGACTACACCCAACTATGTCACGTTTCAAATTTAATACCCCAACTTCTAGTTTTTCATTTGGGATACCCAAAGATTAAATAAGCGACACTTAGCCTAACGTCTGTTAAATCTAACTGAATTAATATGTTAAAAAGTCTAAAATACCCTCAATAATTTTGGTCTGTGACTGGCCTGATTGGTTCAATTAATATAATTATGAAATTACTATTTCACCCCTAATTGAACAACTAATTTAACTAATAGTTTAAGGGCAAAATTGACTTTTCAATTATACAAATAATAATTATAATTCCTTAAAAAATTACATAAATATATTATCATTCATTATTAATTATATTATTAAACCCTAATCTATTACATAAATATATTATCATTCATTATCTCTACCTAATTAAACCTTAATCTATCTATTCTCTCTTCTTCTTCTTCACATACATGGCCGCCAAACGTTTTGAGCGCCGTCGGAGCTCCTCCACTGGCTCCGCTCCGCTCCCACCCCTCCCCTCCCCTCCCCTACCGACGCCATAATCTCCGATTACTTCCTCGGTTGGACCAATCTCCTCGGCCATCCCCGACTCGTCTTCTCCCCCTCCTCTCCTTCTCTGTCTGGCGCAACCTCCCCACAATCCCGACTTCTCTGAATTACGAATCATGGGCGCAACCTCCCCACAACCTCCCCACACCGCTACGCTAGTTATAGTGGAGGCGATTTCGATTGGGATTTTGAGCTCGATTTTGATTGGGGCTTGGAACTCAATTTCGATTGGGGCTTGACCAGAAGGAGGGCGACGAACAGGAGCCGGAGTAGAGCGACGAACAGGAGCCGGAGGAGAACGACGGCGACCCTGCGTGGGTCTGGGTCTTGATTGGGGTCTGGATCTGGAAGTGGATCAATCAATTGTTCTTGAAGACGAATTCGAGACGGGTGAAACGATTTCGATTTTTTTGGAGGAGGGAGTGCTTGGGAGTGGCTGTACGCGACTCCCCGACGAAGGGGATGGCCCCGGAGGCACCGCCGTTCCCCCATGATGGCCGTGGACGTCTCCGCCGAGAAGAAGCAGAGACGTCTCCGCCGTTTCGCCTCCTATTTCTTTCGTTTTCTTTTTTTTTTTTCAAATTTTCCATTTTTGTTGTAATTTTTGTATTTTTGATAATAATGATAATTTTTAGTAAATGATTTAATGATTATATAATTATTTAGAATATAATATAATAATTATTATTGATTAATAATATAACTATTTAATAATTATTACTGATATTATTGATTAATAATAATTATTATAATTAATTAATAATTAATAATAATATAATCAATAATTAATATATTTATTTAATTAATTATTAAAAAAGTATAATTATTATTTATATAATTGAAAAGTCAATTTTGCCCTCAAACTATTAGTTAAATTAGTTGTTCAATTGGGGGTAAAATAGTCATTTCATAAGTATATCAATTGAACCAATCAAACCAGTTACAGACCAAAACTATTGAGGGCATTTTAGACTTTTTAACATATCAATTCTGTTAGATTTAACCGACGTTGGGCTAAGTGTCGCTTATTTAATCTTTGGGTATCCTAAATGAAAATTTAGAAGTTGGGGTATTAAATTTGAAACGTGACATAGTTGGGTGTAGTCAACTGTCATTACCCCAAAAAACTTTTATGGTAAGAGAATTCGAGTAAAGATCCATAAACAAAAAACATGAATTGTAAAAGGTCACATGAAGAGAAAATATAGTTTTAAACATTAGTAAAAGATCATTACATGATGTCGTGTAAATGACTCTTCATTATTTTCCTCCTGAAAATCAACATAACGGGTTAGATTGTATAATCAAATTCACCAGAATGTGAAATTCAAATTAGTTTAAGAAAATAATTGTAATCCAACGAAATTATAATATATATTAAAAATTTTATTGAAATTAACAAATTATTTAAATCATAAATTCTAGAAAATAGAATATTACTCATTCTAGTGAAAGGGGACACCACGCAGCACATGTGCGAATTTTTCTTTTATATATGTATATAAATAAATTACCCTTTTTTGTTGTAGTGCTGGTCAATGAAGGTGGAGCAAATAGATTTCTTCTTTCTTTTTTTTTAACGAAAATTAATGTCAACTTGGGCCCTGAATTTTATGCGGGCCGGGAACTGAGCTCGGATCAACTATACCCTCAGTCAGGTCATGATGAATTTCATCCTGAGTTTAATTGAAATTATTAACGATTTATTCACTTTATTACCGACAATTATATCACATTTTCAATTTACTACGGTAAATTGTTTTAAATGGCAAAAAAAATTGTATATCATTTTATTCTAATGCTATTAAAACATATAAAAAACTGTTTGACTTTCAAAATTTATTAAATGTCGAAAATATTTCAGCATTAAAAAAATATTTTTTTTAACTAGTATTATTTATTTTACCGTCATTTCACTTGATCGAAAAACCCCTGATCCAATAGTTCTAGCCCCTCATCTTGTCCAGTAAGGCAAGATTTTGAACCTCAATGTTCATAAATAACGCCGTTTTCTACATTATTCGGTCGACAACGTCGTTTTTTGGTCGTCATTTTCTCTCAAATGACATGCAATAGTCCAGTGCGTCTTCAACCTCCAGCGTATGGCATGACAGAACTCCGATTTTAGCGATTTCAAAGCCAAATTGTTTGGAATTCAATTACAAACATGTTCATATGGAGAACATGTCTAAATATGAAAATAATGAAAAAAAAACACAAAAATAAGATTCACACATGTTCATTGGTTTTCACTCGATTGGGCCATTGTCAAAATTGGGCCTCTGTTGAAAAATGCTTGATGGGCTTGAGTGTAGATGATTATCGTCTAGATCCGTGTACCTGTGTGTTGTGGACCAAATCCAATTATGATGATTTAAATAAATACCCATGTCGGACAGTACTCTGTAGCCGGGACCAACAAACTCACTGCAACAGTTGCAGAACTAACTTGAATGAAGATAACGATACTCCATGCTTTCACTCTCTTCTTTCTCGCTGGGAAGGATCTCAGTGGAAGGGACGTGATGGATTTTTGGGTTATTCTAAGAAAGTTATGTGTAATTATTCAAAAAATAGATGATAACCGACAATCATATATATACCATCAAAATCTCACCGATGATCGTGCTTCTCGAATTTTAGATATTTGCAAATATTTAGACTTCATTTGGAGCATACTCGAATCTCACCGTTCTCTAAGATATAGAGGTCAAAAACAGGCTCCGTGAGCCTGCCTAAGCGTTTCTTTTTCCTTCTTTCTCTCTTATATGTGTATCTCTTTTTTCTCTTATTTATCCTTTTCTTTTCATTGTTGTGGATTTTTATGGTTTCTTTTGCTTCTCACTTAAGTATTAGTTTAATTTCATTAATAATATATCTCTTTTCTCTGAACAAAATGATAAATAACAATACTAATATTTGGCTTTGTATTTTCCATCCGTTTTGATTTTTACATATTTCGATCACATCCACCCTCTAATCTTAACACATCTCGATCCGACTCAACCATATCCAGAACGTCGGGTTTTCATTGAGTTCAAGATTTCTTGAGCAGAGCGAGTCATTTTCCCCTAGCCTGAAGAACAGTTGAGCAACCAAAAGAAAACAACAAGACAGTCCAAGAGCTACACATCAAAAACCATTAACTATTCATCAACTATTCATCAAGAACCAAATGTAAGAAATTAAAATTCATTCAAGTGTTGAAGACCATGCAAAACAAGCAACTCTAGGAATCAACATTCCTCACTACCTATGCTTAGTTAATATTCTAAATCAACCCTAAATGTAAAGTTAAGCTCCACTTCTATGGAAACGACGGTGGAAGAAGAGGAACACTAACACCACCACCACCACCACCGCCACTCCAATATGGTACTGATACACCTTCTGTGTTGCTGTAATCTTCCACATTGAACATATAGCTACACTCACCCATATTAATATTGGTTCCTCCTCCAACACTTGCTGGCCTGATCATGTTATTGGAGCAGCTCCTTATAGCATCCGACGAGCTCTCCACTGTCTCCTCTCCGGATACATCTGTTGATGTCATGACTTGCTTCTTCATTGTACCTTCTCCTTGCTCTCTCACCAGCATAGATTTTAGTTTCATTACCTGAACATGTACATATGCAAGGTGGAATCAGAAACTACCCATAATGAAACTGATTCGAGTGCATTCATGAGTTGTGATTATGGGTTTGATAGGAGTTTAAATTGTAAGTCTCGCGTCTCACATCAGACGACTATATATATGGAGTCAAGAGAAAAGTTGATATGCAACCCTATAGACTCATTTGAGAGAAGTCTTTGGGTTGCTAGGTAAACCTATAAATCTCTTTCTGGATCGGGTCAAGGGTTAGTGTAGAATCCACAGTTGAATTGTAAGGCAATTTAGTTTTAGAAGTAGCTAAACTGACATGCCATGGCGAAGGCTCCACATCGTTGAACGGGCTTCAGAATCATGAGCAACCCGATGTGCTATAGAGACTAATTAATATGGAGGAGGTTGTTAGAAATATTCACACAGAATATACCAAACTAGTCTTTTAAGTGAATGTGATGTATAATATGTATATAATGAATTGGTATTTTAGGTCAAGGGTTAAGACTATATCTTTTTCTTGGAACCTTAACTTTTTAAATATGGATAAAAAAGATTGTTCAAAATATACACGTTAGACTCATAACCTGTTTTAAGCTATAATATATAATGAAGCAGTCTTTTTTGGTGAAGAAGAAAGTTGTATGGTTAATTACCTCTTCTTGGAGCCTTAGCTTTTCTCTGGAGATGACATCGAATTCTTGCTTGAGGCCATCGTAGAGGCGCTCGAGCTGCTTGGTCTTCCACCTGGCGCGCCTGTTCTGGAACCAGACAGCGATCTGGCGAGGCTGGAGGCCAAGCTCCCTGGAAAGCTTCATCTTCCTGTCAGGGTCAAGCTTGATCTCCTCCTGGAAGCTTCTCTCCAGAGAATCTAACTGCTCGTTCGTCAGCCGCTTCTTCTTCTCCATGTTCATCATGCTCATGCTCATGTTCCCATAGCTCATATTCATGTTCTTGTCTGTCCCCTCAACCATCCCATGAAGAGTCTCTGCCGGGTTCTTCACCTCCATGCCTGAAAATCAGTACAGTCAAGGACAGCAACATGAAAATTCCTAGCATGTGTATGTGATCCATGAATGTTTCCAAATTTATATATGTCCTGCTAAAATGAATCTTGGTTGATCATGAATAAGAAGTGAAAATAAAGAGACAGAGAAGATAGATCACCTGAAAAGTGGTCATAGTTATTAGAGGTGTAGAGGAAGTTGAAGGAAGAGTCGGGCGGTCGGGTGCCAAACATTCTAAGGTTGCTGCTGCCACCATTCCAATGATCCATATTCAACACAAGAAGATTTGAAACAAAAAAGGAGTTTTGGTGGAAGTGAAATGGAAAAGTTGTGGAGTTGGGGTCACTTTTGGGGTGCAAGAAAGGTTATAACAAGGATGTGATGAAGACGGTGTAAATGGGTTGGCAAGGGAACAAGAGAGAGAGAGAGAAGAGAGTTGAATTAAAGGGTCACAATCTGGTCCCAAATGAGACATGTTGGGTTGCTCCTACATAACTCTGACACTATGTTCCTTCCCTTTCCCACGCCTTAGCCTCAACTATACTCAACACTACTGATCACTACAATTCCCCTCTTCCCTTCACTCACTAGTGCAATACCTATAACCTTATGCATGTGTGTTTATAGGCAGTGCTATATGCGACAGGGTGGGCACAAAGCATTTTGAGGCCTCAAATTAACAACATATTATAAATTCAAGCATCAACAAGAACGATATATTAGGGAGACCGAGTCTTATCAAGAAGAAGCATAACATCCCTCACATGCATGTGCATACAAAAGACTATCATTAGAGAATTATAGTTGACCCGTTTATTGAGAGAGCTCACCGAATCAAGTTTTGATACCATTTATAGGAGGGATCAGATAATATACATATTATACATCACCATTCACCCAAAAGAATAGTTTATCAAGAGAATGAGTCACCTCTGTTTACTTCATATAGATAATCTGATGTAAAACTTGGATTCGCATGTGTATGCGATATGTAATTATTCTATCCCGGGCGGGTGGCTAGGTAATTAAGGGGAAGAAAATACAACCTAGGATTAGGAAGGGAGTGTAGTGTGTATGAGTATGTAGTAGGACAAAAAAAGCTGCAATGCATAATGAGAGTAAGCAGCAATTAAGCAGAGGACAAATAAAAGGTTGGCAATGCCATAAACCACCCTATTGCTCCACCCTTAATTAACTTACACTAGTACTGCCCCAAAAGCACAAAAGAAGGGTCAGTCAGTACTAGTGGAGTGAATGCAAATCCTCTCTCTAGGGTTGGCTTGTTGAGATTGTCTTAATGAGCCATCATTGTAGGCCACAGGGAGTGACAGAATGGTATCTTTCTAACAACAAAACGTGCAAGTGTTAACGGTAAGGATGATTCATGCATATTGCCATTGACCAACAAATTCTATTGAAAGAGACCACTCACAGAAGCTTAATCTTCTTATTTTGATGCCACTTTTGTCTTTACAAGTATTTGCTTATGGATTGGGATCATACCACACGAGACACCCAAATCAATCATGTTAAGCTCAATCATAAGTCATACATACCATACAAATTTATTGATCTGACTAAATACATCGCGTCGAGCCTAAGCAGCTAAAATATCAGCCTTATTCGTTACGATTCTTTTTTCTCTTTTAAGACTCCTCTCAGGCGTACATGCAGGAATCGAATCGACCTATACATGCGAGCATATTTCAACCATCTCAAATGCTCTCTGGTCTGTGTGTGCATTAATTGAAAAGTTGAGGGGTCTCTGCATAAGCTGAAAACAACACCTCATGCACAAGATCCATGGAAAAAAAGCTTAGATTACTGTGAAAACTGAGAACCCAGTTCCCAAATTTCCAACTTTACGAGAGATCTCTAACTAGAAAGACAGAATCAATTGAATCAACCAATGCCCACAACAGCTAGTAGGAGTTATGTGAAAGAAAGCTCTCTGTGGCATTTCACCAAACACCTTGCGTGCATTAATAGCAAGAGAAGAGAATATATCATCTTCTTTTTGCTCAATACAAGGGTAAGGCTCAGAATTGCATCTGAGTGAATATTTTTAACCATTTGTGAGAAATGAGAAAGTTCAGGAGATGGTTTGTTCAATGTTATAGATAGTTGTTGCAGGATTGGAACTGTTCTTTTACCTCATCATCTTGTTCTGTGTGGCCCACCACATCAATGCTTTTCTGGGTTCTGATGTGATACTGATCGTTGATCATCAAGGACATTAACACCACTGCACATTTGACCTATGAATATGTATAGAGGACAGAGTAAATATTTGAGCTCATGTACATAGAGGAATACCATCATAAACTTTTAAACAAGAGTGAACACTTTTTACCCAAAACTGAAACCGAACCGGAATCCAAACCAAATCCGAACCAAAAAATCGAGAATCGTGGGTACTGGATCGGTTTTGGGTCTGAAAATTGAGAACCGAATCAATTTGGTTTGGTTTCGTTATGAGAGTGCATAAGCGCTAATTAAACGGTTTAGAACCGAACCAATTTTGAGAGTTTTAATTAGTATTTTTTGTATTTTAGTTTTATGTTTTGGCCTAAAAAGAGTTTAATTGTTGTATAATTTTCACCATAAGTTGAACAATGTATGAATATCACAATAATTGTATCTAATTAGGCAAAAGTATACAACTATACCAGAGAACCGTACCCTTAATTTCACAACTAATCATTCAATCGGGTCTAATTGATTAGAACTGAAAACCGGACCATAGAACTGCGCCCAAAACCGGACCCATGCCCACTTATTTGGTCCGGATTTGGGTCTCCAAAATGAAGAACCGATTGATCGGGTCTGGTCCGGCTATGACCAGTTTGGTCCGGTTCTGAAACTGTGCCCAACCCTACTTTTAAATGATACCCTTATTTATTTTTAACAAATTCATTATTAAATACACACATTTTTGTTAAAAATAAAAGGAAAAAATATATGCAAATTTAATCAAGGAAAATTACGTAAATTTACGGTAAACTTTTCATTTTTTGTTGCAGAAAATCACGGTTAACATTATTTTCAGAGCATGACGTAAATTAAAAGCCTCCCGTCAGAATTGATTGAAGGAAAAATCGCATATAACTACGGTTTACTTTACACTTTTTGTATAAAATCACGGTTAATTAATTTACTTATTTTTTGTATAAAACCACAATTACTTTTATTTTCAGAGTACACCGACTCCGGCGAGGAGTTGATCGGAGAAAGAGAGAGAACAGGTCAAATGACACACTTTAAAATTTTGAAGAATTTGGAGGGGAAATTTTAGTCACTTCATGATTAACAAGAGATAAAACTAACTAGAATATAACGGTGTGCTCTAAATATTAACTTAACCGTGGTTTTATTTGAAAAAAATTAATTAACAGTGATTTCATACCAAAAAAAATGTAAAGTTTACCGTAACATAATGCAATTTTCCCTTGAATCAATTCTGACGGGATGACTACAATTTACGTCGTGGTGATTCGGGAGAATATGAAAGTGACTCGGTTCTACGTCTCTTATGGAGGAAGCGGCGAGGCCTCAACAACAACAACAAAGCGTGGACGATGATATGTATTGAAAACGGTCGAAATTTCAAGAGTTTCACAAATTTATCTTTTGTATTTTTTTTGAAGGAAAAATGAATTTTATTAATTAAATAGCAACTAACCCAACATCAAGCCGGAAAGCTGAAGCTATAGATGGTGGGACAGACCCCTCACCATAATCCCAGCTACTGTTAGTTAAAACAAATATGACCAATTCGGGAGCCATTTGATTACGAGCAAAACAAATAACATAAGTTTTGATAATGGATAGTACGCAACACTGTTCGCTAATAATTCCTCCAAAGTTACTCAGCTCGACCCGTTTAGCATAATGTAGAGTCACGACCTCCAACTCATACGGATGGAGAAACCCCGTGATCTTGCTGCAGAATACTTTACACAAGCATCTCTGATACCTCCGGAGACCAATCGACTCAAACCAGTTAGCATCAAGCAGAGTCACGGCCTCCAACTCATACGGATGGAAAAGCCCCATGATCTTGTTGCAGACCGACTTAAACCAGCTTCCTCGATCAACCTTGCGATCAATATGGGCATCGCGATATTCAAATCCTCTCAGCTCATTGGGTTTAACCGGATCAACCCATCGACACCAATGACCCTTTGTTTCCTTCCAGTACCGATCTCAATAAGACACGTATTGGATTTTGAGCAAGTCGAGGCCCCCTAGTTCGGTGTGCTTGCATGAGTCTGCCCACCGACGCCAGATAACTCTGGTTCCCTCCCAGTACCAGCCTACCAACCAACCAAAAGCAAAACCCCCCATCCCTCCATGCTCCGTCGTCGCAACTCAGGCGCGACCCATCTGCAACTCCAACCTCATCTCACCCCATTCCAAAACCACCCGACCTCGCCTCCATCAAAACCCGATCTACCACCCGACCATACCTCCATCAGACCTAGATTTACCTTCACAAGAGCTCTACTCCTACCGCCGCACCACGCTGACGTCGCCACTAGTATCACGAAGACGTTAACACCCGTAGGAAATCGGCGTCGCGAGACTTCACTCAATTGTGACGAAAATCCTAAAAGTAGGGTACAAGCCGCCTTAATAAGAGCAAAACTGATTTTCTTCTCACGACTTGGTCAATTTTTCTTTTGTATTAATTTCTTATTTTTGTACTTTTTCAATTTTTGAATGGAAGAAAGAATATTTTCTATTTTTCTAAATTGAATTTTTTTTTAATTTGTGTATTATATTATTGGATTTTCTAACTTTTCATATATTCTACAGATATAACAACCTAATATAACTTACCTTGAAAAAATAATCTAATACAACTCTGGCTTGGTTGCAAGGAAGAACATGGGTCGAAGCCATATCCTAACAACACCAATTTTTTCGTATTAGTAATAGTGGTAATAATAATTAATATAATGATTATTAATAATGTTCTCATAAATTATTGTTTTTTTCAATGTCTCATAAATTATTTGTTAAATAACAATTATAAATGATTAATTAATACAAAAAAAATTGAGATTTTTTTTATGGAAAAAATTAACTATCTGTAGTAATAGTGCAACATACTGAAATTTAAGGATATCAAATAGTGTCAGCAATGGTGCAACACATTGAAACTTTATTAATTGCGACTGACATCAAGTCGAACCCCTCAATAAACAATGATAAATCAAACTTCTTACTATAGATTCAATCCAACTTATTTAAAGCAAATTTGGCAACCCTATGAGCACTTGAACTCGGAACAAAATTAATCAGAATCTAAAAAGGCAAAGCCACCACTAGTAAATATTACAATCTCCTAAGTTACCACCAATTGATTATGCAATCTCTTACCCAAAATACTCTTCACTACTTAGAGACAATCGGTTTTCACTACTACATGATTCCAACGATTGTAATTAAAACACCACAGAGCTTCTCTAACTTCCACGATCTCCACCTCAACTGGCTGGGGGATCCCTGCGAATCGTCTGGAAAACGCTACTACCACCCTTCCCCCATTCTCTCTACACAACGCCCCCACACTCTGCACGTTCCTGATCGAATCCACTCTCTCATCAACATTTATTTTAAAGTTCCCCGAGCTAGAGGTGACCACTTCGGATTAAGTTGTCCGATCCGCAAACTACCCTCAACTTGGGGTTGATTTGCCTCCATCCGCATCCTTATATACGACTTTGCTGCGACAATTACCTTAGATGGAAGAAAAGTCTCATCGTTCCATATGACTTTGTTTTTTCCTCCCCAAAATTTCCATATGAACATTGTGAATATCGATGTCTCATTTCCTCACACCACGAGTTTCAGTCCATCACATTTGGGTCTTTCCCTACCCGTTTTAATGCCTCCTACAATTCGATCATCTCACATATTTGTCACCTCTAAACATTTTAGAAATGGAAGCGATACAGACTCCCCCTGTTGTGAACATAACGGGTACACGTCATTCGTAGTTATTCTTATGTCTTAAAGTTTCGTCGTGATCGACAATAAGTTGACCAGAACTCTCCAAAAACAAATATGAACCTTAGGTGAGATTTTTAGTTTCTATACCTTCCTCCACAAATTATTAACCCCCGAAGGATCTCATCTTCTTGAGAAGCAAACTAAGAGCTTATACACACTTCGAATTGTGCAGCTCTATAAATAATTCTTCTTCCAAAACCACCCATCTTTACTAGCTGAAATCAACGACATCAACAAGAAAATGATGTCGCTGGCCTTCTGTTTCTACTATTGTTAATTTTGTACTTTAAACTTTTCCGTCACGACAATTCGAACTTGATATTTTTCAGTTAAATAACTAAACTTCATTCCCTTGGAGACAAATGTTTGACTTTTGAAAAACAGTTGACTACCTTTTATCACTTCAATTATCTTAAATAAATATCTAAATCAAATCATACATGATTCTACACCCACAAATACCTTGATACCTAGAATCAAACACAATACACCTTAATGTTAAGTGACAAGCAGTACAAAAGAGGAATTATGAGATACATTAATAATGACAAAATGACATCGTTTTGGCTCAAGCGAGTAGCCAAAGTACATGGATATGCATGCTCTTATTGACTGTAATTTGGACAAAACACACAAAAGTCAAAAGTACAATGTGATGATGCACTGACTACTTCTGTATGTACTTTAGTTTTTTTGACATTTTTCGTCCTAAGATTATCAAAAAAACAGATATATATATATATATTTTTAAATATTTTTCGCAGATCGGTTATAGCTTCTGCCATATTCTAGCTTTGGAAGTTGATCATGTGCCGGCCCTTAATTAATTCCTTTAATTTGTTTCCGATTATCATTTCAACAAGTTATTTATTTCCTATTCTCTTTTCAGTTATTAAATTTTAAATACTTTAAAACATGTTTTTTATCCTACAAAAACATTCTCCTCCTCCCTTTACTTTTCTCGCCTTAAAGAGCAGCTTTATTTTCAAACATCCTCTCAAAAACATTTATTTGCGAGATTTAAAAATGAGTTTATTAATAAATTCTGTAGTTGATTTAGTATAAAATATTCTCAAATGTACCGTTTGCATCTGGGCCGTTAACTTTCAAGTTAAAATGATATCAGGATGAAAGACTCAATTTTGTTAATTACAATGTTGCACTTTAAATAAAATTAAAAGTGAAAAAATGAATTATTTTTCTCGCATTTGTGTCTTTTAAGTAAGTAATCTTACATTATATGTCTCGTTTAAGTAAATTATAATTTGGTGGACGGTCAATGGTCCATGTTCTTCTTGTCTATCTTGGTCATGCCTAGAGTTGTAAATGACCCGAACTTTTAACGAGTCACTCACGCTTGCTTTGTTAAATTTTTGTTTTGATCTTGTTGTGATAAAGATCGAGCCAATTTGAGTTCAAGGTTGAGCTCGTTTAATATTTTAAGTCTTGATAGGCTCGTGAGCCAGCTAATATATTATTTAATTAACAATATACTTTATTAATATATATTTTACTTTAATAAATATTTATCATAAAATTAAATGAGTCGAATTAAGCTGAGCTGATCTCGAGCTTACGCATTTAGTATTTAACCCATTATATATTTTTATTTGAATTAAACTTTTAATGAATTTTATGTAAAAAAGATAAGTGAATCGAGCTCAAGCTGAACTTCTTTATATTCTTTCGAGCACCTAGTTATATGAGCTCATTCGAGCAATAACCACCGATCACAAATACATGATTATTCAATATATTTTTTCTTACACACTTACCCAAATAAATTATCTACGTATTACGAAAATGAATAAAAAGTTGAGTTCCCTTCAACATTAAAAATGAGCATAAAGAATTCCATTAATTAATATGTTAAGGTGAGATATTTATTCAGAAACAACAAAATAAATTGCATATAGAAATCTATGTAACAAGCACGAAGTTGTTTGTTTTCATTTTTATATATGCGTTCATAGCTCGTAAAAAAGTGAGAGAGAAGGTGAGGTTTTGAACATTTTGGCGCAGGGAGGAAAAAAAAGAAGAAGACAGGGTGGAAGGCTCAAAAGGCCGTCCTAGAAGTAGAAGGGAAGGGCAGAGGAGTAGAAGAATAGGACAATTTGGAGTATCAGTGTCCTACACTAGGACTAGGACTAGGGCAGTGAACTGGTCCTCCATTCTAATTAGGTTTGCCAAATGCCCCATATTAGAATCTGAAGCTATCAAGCACCACTCCACAGGATACCTTCCCACTCACCCCACTCACCTATACCTAAAACCCACCCAATGTCCTAAACTCAGTTAAGGACAGTGGTCCTAAACTTAAGCTTCTGGCTTTGTCATTTGGCTAGGCTCTTTAATTTTCTGTTTTAGACCTTTCTGGAGAGCATATTACAAAACTATGGTATAGTATGGGTACACCACATCTATCTACCTGCAATAACAATGCCAATAAATGAACAATCCGGCGCCGAAATGGACCGATCACTGCCTAATTTATTGCTACCTGCAGCAAATACCCATCCTCAACTCAACACCTTTGAACTTTCCCTGAGATTCATAATTATAAATGAATTTAAATCTACGGCTAACTATAGCTATTGAACTAAATGAAATCAATTCTGGCAATCTATGATACACGCTAGCCCATCAACATGAACTTTTCAACTGAAAGAGACTCATGAAAGAAATTAAACTGTAATTTTCAACTACACCTCTTTTGCTGTGAACAAGTCAACCTCGACGATCAAAACCCCAGGCCCAGCAGCAATAACATAAACCTTGTGGTTCACAGCACTTCAATTAATCTTCAACCATGCATTTAACAACACACTACTACTACTAGTAAAGGGCATCATGCAGTTTTTGATGTTTAAATGCAAGCAAGCTATTGAAACCGCCTCTTTTAATGAGACAGAATGACAATACTATTCAACATTCCGTCTCATTAACCCGCTCGACACGAGGCTATTGTAACAGCTAACTAGACTATATGAACCAAACCAGAGATGTTTGACACTAATGGCATAACCGAATCTGAACAAGAAACATGGAGCAGAAGAACTGACCACACAAGGAACACATTTTTTTATTGATACTACAGTGGTCCATACGTCGCAATGGCATCGACTAATCCTACCACTTCATTCATAGTGTCACAGCTGTACCAAGATAACATCTAGAAAGAATGAACAAGTAAATAAAGACCCCACCTAGGCAAAGACATTTTGATGTTCACAAGTCCATGTTCATAGTTACAGGTACTGCAACTAGTTTCAAACTATGTCAACATCCCCACACTCTCAACCAAGGTCAATTCAGACCCTTCTACCGAAAATCGACGAGAATACCTGTATCTACATATATCATTCAACAGAATCAAAACCCGTCTTTTTCATAGGTATATTGTCTCACAAACGAAGCATCACGTGTCAATGAAAGAACTTACCTCTTTACCAAATAATGCACAATCAACTTCCATGAGACCCTACCTGAAAACGATCACCAAGAATAAAAACATGTGTAGAAGAATGAAGAGTCAGTAGAAAAAACGAACACAGACAAAGTGGGACTGAAATTATGGTAGTTCAAAACGTCAACAGATCAGTGAAAGCTATGCTCTCAAATTTCTATCACCTGTACAGAGTTTACACATCGAGTCAGATTTACCTTCTTATGTTGTGTCCATTTTTCTGCACACTAACAACGGAGCAGACACGGCGACCTCACATATGTATGGTGAGTTCTTTATCAATTAACCATTGAACAAACTTTCACAACTATATGACATTTTCTTATGATGCAAAATTTGCAAGTGCAAATGCACAAGCTTGACATGAGTGGCTGCTATCAGAATGTAAGTAAAACTAAAAATATGGTGTGAAAATTACATAACCATAGAGGATGCTTACTTACTTCAAAAACCAAATTAAGATGACATCCTCCAAGATTAAAACATCAAAAACCTTCAGATGTATACATTGTATGATATCTCAATTGCAATGCCTTGGGATCCTAGGCATACTAGACAACATGACCCTCAGGTTTGGCTCCTTGGTTTCAGAGCTACTTCAAGATTCCATTTCTTTTGCGCCCTCTCAAATTGCTTGGGATTATAAATACAGAATCTACACAAAGCCCACCTTTGGAATGTGTGCAATCAATCTGTTTCATGGAGAATCTCACTTCAGTGGCAGGTTCTGAATCACTGACTAGAAACTCACCCACTTTATAATCTATCCAGCCTCCCCGCTTATGGTTGACATGAGAGTCATGTGATTCGGTCTCCTCTAAACAGTATTCGGATGATGCTTGCTGACCATCAGAAGTAGAAAACTCGAATTTTACTGGCTTTATATCCCAACCATGAGCGTGCTCAAAGCTGCATACACGTCGTCCAAGCCTTTTGGAAGGCCTTCCTAGGTGAAGCCTGAAGAATAAAGTATAGATATCAGCAGGAAAAGGAAACTTTACCGCCCCATCTACTTCAAACCACCATATTTGCTGTAAATAAGCAACAACATGGAACCTGCACAGAACAAAAATGGGATTAGTTTTAAATTGAGATATTCGCATAAGGCGTTAACTTATATCAGGAAACTAAAGTAACTAGTACTGCTAAAAAACATAGTAGAGAAGATTTAGTCCTTGCAGAACGCTGAACTCATTTTTAGTGGGCAAACATAAGGGCGGCTGAGGCTCCCTTTATGTTTGTGTAAAGGTACATAGGCAAAGCATATTATTCCACAACTAATCAAAACAACTGATAACATGGTGTAGTTGTCTTACAAACTATATGCTACTCTGGAAAGAGAGGCCGTAGAATGTAATCTAACTCTTCACATCAGTGATACCTAAGCCAACAAGTGTAAAGATGATATTTGAAAACATGTTTACACCACCACTGTGACATGATTTAACAATACAATTCTACTTTCCTCGTCATCTAAGTGAGCCACGTGGATATAATAAATAGAAGAACCAAACCAGCTCTAATCATATAGTGACAAACAAAAGGTAAAATTGAACAAACCAAGCTAGATCATAGTATGACTCAAACATTCAAAGGAGATCATATAAGTAAATTCTCTGGTAACAAACCCATTATCAAATAACTCCAAGTTAAATGACAAAATGTAGACCAAAAGTAAACATGTATTCCAATTGATGGGATCCCTACGAGGCTCGTCAAAAGACAGACAGAAAAACACTTCATAAAATATGTTTTTTCAATCAGTTATCGCATGTATGGTGTTTTCCTATGCATGTTACTGTTAGATAATCAATTATTCACCTTCAGCGAGAGTTCATTGGGTATCATTGGCCCAATTATAGAGACAATTTTGAACAGGAAATAGCAACCCGTTTGTAACAAGTGCAAGAGAACAAATCAAGTTCTATATTTCCACTTGCATAAAAGTCGTGAACTCGTGATTAATTTGTAGGAGGTTGAGGCAAGGTGGGAAAAATCTAACCCTAAATGAGGGTGTATAAGTTACACTCAACTTTTGATTTGAACTGATCAAGACATGATATGATTTAGAGTTTTTTTCATAATAAATAAGATTACCATTGGGAACATAAACATCCCATGTTCAATTTCAATGTTGTTACAAACTTACAACTTGTGAAACAGAATACTTAAATTTCTAATCTGTAAGACTTTGAAATCAATCCTCGGGATCTTTGGCGATACAAGGAATAAAAATATTTTTGATCAATTAACTTACGTCAAATGTTTGTGGAATAGATTTGACACTTTTTTGCATCAAGTTGGAATACTGATTCAGGTTACAAAGATTGGAGGTCTACTTTCTCAGTGGTGGTTCTCTTCTATCTCATTAATAATCAACAGTTTCTTTATTATGCAGTGTCTGGATTTGATTCAATTACACATTCTTCATTATTTGAAGTATAAGAGGTTATATTGGTAAAAAATGTTACATAGTGTTTAGGCCTATGATTTAGCAACCTAAAATATCATATAATAAACAAAACAAAACAAAAAACTCTCAATCCATTCATGTACTGCATTTATTGGGTAATTATACAAGGTGATAAAATATTATATTCTCTAGTCAACATGAAAAAAAAAGAAACATGAGAAAAGTAATAACCCAATTGCATAACCAAGGTTCTGAGGCATTACATCCATCTTACCAATTTATGTTTCCTCTGAAGATCTCTTCATATCTACGACATGTTTCCATTATAACTATATTGACGGTTTATAATTCCATTCTCTGGTTAAATAAATTGATCCAGTCACATCCATCTAACTGATTATAACCCGACAAGTGTCCATACTGAAAACCCAGCAACATGTTTAATCAAACAATTGCTACCTCCACCTAGAAGGAATATGAATATACATATACCCATTAAGCAACTCAGCCTTTAAAGTATAATTGAAAATGACTAAACCTTCAAACAAAGCCGAAAACCCATCCCCGGCAAATACAATTGTCTCCCTTCAAAAGCTTAAGAGTATGACCTACATCACAGAAGTTTGCAATTCCACATTGAAGCTTTTAGAAGCTAACCTTGATTCTTCTGTTGGAGTCCAATTCCAGTATCTCCTGTCTTCAATCCCTGTAATCGCCATGGCCTTGGCTGATATTGCCATGCACACCCTTCCCATTACTCTGTCTATCCACACTTCCTGCGAATCCCCAAACTAAATTATAAGAAACAAACTATATTCAATATAATTAGAGCACCCTAAACCCTAATTCTCGATCATTTTAAAATCGAGCAGACCCAAAACCCTAAGAACAGCGATCACGAATCACAGCAGCACTGACCTTGAACCCATCATCGAAAGGGACGGCGCGAGAGAGGAGGGCAAAGATGTCCTTCTTGCAGAGCTTCTGGTACCTCTCCGGAGGAAGCAAATCGAGCAGATCTTGGTAATTCGGAGGCAGCTTGGAGTCCCAGACCGCATCGGAGGAGGCGGCGCCTCGAAACGCCCTGTTGAGGCGAGCCAGGTTACAAATCTCCGGCGGCGACAGGTAGAGGAAGACGCAGGCTACGCAGCTCTCAGGTATGTCGCCGAGTCCCGGACCGGACGAGCCATTGTTGGTGCCCTCCGTCAGGCTCGAGAGCGACGCCCCCATGTTAGAAGCGACCTGCGCCGACCGAGCTCAATTCATCGAAAGCTGAAGAAATTGGCGGTACTGCGTCGCTGAGTGGAGAGTGTTTGGTTGACGAGAAAGTGTTGTGTGGGGGTTTACTTTCGTAGGTGTGCGTTAAAGCTGGCAATTTTCATTTTTTTTCCGGGGAAATGTAGGAACAGTGAAGCAACTTTAATTTAGGAGATGAGGAAAAGTGGTATTTAGTTATCAGTATTTTCTGGAACAGAGTAATATAATTCATCACATATACAGAAAACATAAGCGACTTGAGATTCCTGCTAATCATGCCCAACTCAAAAACTAACAAAGCTGGGGCCACATGAGCCGACGCCGGCCGGTTTCCTCTGCTCGCCGGTAGTCTCAACGGCGGCCAGAGCCTCCTCGGTCTCAACGGCGGCCAGAGCCTCCTCGGTGTCTTTTGGCCTTCCCTGACCCTGTCAATCCAGTTTGGGCCGGTCTTCTAGTCCAAACCGGTTTGACTCAGCTATTTTTTACCCATAACCGATATCAGTGTTTTGGGTCTGAGGGGTAGCGAGGAGTTAGTCTATGTCCGATTTTAATTCTTGATTTTTCAGGTTAGTGTGAAGAAGATATCAACTAATGTTAATGTGAGGTTTTTTGGTTTGGGTTATTTTTGTTCAGTGGCAGTGACCGGTGCAGATTTTAATGTTTCGTGAGAGATAAAGGGTCGTTTGGGCTGTTTTTTTACGGTTTTTTGTAAAATGTACGTGTTGATGTTCGATTTTTGGGTGTGAGTTTTGTCCCTCCCATGCTAATATTGAACAAGTGAATTGTTCGCTTTCACAAAAAATAATTTTTCTAATAAGACATTCTAGCGGGTTAAGGCATACGCTTTCAAAAAAGAGTTGGTCGTGAAATCGAATTTCACGTTGGATCTATAAAATATGAGGGGTTTTTAATAGAATAAGAAATTTATTTAATTTTTTTAAGGTAAATCGAATTTTATTAATAAATAACAACTAACTCGGCATCAAGCCGGACAGAAGAAGTTACATATTGTGGGACAGACCCCTCACCATAATCTCAGCTACTGTTAGTTAAAGTGTACTTGCCCAATTCGTGGGCCACTTTATTACAAGACCTACGAGTAAAAGATAAAGGAGAAATCTAGTCTGGGGCCGAAAGAAGATGCATGCAGTCATAGATAGTTTCACCGAACATGTTTCCAGTTTATTTTTCTTGTCGGACGTGATCCACCACCCTTAAACAATCAGTTTCAAGCTCCACCGCCGTCCAATTATTTTCTTTTGTCCGTGATAAAGTCTCTCTGATACCTACGGCCTCCACCTCTTCAGAATGGAGATAACCCGAAAAGTGTCTACAAAGAGCTCCCGCAATGTGGCTATCTGAGTCCCTACAAATAAGCTCTATGTTCCAGTTCCCCCTAGCTGCATTTGTTCCCTCATCCGCATTTATTTTTAGTTTACATGGGTTCAGAGGAATCCATATTATTGGAGATGTTGACACTAGTTGATCTGCTCCCGAGGAACCTCCCAAAGGTTTTGACGATATCCACGCTCTCCGGAGACCTTTTGCAGTCGCAACCACTCTCGATGGGTGGAATACTTCCGTTTTCCAGACTGTTTGATTCCTTGCCCTCCATATCGCCCAAAGCGTGGTAGCCCACATGATAGCTTCGTCCTTCCCGTCTACCCAACTACTAATTGTTGGATCTGACCCCATCTTCTCTCGGATTCTTCGTAGAAGTCTATCCCCCCCAAATAAGAGCGACTACTCCACACTTAAAGAACACATGATTTGTTGTCTCTTCTGGGTCACCACAAAGAGTACATTGGGTAATTATTAGAAGCTCCTTCTCTACATGTTGAGTCTTAGTCGGGAGCAAGTTTGAGATAGCCCTTTAAATAAAGATTTTGACTTTAGGTGGGACTCATAGCTTTCATACCTCTCTCCAACCGATTGCGTGGTCTGACGGGGGCCAGATATTTCCCATCTGACACAGGGCTCGATAGACACTTTTGACGGAGTATTCACCTGACTTATCCGCATCCTAATACCAATAGTCCCTGCTTCTGTACCAACTTGGGATAATGGAGAAAATTCGATTTCCTGTTTTGTGGTCAAATTGCGCTCTCACCTTTCCCGCATCACATGCCCTGCACTCCAGAATAAATAACTCAGAGATCCTTATGTCCATTAAGAAAAACATTATGCACATGGCATGTAAACGAAGTAACAATTATACAGACTAGATTAGAGAAAAATAGATATGAAAAAAAAATTTTAAACTAAATAGTAGCGATCTTTAAAAAAAACAGAACATCATCACAAAAGAACATTTGAAAAAAGAATAATGTCACTAGACTACCCCTAAAGTTGACGTTTTTTCACATTGGTACCCTAAAGATTTGTTTGCCATTGTGGGTACCCTAAATTTAAAAAAATTTCACCGTAGTACCCAAAGCCATTTCGTATATTTTTTTTCAAAAATATGTTAACTTTTGAGGTGAAAAGACTAAAACTCCCCTGTAAGTGTTTTATATTTTCAAAATGTACCCTTTGGCCACTCTCTTCTTACTCCATACTTCACTTGCAATTTCTTCTTCTCCTTCATCTCCCTTGTCGCCCAATTCGAAAAAACTTATTTTGCCGACAACTCATATCGCCCAATTCGAGTTTGGGGTCACTGGAAGCGTAGGAGACCTTGTCGTCGGCGGTGGGGCGGAGAACCAGGAGCTTGGAGGCTTGAAATTTGAGAAAGAAGTCGAACTAGTCTACATCAAGCATAAAGTGATCTCTGACGAAGTTTCGGCGTACAACTTCTGCGCTGTTTTGGGCCCGGAAAACGGAGGGAGGACGAGAGAGAGGCAGAGATGAACGTCTGGTGGCTATTTCAAACTGATTCGGGCATGTAAATGCTCATTTCTAAGCTCCAAGGAGAGAAGAAGTTTGTTTTCCGGAAATTTTTGGGGAGCCCTCCGGCTAGCTCCTGCTTACTGGTCTTTGTCTCAGGCCGAGCAGGAGGAGTGTTCTTGAGCTTTAAGGGTCCATCCGAGCTTGGTTTGACCTCGCTTTTCCTCTGATTTTGGGTGCTCTGCTCACCATATGTTTCTCTTGATTTTCCGTTGAAGCCCTCCGGCGAATCTTCTGGCTTCTGGGAATCGCATCATGCCGTGCAAGAGGACTCTTTAACGAGGACCAGGGTGTTTAGGATCACTTCGAACTCAAATTCTACTCGTTTTCCTCTGATTTTTCTTCGACTTTCGAAACTCTGTTTTTTGGTTTTCTCTGGTCAGACCTCTGACGATCCCTCCGGCGAGCTTCTGGCTTCTTTTCTTTGTGTCAGCCCGAGTTCCAGACCCTCTCTCCTCTCTGCTCTAGCAACCGAAGTTGTTCGTTGTGCCGATTTCGACAGATGTGTGGTCGAGAATTGTGAGATGGGAGGTGGGTTCGATGGACATGTTGAGGAGGAGTTTGAAGAAGACAGTGGTAGTGAAGATGCCTGAAAGTGTGAGAGTGGGGTATGGAGGAAGAAGTATATAGACGGAAATGACTTTTCGTACTAACACTGACAATTTATTTTAAAATATTCAAGTGAAAAATTATCAACTTTAAAAATAATCAGGTAACATTATCCTTTAAAAAGATAATTGAAAAGCAACATCATTACCTTGGACTTCTGGATGTCAAATCGTGCGTGTGGATGGAAACAAAAGTATAAAGATTCTACAGCACTGTAATATGGGACATATACAAGAAAGGATTATACGGAGAAAATAGTTACAAAATACAAATTGGAGTTAAGAGGTTTATTATAGTACTCAATTTTCTGATTTTGATAAATCACCCACAGCAATGACAAAAGAAAACATCATTATGTTGCTTACAAATCTAATCGATTGCAATCAGTTTCGGATTCATACAAATTTTGAAAGGAGCAGAATTTTATAGTAAAATTTTACTATTAATAAAATATTATTAAATTCAAATAACAAAATAATTTGAGCTTCATTATGTTTTCTTAGTTTAGTTTGAATTTAAGTGTTATGTATATATAAATATGAAGCAGACCGTTTTTGAGACTTGCAAAGCCCGATAGATTGACTCGAGCTGGACTTATATTAAATGCGCTCAAACTCATCTTAAGTTAGATTACAACTAGTATATATTAATTTTTAATAAAATAAGAGATTGATCTACTCGTTAAAACCTTCACTCCTTAATCTATAACACTAATTCATCTGCAATGGTTATGGTAAAACATTTTAGATGATGTACTACATTGCTATTTAAGTTGATGAACACATTCACATATTTTAGATGATATAGTACTCTAACACTTACACTCACGTACAGGTCGGGTTAAAAGACATGTGAAAACAACAAGCGAGGTGCAGGGACAACCTTGGATCAATGGGCCTCAAATCCGAAACAAATGACAGTCCAAATCAACCAAGCTCTAATACCATATTAGAGGACCAACTCAACTAAAAATTTAATTTATTAGGTGGAAGCTCAGACTGTTATTTAAAACTGATGAATGAATTCACATATCACATATTTTAGATATGGTACTTTAATAGTCTCACTCACTTGCAAGTCGAATTGAAAGACGTGTGAAAACAACGAGCGAAGTGCAGGAACAACCTTGGATCCATGGGCCTCAAATCCGAAACAAATGACAGTCCAATTAAGTTCTTACTATATTAAAAGACTAACTCAACTAAAAATATAATCAAATAAATAAAAATTTAGACTGTTATTTCGTAATCACTCAATTATAGTTGTAAAGAACATAGTTAGTCAAGAACTGCTATACCGTTGGGCCACTGTTTCTTCACAGTTGAATATCTCTCTTTGAAGGAGTTGTTACTTAATTGAAGTCCTCCAAGATGATTGCGAAATATTTAATATTTTAATTTATGGTATTTTAATTAAGAGAGTAGTTTTGTTAGTATCAGTCCAATGGGTTTCAGGTTCTCCTCCAGGTTCTCCTCCAAACTCTAACTCTTAAAGGTTGACAAGAAGATTGACTCAGGACCGAACCAAAAACTATTGATAACATTTTCGATATTAGTTCTAAAATTGAAAAAACCATATTTTAGTTTGGTTTTGACTCTTAAAATATATAATTGTCGGGTACGCGCCTATAAACGAAACTGACCCTAAACCATTTTTTTTTTTACCCTAAACTATGGTTTTATACTTGGAGGGCTGCTCAATATTTATACGAGGCATAGAGACGGAGCATGCGAAGTGAAAAATAAAAATTCGAGGCGAGGACGATATGTTACTTATATCTTGTCGGTATTTTATTTGTAAACTTTATAATTAGATTTAGTAGTAATAATTAAGTCCGCACATAATAAGTACAAATTTTAAGTTTATAGCAAGAAATTGGATCAAAACTTTATAATACGGACCATAAATTAACTACATAATTAACATAAATTGAGAATCGATCGGTTCCAGCAGGTAAACGAGTCTAAAACTGGACTGACTCATTATGTAATGATACCGAGTACAGTACTCAAAAATTTAAAATCGATAAATTTGGTTTAACTTGGTCCTTAACCAGATCGGTTTCGAACCCGTGCCCACCCATATTTTTTTATGTGCAATTGATTGATTATCGAATACGATAATCGATTCACATTTTTCAATAATTTATTTCATTTAAAATAAATATTTTACCACGTGTAGAGTATTTCTATTTGCGCTTAGTGCAATAACAAAATACTCGAAAGAGTTTAAAAATAAAAGTTCGCGCTTAGTGCAATAACAAAATACTCGAAAGAGTTTAAAAATAAAAGTTCTTAATTAAAAAGGAGCACGGTGTAAACAAGATCTAGTCAAAGAGATTATTTAAAATTGAGATTAAGTCAACAAAATCTTTATAATTGATCATGAGATCATTCAATCGATAACATATATGTGCATTATTGAGATTCGATCCGTTGTCATATATATGGCAAAAGCACCAATAAATGAATCGTCACACATAGACATCTTGGGTTGTTGGGCAGAGCTTTTCTGAAATAAACATTAAAATATATGTATATATACATATTATCTTAACAATACAGACACTACCTCCAACTCATATTATGTTATACCAACTCCAATGCAATATATAAATATATATATATATTATTTGTCTCTTCAGAAAAATATATTTTATCACTACTGACATATAGCAAATAAAATATAATAAATAGCAGATAACATATATGGTTGTAATGCAATAACATATAAATGCTAGAAAAACATATAGCATAAATTTTGTTGTAAATATAGTATTCTAATATGCATGAACCATGTGTTGAATTAAAAATTACATAACGTTAGAGTTTGGCCGTTCTGGGATATTTAATAATTATAATCTCAATATTAAAACTTATTATCATACGATTGTTACGACTTCACATAAGTCTTGGTCAGTACTGCTCTCTGTCTCAACAATAATGGAGTTGTTGGCAAATCTTTCTCCGACGTGGGCGCTCACGACAATATTGTTGCTACCGTGCCTTGTTATTCTTATCCGGCGAAGGAGGAGCTCCGGCAAGCGGAGGCTTCCTCCGGGGCCGGCGGGGTGGCCGATAATCGGCAACATATTGGATATAGGGGCACTCCCCCACCGGACCCTGAACCAGCTGAGGGACAAGTACGGCGGCGTCATATGGCTGAGGCTTGGCTCTAAGAACGCCATGGCCATCGTGAGCGCCAGCGCCGCGGCCAAGTTCTTCAAGAACCACGACCTGGCGTTCGCGGATCGAGACATCAACCAAGCCATGCACGCCCACGGATACAAACACGGATCCCTGGCCCTCTCCCCGTACGGCTCCTTCTGGCGCGTCCTCAGGTAATAAGGATAGTATATGATCTAGCCATTCAATTCGATTTTAACTGAGTTATAAATCTGCTCTACATGTGAGTTATGTGGGTGGGCTTGGTTCTAGAATCGAACTGATCAGGATCTGAATCAGACCCGAATTCTTCGATTTCCTGTTAACTATTGAAATCGTACTCGGAATCAGTTAGATTTGACCGCAATTCTTCACTTTGGTTCTCGATTTTGTCCAGTTTGAACGTGTTGTTTTTCGATTTTTAATTTATACTCGATTTATAGGTTTGATTAAATAAATTTGAGTCCTATTTACATTTATTTATTTATGAGTCCTATGGATTGAAATAGGTTGTTCAGCAGTCAATGTGAGTTGCATTTATTTATTTATTTCCCACCCAGAAAGCACCCACTCACACTCGAACTGTGCTGAGGTCACATCCGAGTACACATTGGGTCACTGTGTCAGTGTGGTTCTTGTACACTTATTTTTATTTAGTTATTCTAATTTGTAATTTCTTCAAACACATACATATCTCCACACATGTATATTTGATGTGCAATTGGTTAAACCGGTAGGCGGTTGCTTACTGTTGACATGCTAGTCACGAAGCGATTAAACGAGACGGCCCCGATACGGAGAAAGTGCATGGACAACTTGGTGGCGTGGATAGAGGGAGAGGCGGAGAAAGTGAAGCGCACGCGAGGGGGTGGGAGTGGTGTTAATGTGGCACATTTCGTGGGTCTCACCCTTTTCAACATGATTGGGAACCTCGTATTTTCATGTGACCTGATGGACCCACAGTCGGAGGTGGGCCCGCAGCTTATAGAGGCCATCGACGGCGTTACGGAGTGGGGAGGACGCGGCAACGTGGGGGACTTTTTTCCGTGGCTAAAGAGGTTCGATCTGCAAGGGGTGATGAGGTCGATGGAGAAGAATATGAAGACTGCGCTCCACATTGTCTCCACTTTTGTAACGCATCGCCGCCAAGAGATGGGATCACTACAGAGTAGGAAGGACTTCTTACAAGTAATGTTAGATTTTCATGGGACGGGAATTGAAGAACCGGCTAACTTTTCGGACAAGTGCATCAACATATTTTTATTGGTAAGTTTTTCATTATGCACACCAAAAATTTATTAGTTCAGTGCATCTAAGTATAGTCAATTCTTACTAAAACTTATATAAACTGACATTTCTACTCTCACCCCAAAGTTTTAGTAAAATTTTAAATTTATGTCATCGTGATCCCCGATCCATCCATCCGCAAAATCTGGATCCGTACTAAGAAATCGGCTACTACACATAATTTATAATGGATATTCCTCACTTCAATGTTGTGTATAATACAATTATAGGAAATGTTCATGGCCGGTTCGGAAACAAATAGTCGCACGACGGAATGGGCAATGACCGAGCTCCTTCGCCACCCGGACTCAATGCTCAAGGTGAAGGAAGAGCTGAACCGGGTCGTTGGACCAAACCGGAAGCTCGAGGAGAGCGACATCGAGAATCTTCCCTACTTACAGGCCGTGGCGAAGGAATCTATGCGGTTACATCCCGTGCTTCCCCTCCTCATTCCCCGGAGCGCGATCCGCGACACTAATTTCATGGGATACGACATACCCAAAGGCACACAAGTTTTTGTGGACGCTTGGGCCATTGGGAGAGACCCGGAAGCTTGGGAAGACCCGTTGACTTTCAAGCCGGAGAGGTTCTTGGGGTCTGAAATTGATTACAAGGGTCAACATTTTCAGTTCATTCCGTTCGGGGCGGGGCGGAGAGTCTGCGCCGGATTGGCTCTGGCTCACCGCCTTATTTACCTTGTCTTGGGCACGTTGGTGCACGAGTTTGACTGGGAGCTTGGCGGTTCGGAGAGTCCAGAGACGTTGGATATGACCGATAAGCTAGGCATGACTGCATCAAAGCTCAAGCCATTGTTGGCAGTGCCCAAGAAATGTGTGTAATGATTTTAAAACTTTGTGCTCCGTTTTAACTTGTTTTTTGTTTGTCAAAAAGTCTTGTTCAAGTTTACCGTTGGTTCCTGCATGTGCCTTTAATTATCCTGCCTTTTGTTTGATTGATGATATTTTAGGTTAAGATATTGAGTTAGTAAAATAATTATTTATGCTCTATAATTGATTTTGAATTTTAAAAGCCCATAAAAAGGGTGGGCACTTCCTACCCAAAATGAAATCTGAACTAAAAAATCGATAATCGTGAATATTAAGTCGTATATGGATGAAAATTGAGAATCAAATCAATCCGGTCCGAGTCTGGTTCCGAGAGTTCAGGATTGTCGATTAATTGATTTAGGAGGTTTTAATTAATATATTATTGTATCTGTAATTTAAAATTTGTCTTACAAACATGTTTAGTTATGTATAATTTTTTTGTCATAAATTGGACAATGTATAGAAATCACATTAATTGGGTCAGTGTTCATTAAAAACATTTTAAAAATCACATTAATTGGGTCAATGTATAAAAATCACCAACTAATCGAATTTTATCTCTAGCAAGGTGTCTTTGGGATGTGAAGTGAACATTAGAGAAAATATTCATACTGAAGATGAAGACTTTGGTCAGTGTACAACATTTACCGTTACGACAAGTTGAACAAAACGTATGATTCAACACCCGACTGATCATCCAATAAATTTTCTAACTAAATAATATTTGAAATGCTTATAAGAAACATTAAAATCATCGAATCATTTGTCATCTTCCATTTAGTCCAATATATATATGGTTCGCTAGTACAAGAAGGTGAAGATATGGTACATATGTTTCATCGAACACATGGAGCTCATGACCTTGTATTCTTTTCTTTGTTCAAGCGTCGTAGTAGCCGCTTTGCTCCTTGTACGACGCCGTTCCAAAAGCAGAATAACCCATTGCCGACCGCCCGGACCTCCGGGATGGCCAATCATCGGCAACATATTGGATTTGGGGACCGTACCGCACCGGACCCTTTATGACCTCCGGTTCTGTGGCTCAGGCTCGGCTCTGTGAATACCATGGCAGTCCAGTCCGCGAAAGCAGCCGCTGAGCTTTTCAAGAACCACGATCAAGCCTTCTGCGACCGCATGTGCACCCAAACCCTCACTGCTCACGGCTATCAGCTCGGCTCTCTAGCCGTAGGCCGGTACTATACAAATTTCATCATATGAACTCTAATTACCATCCAAACCGGCAAAACATTGGATTCGCGGTCCGAGAAAGGGCGAGATTTCTACGACGCAATGAACAAGCTTATGGAGTGGGCGGGGACGCCGAACGTGGTGGTGGGTGCGGTGGCTCGACCCGCAGGGGCTGAAGAGGAAGATGGTGCGGGACATGGGCACGGCGCTGAGGATTGTAGCTGGTTTCGTGAAGGAGAGGGTTGAGTAAAAGCACAAACAGACGGAGGTCTTGAAGAAAGATCTCTTGGAAGCGGTTTTGGACTACCAAAGGGATCGAAAAGAAGGTTCTCTTGAGATTTCCGACCACAACGTTATTATTATTATTATCCTGGTACGTACGTACATACCTACTTATTATACCAAATGTTACTACTATATTTGTCCGTAAATGTTAGCATTTTAGTTGTCAATTGTGATTTATCACTTGGATGAAACCGGACAGGTTTGGGCCGGTTTCGGCAAACCGGCACTCGCACCCGCTCATAATAAACAGGTGTCCGACCCGTTCAAAACTTGTTGAGTATATATTTTTTCGAAACCCAACTCGAAAATATGAATATATAATGTTTAAATTAATTTTTATCTTTATATAAAAATTAATATACTATATTATGAATATATATTTATAAATTTGAGAGGGTGAGAGTTTCGATTTATACTTTTTAATGATGAATAATATAATATATAAATTACTTTTTTCTTAAATGGTATGGGTGTAGGTCGGAATTGAATCGGGTATACATAGGTCGACCTGCACCAGCTCAAAAAATTCAAATAACTTGATTTTTTTGGGGTTTGCCCATTACGATCGGGTCGAGTGCCTCATATATCCATCGGACTCGAGTTCTTTTACCATCCCTATAGTGTCCCCGGGGTTTGTGAATTTTAGGGATCAAGGAGAACGATATTTGTTTAGGATCCGAACCGAGAGTACCACTGTCCCACCCAATATTTGATGTATTAAAAAGTAATATTTCATACATGGGATAATTGTATTTATATGTGCCTAACAAAACATATTTTGTATAAACTTAAAAGTACATTCAATTTTATTTTGTTAGCTCATTCAAAAAATTTATTTTCTTTTCGCTTCTAACTCTGGTATGAAATATTTACGCAAAATATTTTTTAGGCATACTAATATGTAAAAAATATAAACAATAACTTTTGGTAAAATAAGCTCAAAAACAGGTTGGATGTACTTATATTCAAAGCAAGTTTATTGAGTGTTATGAATAATTACAATCAGGTACATATTTCGTAGAAGGAGAATTCTTTGGATCCAATCGAGTCAAGTGAATCTAGATAACAAAGATTAAAATTCCGAGCGCGTACTCACCAATCTGTCATTCCCACTTATTAATCAAGTATATGACAATTAAATTTGATTTAGATTGTGAATAATTTGAATGAATGTGTTGACATTTGAGTAAATAATAACAATTTGGGTGTTACAGGAAATGTTTATCGCGGGATCAGAGACGACGAGCAGCACACTAGAATGGGCGATGACAGAGTTACTTCGGGTTCCTGGGACCATGAAAAAGGTGAAACAAGAGCTGGATCAAGTCATTGGTCGTGACAATAAAGTCGAAGAGAGCGACATTGATCGACTACCATACTTGCAAGCCGTGGTAAAGGAAGTGCTACGCCTCCACCCTCCCATTCCCTTATTGCTCCCGCGAAACACTTTGGAGGACACCCAATTCATGGGGTACACAATCTCCAAAAACACTCAAGTCTTCGTCAACGCGTGGGCGATCAGGCGAGACCCGGACGCGTGGGAGGACCCGTTAACTTTCGAGCCGGAGAGGTTTTTGGATTCCAGCATCGTGTACAAAGGGCAAAATTACGAGTTGATTCCGTTCGAGTCGGGGAGGAGGATTTGTGTGGGGATGGTTGTGGCGCACAAGGTGATCCATCTTGCTTTGGCATCGCTCATAAACTGCTTTGAGTGGGAGTTAGGAGGAAATGTGTGTCCGGAAGCGATAGACATGAATGATAGGTTGGGCATAACTGTTCGGAAACTTGTGCCTTTGCGAGTCATACCTAAAAAGCGTAGCGTGTGAGGATCGATGGTTCACGCCATCATCACCCTTTCTTGAATAATGTGTCCACTCAACTCGTCGAAAAATAAGAAGAACTCGGAACTCGAGCAAAACTCGTTTTGTATTAAAAAAATGATTTCATATCTATATATTCATATGTAATATTTATTATGGATATAGTCAAGGTTTATCGTGTATGTGACGCACAGACTCTAAAATTTCTCAGATTAATTATACATAAATTTGATAGTTTTTAGTCAGTCGTGTATATTTATCAAAGTTTATCTTCTAGCATCTAATATTCATTCGATAAATTTTAATATTGGATCGGACTAGACTGGGCCGAATCAAAATTAGGCCAGGTTGGACCGGGTTGACCGAACTTCGACCGAGTTTCAGGGAGCTCGTTTCCCAGAGACCCAAAATCCCAGATTTCGGCTAGATTCTGGTGAGTTTCATAACACTGGTCTATAGTGCTAAACATTAAGACATTTATATTTTTTTCGGAGACTATAATGGGTTTCGAAGTAAAATGAAAATTTCCAAACCCTCGGGTGGAGGCAACCTAAGGATGGTACCGGGTCGGGTTTGACCAAACCTATACCTGTACATGAAGGATTTGAACGGATACCCGACCCGGAAAAAACCCGCTTAAAGTGAGCGGGTACCCGACCCGAAAAAATTCGCTTAAAGTGAGCGGGTACACGCCCCGCTCAAGACCCGTCAGGTTTTATATATTATACAATGTATAATATATAGTTATCTACATAATCACTTAAATTGAATATTGTTTTAATTTTTTTATTAAAAAGTAACTATAAATAATATATAAAATAATTTATTTTTTATGTGGTACGGGTACGGGTTCGAAACAAAGCGGGTAAATGGTAATATGAATGTTCGATTTGATTATAGGGTTCAATGGTAAATGGAAATGAGATTTGTTAGTCAATGATCATATCATTCAATTGGAAACATCTATGTGAAATGAAATGGGCCGGTCCGTAAAACTTGATTCGGAAGGTACAATAGAAGATGAACCATAATTGTGCAAAATTAAAGAAGGAAAATAGTTTCCAACATACAGATTTGAACCACCATGTCTTCCTACAACTTTTTCAGGGCTTTTTTCTTCAGCTCCTTCGTGCAAAACAACTAGAAGGCAGCGTCGATGTCTAATATTGCTTCTGCCACCTAAGGTTTAAAGTACTTCCGAATGATAAGAGGGAAGATATGTTGCATCAACACGTGACAATCGTGGGTATTCAGTCCGAGAAACTTTTTCTCATCGAGATTCACCTCACTCCTTAGACTTCCCGCATATTCAGAAGGGAACTTGACTGCACGGATATGCTCAAGTACTTGTTTGTGTTCATGACCCTTCACGCCATAAGGTGCATATAGGAGATCTCCGTCTTGCACCCACTGGTTTCAACGCACTCCCTGTTACTCGTAAGATCTCCGGGCTTTCTCGTTATCCTTAGTATTCCATGCAATTTCAAGAACTGTACATATGACGTTGTTGCAGACGTTCTTCTCTATATGCATCAAATACAACGTATGTCTAACTTTATGAGTTTTCCAATAAGACAATTATCATAAAATGCTTTAATGAGACCAACACAATCCTAACCCTTTTCGTTTACTGCATTTTGGATGCAGACTAGGCGGTGAATACATATGACGTTCAATCACTTTAAGTACGGCATCACCTAAATGCGACCTAGGCCTAAGCCTTGTCTCCATCTATATGTTAAACGCCTCCGCCAAGAACCGCATTGGGTGTTCTGGTTTTGAGAATCTACGAGCACCTTGAGTTACTGTGCACCTTCAGACCTCGCCAGTGAAAACTGCCCGAAAAGATGAGCAATGAATTGAATAGAAGAAGAATCGATCCATATCGGTCAAATTAGACCGGACCAAATCAGATCGGTCCATTTTTTTCCAAATAGAAGAGAGGCAAAACCGTACTATAAAAACACATATGAAAAGGCTAATATGCCTCTGGCCATTACATAATCATTTATTCAAAGAAAGGGACAAAATAGTTATTTCATAATGAAAATAACATAATATTTATTGGTGATTAAAAATTTAATTTAGATGACCTACAAAATTAAAAGATATTTTAGATGTACGTAAGTAATAATCGTATTTCCCAAGTGTATATACGTGATGTTATTCCTAGAAAAAATTTATTAGTTAATCCGTGAAACATGTAGCTTTATTGGTTGGGGAGTGTTTCTGAAATAAACATTAAAATCCATGTGTTACTACTTATATAATACTAATATGCGCGAATACATGCCGAATTAAATGTTACTTAAAATTAGAGATTGACCATTCTGCAGTGTTCCAGAGGCAACCAAGTTGCAAATAATTTGTAATTTAAGAATTGGGTAAGATATAAGGTTTTAATAATTATAATCTCAATGTTAAAACTCAGATAAATAATTGTTATTACAACTTTGCATCTATAAGTCTGCACTGCTCTTGAGCATTGACCTCGAAGATGCTCTCTGTCTCAACACTAATGGAGTTGTTGACAAATCTTTCTCCGACGTGGGCGCTCACGGTAATATTGTTGCTACCGTGCCTTATTATTCTTATCCGGCGAAAGAGGAGCTCCGGAAACCGGAGGCTTCCTCCGGGGCCGGCGGGGTGGCCGATTATCGGCAACATATTGGATCTAGGGGCAGTCCCCCACCGGACCCTGAACCAGCTGAGGGACAAGTACGGCGGCGTCATATGGCTGAGGCTGGGCTCTAAAAACGCCATGGCCATCGTGAGCGCCAGTGCCGCGGCCGAGTTCTTCAAGAACCACGACCTGGCGTTCGCGGATCGAGACATCAACCAAGCCATGCACGCCCACGGATACAAACACGGATCCCTGGCCCTCTCCCCGTACGGCTCTTTCTGGCGCGTCCTCAGGTAATTAACTAACTACACAGAGTCGAGATCTGGTGAGAACCGTATAACAACTACTGGAGGCGCATCACGTGGCGCGGCGCGTGCTGAGCTGACAGACGTGTAAATTAATGTCTTGCATTTATTTTTGATCTATAGTTATCAATTGATTTATAACTTTTTTATAACTACATACACATCTCAACACATGTGTATATAAATAGGCGGTTGCTTACCGTCGACATACTGGTGACGAAGCGGCTGAACGAGACGGCCCCGATACGGAGGAAGTGCATGGACGACATGGTGGCGTGGATAGAGGGAGAGGCGGAGAGAGTGAGGCACGCGCGAGGGGGTGGGAGTGGCGTTAACGTGGCACATTTCGTGGGTCTCACCCTATTCAACATGATCGGGAACCTCGTATTTTCAGGCGACCTGATGGACCCACAGTCGGAGGAGGGCCCGCGGCTTCTGGAGGCCATCGACGGCGTAACGGAGTGGGGAGGGCGCGCCAACGTGGGGGACTTCTTCCCGTGGCTGAGGAGGTTCGATCTGCAAGGAGTGATGAGGTCGATGGAGAGGAATTTGGGGATGGCCCTCCACATTGTCTCCACTTTCGTCACGCGCCGCCGTGAGGAGGAGATGGGATCAGAAGCTAGGAGGGACTTCTTGCAGGTCATGCTCGATTTTCGTGGGACGGGAATTGAGGAACCCGAAATTTTTTCGGACAAGTGCATCAATATATTTATATTGGTAAGGTTATTTGTTATCCTTATCCGTTTACTTTGTCAATTCTCAATTTACGATACTAACTATTTTATTATATCTGACCATATTTTTCAGTAAAATTGACAAATTTACCGGTTTTCATTAATATTATAAGTTTATACCATTAATTATGGCACGTGGGCTGTGTCCATTATGCACCCCAACAAGACTCAACCTCTATAAATTGTTATTTCCCAAAATAAATATATAAATAAAAACTCCCGTCTAACCCAAAACCAAATAAAAAAATATTCTCTTTGAATTTTATATTAAATCCTAAATCTATCTTTTAACCATTCCTCACCTCAAATAAAAAATTACCAACAATAGTTAAAAAGAGTATATATATGTAAACTCTAAAAACAAAAATTTTATAAACTTGGTGAAAATTTGGAGTAAAATTGTCAACTTGTATGATTTTAAAGGTAGAATGTAATGGCACTAACCAAACAAAAAAAAGTTAGGATAGTAAGTAGAAAACGAGTTAGTATGGTAAAATAAAAATAAAGCATAATTAGGTGCCATTTTCCCTATATATTACATAAATTTAAGTTGGAGGTAATAAATAGATGTCATCTTTTTAATGTTACACTCAAATTTCATGTCGGGCTCAAACCCTAGTCTAAAACTAAAGAGCGAACAGTGTCAACCACTAGGTCATGCTTAAACCAGTGATGTCATTTTTGGCTTAAACTATTCAACTCAGGCAAAACACAATACGATAGACATATCATCACTTTCTACTCGTACCGTTGCCAGTAAATTTGACTATATATGCTTTATTAACGTTTTCAGGTTATAGATTTATGACAATTTTCAGGTTCTGGATCCATACCAAGAAATTGGCTACTACGCATTATCTGAGTTCAATGTTTTGTTTAATACAATTATAGGAAATGATCATCGCCGGTTCGGAAACAAATAGCCGCACGGCGGAATGGGCAATGACCGAGCTCCTTCGCCACCCGAACTCAATGATCAAAGTGAAGGAAGAGCTGAACCGGGTCGTCGGACCAAACCGGAAGCTCAGAGAGAGCGACATTGAGAATCTCCCCTACTTACAGGCCGTGGCGAAGGAATCTATGCGGTTACATCCGGTGGTTCCCCTCCTCCTTCCCCGGAGCGCGATCCGCGACACCAATTTCATGGGATACGACATACCCAAAGGCACACAAGTTCTTGTGGACGCTTGGGCCATTGGGAGAGACCCGGAAGCTTGGGACGACCCGTTGACTTTCAAGCCGGAGAGGTTCTTGGCGTCTGAAATTGATTACAAGGGTCAACATTTTCAGTTCATTCCATTCGGGGCGGGGCGGAGAGTCTGCGCCGGATTGGCTCTGGCTCACCGCATTATTTACCTCGTCTTGGGGACGTTGGTGCACGAGTTTGATTGGGAGCTTGACGGTTCGGAGAGTCCAGAGACGTTGGATATGACCGATAAGCTAGGCATGACCGCGTCAAAGCTCAAGCCATTGTTGGCAGTGCCCAAGAAATGCGTGTAATGATTTTAAACCATTGTGCTCCGTATTTAACTTGTTTTTATTTTGTCTGTCTGAACTGTCAAGTTTACAAGTGCCTAGTTAGTGATGTGGATTGGAGTTCGAACTCCAATCACTAAATAATACCCAGTGATGTGGTTTGGTTTGGTTTGGTAATTTGTGCAATAAATGACGACATTGTTGTAGCGAGATCGAGTGGTTAGGGTTTCAAGTTTGATTTGGTTTTAAATTTTATTTGACATGACCAGTTATGGTTAAACCGAAAAACGGATAAAATTCCTTGTAACCGAATGATCGGTTTCACCTCATTGTCGATCTGCATTCGGTTCTAATTTCTGGAAACCGAAATATTTTGGAGGTAGCGGAAGGGCATCTGTGAGTAGGGGTGTTCACGGTTCAAAAACCGAACCGAACCGATCAATTCGGTTTTTCAAAAAATCAAACCGAAACCGAACCGACCAAAGTCGGTGGTTGACAAAACCGAACCGACATGTTCGGTCGGTTTTCGGTTTGAACCGACAAGAACCGAACACCAAATATTTATGTTGAGGGTTAGCACTTAGCACTGTTGCCTGTTGGCGTCGGTGGCAGCGGCTCCAGATTCAAGCGAGGATGGCGTCGCCAGATCCAGGCAAGGCGTTTGTGCTCTGCTGCGACCGACCGTGCTCCGTGGCGTCGAGCGTGGTCACGAGGCGTCGAGCGTGGAGGCAGAGGCGCCGTCGAGTTCCAGAGCTCTTTCGTGCTCGCCGTTCTCGTAGTCTCGGCGAAAGGGAACACGAAGTTGGAGGCCCGAATTGGTCGACGGGGCGGTGCAGAATCGAGGAGATGAAGCGACGTCGCCGAATCGAGGGAAACCGCCGCCGACTTCGTCTTCAAGAGTTTAGGGTTTGAAGTTTGAACTATCAAGAATAAAGGAGCTACTCGTCTCAGCCACACATGTGACTGTGAAATAAATGATTTTGATTTTTTTTAGTGTTTTAAATTTTTAATCATTTGTGAATGGTGAAAAACACCCTGCCGGCTACACATGTGACTATGTGAGCCTTTGGGCTCAATCTGGAGCAATGGGCCAACGTAAGTCCAAGCCCAAATGTATGAAAATAAATGATTTTGTTTAATGTTTTATCCGTTTGTCGGTCGGTTCAGTTTTTGATCGGTTTTAGAGAATTGAACCGAAACGGAACCGACCATTATCCAAAACCGACCAGAACCGAACCGATCAAAACTGACCATTTTTTGGTTCGGTTCGATTTTGTTTGAACACCCCTATCTGTGAGACCCTCAAATGAATTTCCAGTTATAGAATGTTGTTATCACATTTACACCGTGTGACTTTATGTTTTCATCGTATGTCAGCGAACACTGTTACTCATATTTTAGCCATAAAAAAACTTGGATCCACTTCCTTGGGCTGAGAAGTAGTACTGAAGGAAACTAAAACCGTCAGGCCCAAATTTTGAGCCGTAAGTCCAAACAACTTCCAAATCAATTGAGATGTGTAAAATACTTTAGTAATAGCCGTTAAACCAACACACGTTCTGATATTTTTTTCCGAATCAATTTATAATTGTGTGAAATACTGTGTATTTGGAAGAGTTTAGTCTAAGGAACTGAGCTGGAGATTGGGAATGCTTGATGATGAACAATGGATCAATGATTAGGTATTGGTTCACTCTTACTTGTAGAAGAAGGCTTTACAAAGTAAAATAGATGAAAATGAAGGAGTGACATGAGCCGTATCTTAGCCCTATAAAATCCAATGTTGTAAATGGCGGCCGTCATGGCGGTGCCATGGCCACGAAAATCACACGGACGCCATGTTGTAGCATTGTAACGTTTTGGCCGATTTGAACTGGTTTTGAGTCAGTTTTATATTCATTTTAGCTGATTTTGAACTAATTTGAGCTAATCTGTTCAAACTAGTTAATTTTTTTATAAAAAAATTAAAATATTATAACTTGGAACACAATATGTATTTTTTATTACATATGCAAATCAATTTATAATAAAAAAAATTAAAAATTCGAAAATTGAAATCCGTCATGACTTCGTCATGCCCCCACCGTGGCTCTGAAGGCTCATGTTCGCTATCATAACGTCTACAACTTTGATTTAGTAATGAAGAAAGGTATATAAGACAACCAAATTCAACTAGGATATGATTAATATTTGAATATGTTACTGAAAGTCATAGTTCACCTTAACCCAAATTAAGTATAGATAATGTTAATTAGCTGGAAATCAATTTAGGTGAGTTCTAGTATTAAAATGAATATAAAATATTTTCCATATTTCACCCAAAACCTAAGCTACATTTAAGGTCATTAACAGTGCAGTACAAAATATGATTGATTTGGGCAGGTGGACATTTCACTAAAATATCAATTTGAAACAAATCCTAGCCTTATAGTAAGAAAGGAAAAATGATACTAAACTACACTCAATTACCAAGTATTTCTCAAGCTTTCTCATGTTATTATATTTTCAATTTTCATTATCATTTCAAGTCAATCTGTATCCTCAATTGTAATTGTATTCTTTTGGCCTGCTTTTCTCTCCTGACTTGGGAGTGGCTAGTAGTGTCTTCTAATGCAATTCTTTTTTAATGAGCAAAAAAGTGATTTTCAGGACAATTTCCCCATATATATACCTATCAAATTAAATTTCATAACCAAAAAATATATGTACAAAATAAAATGTGAATCAACAAAATTAACATTTTAATAAATAGTAAATAAAATTAATATTTTAATAAAATAATAAATATCACTTGAGGTACTTATCTCCATCAAAAATGTATATAATATTATAATTTCTACAATGTGCCTAAAATTATAATACTATCAGTGTAAATTGCAAAAAAAAAGGTTTTGTACTATTTCACTTTTGTAAGAAATAATTGTGTATTTTGTTTTTGGTTTTTGCAAAAACTGAGTGCTAACTTAGCATTATTTTGTAAGATGGGTATATTTGTTCAAAAATAATGAAAATGTACTTGAAATAATTAAATGGAAATATGTTTTTTGAACTCGAGCTTGTCGTTTTTTTTTCTTTCTTGTATTCGTTTAGATCTGAAGCCTTACGTACCGATATTGATGATATGCAAGAAAAGATTAAATTGAGTTGAGTTCAAATTTTGTTTTATTTTTCAAATTTTAATCTCAACAATTTTAACATTTTGTAGAAATATACACATTTTACACAAAAGTATGATAAGTAAATAACCGGTTCTTATAAAATAAAATACCACAAGTATAATTTTGTTGTTTACTTATTATCATTTAATGTGCCTTACAAATAATGGTTCACCGGCTGAATCTTAGGATTTTATGAAGTGGATGCCAGCATAGAGCTAGAAAATAGATGCCAGCAGTGGCGGATTCAAAAAAATTTCAACGTGAGCAAAATTTCATACTAAAAATGAAATTAGGTAATAAAAAAATCATTTTAATAATAATAAATTACTAAATACACATAACAAAAATTAATTCGAGCTTGATAATTTATATTTTTGGTTAAGTTTGAATTTAACTTTCGTGTATATATAAATACGAAACTAGACGGTTTGTGAACCTTACAAACTCTAATAGATTGTGATTAAGTTTGATTCATTTATCAAACGACCCGTCAATGGATTTAATCTTAGCATAATTTTGCTCAGAAAATTCAGAAATTATTGATTAATAAATTATAATAGACAAAATATAAAAAGTTAATAAAAAATAAAAAACTAATTTAAATAATACAATAATTAGTAAAAAATAATTATAATTATAAACCAACAAATAAATAAAGTGAGAATGAAAGATGATCCATTGAAGTGGGTTTAAAAGCTCACGACTATTTAAAAGATTTAAGCCCAAACATTGTTAAAAAACACACCACTATTAAAAATAATTTTTCATTTCCAAGGTACTACACACCATTACCATTAAGTTAAATAGATTTTATTGTTATTTTACAAAACTTTGTATGTATATCAGAATTTAAGGAGAGTATATCCTAATATCGGAAAAACTTTAAATGATTTTTTTTTAATTTTCGGGCCAATGAGAATGGGTGTCCCCTGGATCTGCCCCTGCCAGCATGGAACCAAGAAACCCTAATTTTTTAATTAAAACTATTCCATATAAACTAAAACTCATTGACACATACTTTTATACTCATAAAATAGCATTCAAATCAAATTAGGTACCAAATGTATAGTGGTTCATTATAGTTGATATGGAGGCTTCATTGAATTCTAGAATTCTAGATTAGGTACTCTTTAGCATCAAAGCATGTATGATATGACTAAGTAGAGAGATTTTAGGTTTTGGGTCACTTAAGATCATAACTTAATTGTTCTAGGTTCATTTGATTCTATTGGCTTAAAGTTATGAACAATTAAATAACAAATCATTATCCAATTTAACTATACTTATTCAACTATACTTTAGTTTAATCTACTTACTATAAAAATTTATCGCCATCGAATCATAGTCAAAAGTTGTGGGTTGAGTGTAACAGAGATTTCAAGTAATAAAGTTAATAATAATTTATTTAATTTATCATCGACCAAAAAGACAATTATAGTTAGACTATATCAATATTAAATTTTGTAAACTACCCATAGTCATGTTAAGTAAGTGATTATAAAAGAGGTCTCATTTCTCATTTTGTGCATAACGAGGTTGAGAACCCAAATTTTGTTATTAATAGTATGAAACTCAAACTGTTGCGGTGTTTTCTTGATGACATAATTAAGTTGAGTGTTTAACTCTAAGTAAAAAACCATTTGAATATTGTAGATCCAGTTTTGAAATGATTGGTCCACCACTTGTGTTTACATATCCATCTGGCATTAAATGATTATGTGTATGATTAGAGGCCATACACATGCAAATCACACATGATTGGTACCAAACTTTGGATCCAAATCGAGCTTTTCACAAAATTAATCAATTAATCATGTAAATTACAAGACTCACCCAACCGACAATAGTTCTGGGAAAACTAGGTAGGTCAATATCAATTAGTAGATTTTTTTTATAATTCATAGTCAACCATCTAAAAGAAGTTGGGTGGGGTTGATTTCTAAATTTTGTGAACAATCAGAATCGGTTATGGGGTCTATTCCAGCATGAACACAGTCAACATATATGACACACATTTAAATATTAATAATGTACTTTTTTAATTATATAATTTTGTGAGGTGTAGGAACTGTCTAGGAAGCATATGGAAGATGAAGTGGAACATCATGTGTAATCACCAAACCTCTTTTGTTTTTTGTTCTAAAAATAAATTAAAGTAAACTTTTAGTTTGTTGAATTTATTTCACAAACATATATTATATATAGCACAAGAGATGGGTATGAACAAAATAGAGCAAATTATTTCAATGTGTAAATGAAGATTGACTTTCTATTTGTTTTAATATGATTGACTATATATTCTTTTAATATATAAAGAATCTTATATGTTAAAGATACATAAATTTACATTAAAAAATAAGAAAAAGAATATATTACATAAATCGAGTTAGACTATCCAATTATAAAGATATACTTAAAAAGTCCGCTTTTAAAATTCAAGTCCAAAGTTTTAACTGTATTTAGTTGTTTAGCGAGGATGTAATTTTATTTATTTGGATGCATCGGTGTCCTAAAGTACCTAAAAATACAATACATATTTTAATAAGTGCCTAAGAAACATACTTTTATGTAATATAAAGTCTATAGAAACATATAAAGCAAATACTCTAGACACTTAAAAATCTACTTTTCATAGTATAAGCTACAAACAATTTAGGTGAAGAAAAATATACCTATTCACCTAAATTCTTAATTATTTAATTGCATTTTCAATTTTTAAAAGGTAACAAAAAATCATAATAAACTTTAATTTTGTTTTTTCAGAAATCTACCAGGCGAAACTATTTTTGAAATATTTTGTTCAAGTGTTTTGAAGAATCTTTCACAAAATGATTCTAAAAAATATTTTTTTATATGATTTGACACCAAAATGGCAATACAAAACAAAACGGTGTCGAATCTAATACCTTTATCATGAAAAAGCACAGGCACTAGCAACCACCAACCATATATTAACCAAATTACTTGTATGTGTATTATATATAATCCCTACCGACACAAAACCTCAATACTGACCCTTAACTTGTTTTTGTAGCCACTTTCTAAAATGAAAAACTAAAACGCACACCTTCGAACAAATTATTTTTATATGGAATGACAATTTTTTATTTTCAACTTTAATGCCAGGGTTTCATATTAAAAAACAAAAGTGTGATTCAAGAGACGAAAGACTTTAGTAAAAGTTAATTTTATTGTTTAGTCATTTTTAAGTAAGTTAGACTTTGTCATTAAATTCTAAATATTAGCCTAAATATCTAAATGTTATCACCTAAAGAATATATCCGAATGTAAGCATTTTAACAATCAATGTTAGAAACTCGAAAGGTGTTTGAGAAAGTTTGTGATCGATCTCGCTTAGTTCACGTTCATTTCTTTTAGAATAAAAAAGTTACAAAAGCAAAGAATATGAGATCTTGCCACTATTAACCTCAATTTTCTTTATAAAAGATTATAAAAGTGAAAGTGACCCAAAATTAAAACTGCGTTATTTATACTTAACGCACAGTCTAAAGATATTTAGATGTTGATGAACTTCATTTTTATCAATCTAGACACCAATATATATGCTCAACACTAAATACTTATGGGCACATAAATTGTTTTCATGTGTGGGCTTTACCAGAAGTTGTTACTAGCCGTTTATTTTTATTTAAATTCCTTATTAAATTTGTTAAAATGGGTAGAAAAATATAATTTAAAGGTGAAACTTTTTTTATCCACAAATTATTACTATATTGAAGGAAGACAACATCAAATTTAATTTTGATTAAAGCCATTATATACAATAAGTTATGAAATATTGCCTATAAACAATGTAAATTGTTTGGTGCCTGAAAAATTAGATACGAAACCGCCCATAACAAACACGCGAGCAGACTTATTTCTAAGAAAAAAATAGTGACAAATTCTATTTGGCCCACACATATAACATAAAACTCAATATTAACATGTGAGAAATGATGGATGCAAAATATATACATAATTGTATTTGAAGTTGACTGAAATAAAAAAAACAACTAAATTCATGTGGACTTCTTAACTCGGTTTGAACTTTTTTTAAAAAAAGTTTATGAGTATATCTGTTGAAATAAAATAGTAAATTTATGCATGTAAATTTTAGAAATTATACATCAAATGATTATATATTGTATAAATAGTAATAGTAATAGAATATGATTAATGGTATTATTAGTGGTATACGTAATTGAAAGGGTAAATTTAAGGGCATAAAATATATGTTTTAAATTTTGCATTTCTATTTGTAATTTTGCACATGTTAAATATACATATAAAACTAGATTTCCCCATGTGCAACAACCTTGAACGTAAAGACGGCTTTGTGTCGTATTTGTATATATTGTTTCTCAGTCGTATATTTATAATTCTTCTTTTTCTCTCACCAATAACTACACTAAATAATCCAAATAAATGGTGCAACAGTTTGTGTCTCTAACTCCAATTTTACGGGTTGGTTTAACATTAATTAAAGGGGCAATTCTACTACACTACCTTAAATATATCCAATTTTAAAATTAAAATCTCAAACTTGAAATTTTCGATCAACTACTTTAAAAGTTAATATAATTTTGATTAAATCTAACATGATTCGTCTGTGAAAAGTCTAAAATACACTCAACAGATATGATTTACTTATAGTAGATTTTGAATAAATTTTAATTTAAGTAAATCACTACAAGAGTGAAGTTTACTTAAGGCTAGATAACTGCCAAGGAATCTCGGATTTAGAGATAATCCTTGCGCCGGGTTCCTAGCCTCATTATAGTCGGTTATAATACCTTCTCGAACTATTGAAAATGTCGAAGAATAAATCAACGAGAATAGATTGAGTTATTTTCAATGTCGAGGAACAAACTTAATGTTTAAGAACAAAATAGCACAAATTGTAGGGTTATAATTCAATATTGCGAAATTGAGTCTAGACTGACACTTGTGGTTTCGACCTTTGTGATTCATTCCCCCATTTTAAATATTTGTAGTTAATTTAGTTGTCTTTTATCTTAATTATCTTTTTATCCAAATCCACAAAAAAATTGATATTTACTTTTTCGAGATATTAAATCTAAAAGATAACATGTGGAGATAATCCAGAACTAAAATGTTAAAACATTATAAATTTACTTGATGATATCGATCATATGTTGGTGCGCCGAGCCATGAGGTGCGTCACGGTGCACGCGCGCGTCCATCAAGCGACCATCAACCAGTTTAAAACCAAAATGTGAACAACTTTTGCGCGCGTCCCTCAACCGACCATCTGATTGTCTAAAATTACTGTGAGTCGAGTTGTGTTAAATAAAATAAAAATAATATAAATGTGTAACAACATAATTTTACACGATGACGTTCTATCGCGTGATGCTATTTGTTACTAGGCATAGATAATATAAATTTTGAAAATTTAATAAACATAGAAAATTCATTTCCATGAAATTTCCTTATTCTCCCAAGTAAATTAATGAAGTTGGTCCATGTATTTCTGTTCACTCAAAAAGATATCAATTGATCGTTGTACAAGCTTTACATGGATAACCAGTTTATGAAATATTTGTCACATCAACAATATTATTTTTATATTTTGTCATTAATTTACTATAAATTTAAAGGACATAAACAGTGTGAAAAGGACATAAACTTAGGTTTAATTAATTAAAAAGCGGATATATATTTTACATTATAGTATGTTTAGGTTGCTAATTGAAGGTTAATGATTGGTAGTAATGGCCATGGGAAGCAAAGCACACTAGTTACAAAAAACGAGTTCCAATTAAGAATAAAATGCAATAAATTTGAGGAGTGATTGATTAAACAGCTCACCACGATCTGACCGTTGAACGGTCCAACCAGTCCAGCTGGTCTGTGACTGTGAGGCTGTGACGGTGAGAGTATCATCCCCTCTCTCTCTCTCTCTCCAATAATATGAAGTTTCAGTGACAAGCAATACGATGGAGTATAATCCACAGGTTCGAATGGAGCACATGCGTGTTTCTTTGCTACGCGAAAAGAGTAGCTTTGGTACATAGTCGCACTCGCACCACATCCTTACACGTGCGTGTGCGTTGCTGTACCTAAATGTTGTATTATTTGTATACATAACTTGATACCAATACTTAAATTTAATATAATTGAATTAAATATGTTGTGTCAGTCTATCAAGGGTTAATTACAATTCATTTATGTTACAGTGACCGGTTTTACACGTTATCGTAACTCTAATAAAAGAAATTGAATTTGAGATTATTTGCTCTAACACCGTTAGAATTTGGACATAAAATTTCAAAAATTTCAAAAAGTACGAAATATCCTTGAATTGATTTGAAATCAATTCAATCTGGTTTGGCTTGGACCGTTACTAAAACAAAAAATTAAGATATGGTCTGGTTAATTTGATCGGGTAGACTCAAAAAAGTAGTTTTTAGATGGGTGGGATAGGTAGACTTCGGTTAGGCCGAACCTATATATACACTGAAGATCATAAAAGATTGTATGCGTGCACGAGCAGACCCACAAGTATAAGCTCAAATCAATCAAATTTTACGTAAATTATATTTAATAAACTAAATAGATAGAGTCAGAACTATTACTTGAACGTGGTCTTACCCTTTAGATTTAACATTACTTCTTCATATTTATTATTGACGAATTTATACACGATCTTGATTGAATATCTGAATTATTGATTATAACGTAGCATTCGACGAGATAGTTATGTATCCTACTTTCAAAATGAGTAAGTTCACTGGTTTATAAAATGGGTTAAGACTTTCACAAATTTAAGTTTCATATAAGTTATGTTTTATGAGATACAATGAACTGGTCCAACAATTTATATTTTGATAATTGGATTTCGTTGTTCTTGTAGTAGGTCAAGCGACCAAGCAAGGAACGAGTCATAAAACACATAGGCTCCTCGTAATTAAGCTCAGTACTATTGTTTTATCATGGCATGGTCGAGTTTAAATCTTGATACAATTTATCGATAAAAAAATTAAGCACAGTATTCGAATACCTATTACATATACGTGTTTTCCCTTTCCGAAATAAATATATGATATAGTGATGCACTATTATTTATTATATATATACATATATACAGGGAAGGGTTCGGCTGAGAACCAAATGTGTCGTGAGAACATGAGAACTACTGGACATTCCCTTATTTTCATTGGACATTCATTTATTTTGAATGGATAAAGTGTTTCCGTTGGACATTCACCTATTTCCGCTGGACATTCACTTTCATTGGATATCACAATTTTTATTGGACATTCACTTATTTCCGATGGACATTCACTTATTTTCAATGGACAAACTCAGTTCTCATATTCTCATGTAGAAGTTTAGTTCTCACATGATCCAACCCTTATATATATATAATCACATTCAGCTACAAATCCATTGTACTGGCGAACCCATCCGAACATGGATCAAGCCATTCAGTGTTTGCGAGATTAAAACAGCACGCGACATGTGGCATGCGCGCACTGTGCACTCAAGTGAGGGGCAATTTCGAATTTTTGCACAACGGAGCGTACTGTTCAACTTTCTCGTTCGGAGTGTAATGTGCACCAGTAAGAGTGTAATGTCACTCTCAATGTTGGACATTACGCTTTCAATGTTGGACATTGCACTCTCAGTGTTGAACATTACACTCCACTGTTGACATTACACTTCTACGGTTGGCATTACAATCTCAATGGCATGTATAGTCTCTACTTGAGAGTGTATAGTCTACACTTGTGAGTGTGTAGTCTGCACTTGCGAGTGTATAGTTTGTACTTGTGAGTGTGTAGTCTGCACTCATGAATGTATATTCTGAACTATGTTGACATTACACTCGCACCATTGACATTACACTCGCACAATTGACATTACACTTCGAATGAGAAAGATGAGCAGTACGCTATGCTGCACAAAAATTCGAAATTTTCCCTCACTTAAGTGCACAGTGCGCGACATTACACTCTCGCGGTGGGGCATTACACTGCCACGTGTCACGTGCTATTTTAATCAAGCGAAAAGCAACAATCATGATGTGTTCATTCGATTCGGACGGGTTGGGCGTCTGAATTGAACGAACACATCATGGTTGTTGCTTTTCGCGCGATTGAAATAGCGCACGACATGTGGCAGTGTAATATCCCATCGTGAGAGTGTAATGTCGCGCATTGTGCACTTAAGTGAGGGGCAATTTCGAGTTTTTGCGCAACAGAGCGTATTGTTCATCTTTTTCGTTCGGAGTGTATTGTCAACCGTACGAGTGTAATGTCAGCAGTGGATGTGTAATGTTCAACATTAAGCGTGTAATGTCCAATGTTGAGAGTGTAATGTCAACAAGTGGAGACTATACACTCACATAGTTCAGACTATACACTCACAAGTGCAGACTATACGCTCACAAGTGCAGACTATACACTCACAAGTGTATACCATTGAGATTGTGATGTCAACCGTAGGAGTGCAATGTTCAACAGTGGAATGTAAAGTTCAACATTGAGAGTGTAATGTCCGACATTAAGAGTGACATTACACTCACACTGGTGCACATTACACTCCGAATGAGAAAGTTGAACAGTACGCTCTACTGCGAAAATATTTGAAATTGTCAATCACTTAAGTACACATTGCGCAAAAATTTTCGTGTTTTCGCGTATCAACCATCTGTACACCATTCGAAAATTTGATGGTTGGATCACCCGTTCAGACGGGTGTATGTCAGTAAAGTGGATTTATAGCTGAATGTGATTATATATACGTGTGTAATTCCCCTTCATGATTGTCAACGCACTTGTTACCCACTGACTACAGATTAGTTACATTGTTCTTTTATAGTTTATGCTCCTTCAAGCCCTGACATCATTGCAGTAATAAACAATATTACCAACCACAGCCGAAACTTCATTGAAACGGTTTTAATGATAAGTAGAAAATAGTACAGCCCATGACCTTCCATGACCTCTAAAATTCAGAGCTTTCCATTAATGGACACCAAACCATCATTCTCCAGGAAAAGCTTGTCCTCTTACCTTTCGGACACGATTTTATTCCTTTAAGCTCCTCCGATATTCATCCAAGTAATGAAATTCAAAAAAAATCTTTATTCTAATACAACAACACAAAGGTTTCACGCATTCATCCATTTTCAAATCGTTCACAATAATTTTAAAATTCATTACATTTTGATTTTTCTTTCTTAACTTCGTATGTCTAATTTAGCATCTTGATTAAACAAGAAAAAGATACTTAATCATGGATAGTCAAATATACAGAGACAAATTATAATTATACACAAAATGATTTCCTAATGAACTAACAAACAAATGACGTTGTTGATGCTGAAATATGTCTACATAGAATATATAATAGACAACCCTTAAGTCTTATCTATGTACTTTAGATTATTCTAGATATTAATAAGAAAATATTGTAAAAATGTGCTTTTTGATATTTTTGCAAGAGGTGCAATGTTATTTGCTAAATCCAAAAAATGTGTCAGGTTGTTTACGATTTTCTACAAATAATATACTTTTTTTTGCAATTTTCACTCTTAATAAAAATGGGTAATTAACAATCCTCTCAAGAATATAGGTTAATAATGGTCCTGATTCTAAAACCATTTTTAAATTACTCAAATAGGTTCAAAACGGGAACTGTAGGACCTACGCCGGCGGTGAAAATACCGACGAGTGTGACGTCAGTGACGGTTAATTTTGTTTCAATTATTTACTTGAGTCAATACCTCACATTTGTGCTTGTTAGAAGTAGCCAACAAGGCATTAATTACAGAGGATACCTAAAAACAGAGTAATATAAATAGAGTTGCTCTGTTTCTCTCTTTTGCTCATTCCACTGCTCCTTCTTCTTCTTCTTCAACCCCTCTCTCTCTCCTCATCATCATGCATTGCTCCTCTGCTTCTGCTCTCTGCTGATTACAGAAGCAGAAAGGGCTTTCCATTGTTAGTGGAGATTAAAAGGGAGAGATAGAGAGAACAAATTGTACCCATTTTCGCTTCGAGTCCCAAAAGCGAAATCGAGTTCATTTTCTCGCCTTATAGAAAAAACCCAGATCTGGTGGGTACGCCATTGTTGTAGCTTAGCTTCCATTCGGTCCTCCTCTGTTTTTTTGCTCTGTTTTTGTTGTCGCAATGGATCAGACTTCGGTGACCAGTTTTCTTCCCGAGGCCTTCCAAGGAAGAAGCGATGAGCTGTCGTCGCAAATGGGTATGGTTTGGGGTCAGATCAAAGCACCATTGATCGTCCCTCTGCTGAAACTAGCCGTGTTCCTGTGCCTGACTATGTCGGTGGCTCTGTTCATCGAGAGGGTGTACATGGCCGTCGTGATTGTTCTGGTGAAGCTCTTCGGCCAGAAACCAGAGAAGCGCTTCAAATGGGAGCCCATCAAAGACGACGAAGAGCTCGGAAACTCCGCATATCCAATGGTTCTCGTTCAAATCCCAATGTACAACGAGAGAGAGGTCTGTAGATTCTGTACTCTGTACTCTGTTTCAATTCAATTCCACTTTCTTGCTTCTAATCACTCTAATTACCCAATAACTCTCCACTTTCACAATCACAGGTGTACCAGCTCTCGATCGGAGCCGCGTGCGGGCTTTCATGGCCGACCGATAGAATCATCGTTCAAGTCCTTGACGATTCAACAGACCCAACAATCAAGGTATTGCTCCAATTAATGATTTTCTCACCCAATTTTGACTACTCCCTCATTGACAATACCCAACAACTTAAACTCACATTTAAGGCCCAAAATGTGGAATCGGCCATTAAAGTAACGATTTTTATGTTGTGGGGGGTGAAAAAGGACATGGTTGAGCTGGAGTGCAAGAGATGGGCGAGCAAAGGAATCAACATTAAGTACGAGATCAGAGACAACAGGAGTGGGTACAAAGCCGGAGCTCTCAAGGAAGGCATGAAACGGAGCTACGTCAACCACTGCGACTTCGTCGTCATTTTCGACGCCGATTTCCAGCCGGAGCCCGATTTCTTGTGGCGGACCATTCCCTTCCTCGTCCACAACCCCACTCTCGGCCTCGTTCAGGCTCGCTGGAAATTCGGTAAAATTTATAATCAATCATTCAACTATCAACTTAAGCTTTTAATTAACTCGATCTAACAAATTCATCTTAATTTTGATCACGAATGAAAGTGACAGACCGGTAAAAAAAAGGGCTTTTGGTAAATTTGAGGTTGTTTCTCGAAGGGGTGAAAGAAATATACTATATATATGTTTGGCCTTCAAAAAGTTGTCGGTAGGTCTTTTGTTTTTGTGTTGGGGTCTTTGGAAATGGGGAGGGTGGTCCCTGATCATGACACGTGTGTGATTATGATCTTTTTTCATTGGTGTGGGACCTACAGCCTCACCAGAGTGCCCTTCATTTTTAGGTCGCTGGCCTGGCCCTGTGTTGGTGTCCGATTTTAGGTCACTCTGTCGAATTGTCTGGTTGGTATCGCCAGTTCAGTTGCAATATTGTATACACCCTGTTGGGCTCAAATTACCTGAAAAATAGAGAACTGAACTAAAATAGGAAAACAGTTTTGGTCACCTTTATTGCTCAAAATAAATATTATATCAAATCATCATGGGTGTGTGAGATGTGAAAGTGTATACATTAAAAGTATATGATTTAGTCAAGACCAGTAACAAAGTTCAAATTTTCCTATATGTAGACATGTTTTTTTAATTCTTGGTCTACATGTAGGCCTCATATGAAATATGTGAATTTCAAATATGAATCTCATTTAATTTGCACCTAAATTGTATGTAAGAGATGATATTCAAGTTGAAAAATGTGAAATAATTGCTATTGTTCAATTTCCCCATATTTTATTGTGATATAGATTAAGAAAATCACAAAAAATTGAAATAGTGAGACAAGAAAACCAACAATGGTCTGACTAAAAAAGCTGTCAAGAGGAATATTGTCTTGGAAGGCAAGCACCACATTATGGGCAGATCTGCCACAGGATCTGTGTCATAAGTATTTTTCAACGAGGGCATATGTGAACAGCAGACAATATCTGAGGGGTATTTCTGTCTTTTTGATGTATCAATTACATCTCCATGTGCAAGCTTAATGGTGGACCTGTACCTCTCGAGTCCCTATCTCTGTCTATCACCTCATAGAGCTGTAAAATAAAATTTGATCATTTTTTATTTGCAGTGAACGCCGACGAGTGCTTGATGACGAGGATGCAAGAAATGTCCCTTGATTATCATTTTACAGTCGAGCAAGAAGTTGGCTCCTCCACCTATGCCTTCTTCGGATTTAACGGTAAATCCTTATTCGATGTGAAGTTACCATTATTTACTGTGTTATGTTATTGTTGAGAATATAGAGTACCGCGTTAAAAGAATATGAAAACAAAAAATTGTATATAAAGAAAATGGTCAAACCCAGATAATAAGTATAAGTTTTTAGTTGTGGAGTTGTACAACCTAGTTTTACTTTACAAGTATGAAATTGGCGATATTTGGGGCTTCAGGAACGGCCGGTGTATGGAGGATTGCTGCCCTGAATGAGGCGGGCGGGTGGAAAGACCGGACCACGGTGGAGGATATGGATTTGGCCGTCCGGGCGAGCCTTAAAGGCTGGAAATTTCTATACCTTGGTAACGTAAAGGTAACATAGTTTATTTATGCTTTATAGTCCTAAGTTTGCTCACATTTCAAGAATTTTATGATGATAATGTGTTGTTTGTGTGTAATAGGTGAAAAATGAATTGCCGAGTACATTCCAGGCTTACAGATTCCAGCAGCATCGCTGGTCTTGTGGTCCTGCCAATCTCTTCAGGAAAATGGTTATGGAAATAGTGAGGAATAAGAAAGTAACTTTGTGGAAGAAGGTTCATGTGATCTATAGCTTCTTCGTTGTTAGGAAGGTGATTGCCCATATCGTCACTTTTGTGTTTTACTGCATCGTGTTGCCTGCGACTGTTTTGGTTCCAGAAGTTGAGGTCCCGAAATGGGGTTCTGTTTACATTCCTTCTATCATTACCATCCTCAATGCTGTTGGAACTCCAAGGTTCGTATTTCTCTACCATGACCTCCTCATTTTTCTTCTTACGGGGCATTAGGGTTCGATGAGCTTATATATGTTGCTTGCAGGTCGCTACATTTGATGGTGTTTTGGATACTTTTTGAGAATGTCATGTCCCTTCACCGCACCAAAGCTACCTTCATCGGTTTGTTGGAGGCCGGTCGTGTGAATGAATGGATTGTCACTGAGAAGCTGGGAGACGCTTTCAAGGCTAAGCCATCCTCAAAACAACCTAAGAAACCTAGGTTCAGGCTCGGAGAAAGGTATGGATTACATAAACCTTGTAAAATAAGTATGAGATCACTTGTTATGCTTGTCATGACAAACACTATGCATATCTGAATAATTCACTTATTTTGTGTTTGTATGTTAACAGGCTGCACTTGTTAGAGCTCGGGGTGGGCGGTTTCCTCTTCTTTTGCGGCTGCTATGACATTGCGTTCGGGAAAAACCATTACTACCTATACTTGTTCATACAAGCAATGGCATTCTTCATCATGGGATTTGGCTACATTGGCACATTTGTTCCCAACTCTCACTGAGTTCTGAAGGTGATGTTCATGGCCTTGCTTGCGATGCAAGTTATTGCCAACACTGGATGTGGAGTTTTGCATAGTTTCCAATTTTTAGACTGTAAAAAAATGGGAAAAGAAACAAAAAAAGTCGGCGATTCTTTGATGTTGAGCATGAGAAATGCGAGGAAGTGACTCAGGTTGGGTTGGTTCCTTTGTGAATATCCAAAACAAGGAAAAAATCAGGGGTATTGACTCCAAGTAGATAGATATAAACACAGACATATCTAAATTTATTGTCTTTAAGCTGAGACCTGTAGGTCTTTCATGTTCTTTTTGTTTCTTTTGTAACTTTTGTTTTGGTTGTGGTTAAGATTTGTTTTTAGAAGCTATAATTTGATCACAAATGTGAAAGTTTTACAGTGAGATGTTTTATACTGAATACTTTTCTTTTGCGGTAAGGTTAATTGAAACCTAATATTTGAGTTTGGTATCGATTTTTAACTCTGATAACTTGTTTCTGGTTAAAGGAATTCATTCATGTGCAGGGTCTTATGCCTAAAAAGTATGGGCATCGAATTGGTCAATGATAATATTGAACTGACCTTGAGGAATTTGGTTATGCTGAATTTTAACATAATATCCAAGTTTAGTTGTCTCTTTTTTGCCGTAATACCCCTCTGATTTAGGGGCCCCGCGATAACATTCTCAAAACTGCTCTGAAGGTAGCGGGTTCAAAAATGCATAATTAGGCTTCGGCTCTGCTAGTAAATTTGTAGTGCTTAGCTTTATCTAGAACCTATTCAGATTACCAGGTTGATCCCACCCGACATATTGAGCATATCTAAATTCTTAAATGAGCATATTTGAACTCCTAATCGGATAAAAACATTCATGAAAGAAAAATTGAAACCTTGCTCAACATATTTAAACCCTTCAAATTAAAACTCCAAATCAATATATTTAAACTTTAAATCATCATAATTGAACTCCCAACGAGCAAGAACATCGTAGATTCAGATTGAACAAGTTTGCACGTGGGTAATCCGAAAACCGCCCCGTAACTATCCAGGTTCAATTTTTCAACCCACGAGCTGTCCGGGAATCAACAGATTTGGCCAGAGTAGGCCAAATTACCAAGTTGAATCCATGCCCAAAGTCCAGGTTAATTTTACTCTCCCTACCTCTGCTAGCTTGTTTTAGGGTCAGAAGACTCATCAGTTACATGCAGTCACATTTTTCAAAGAGGAGAACCTAAATCTAACCTGAAGTCAAAATTTCACATCTAAAATATAATACACAGCAGAGGTCTTGAGATTTATGGTGAGTGAGATCGAGTTTACAGGTGTTGTTGGGGGCAGCATTAATTATAGCAGATAGGCAAAATAAATCATATTAGGTCCACAAATTTATTAGGTCAATAATAATAACACTGTCACCAGTTGAGAGGTAGCTTTGATCATAATTATGAGTTAAGAGGCACCTACAACCTACTTATCAGTCCTGTATATTAATGGCTTGCCTTCTCCATCTCAGTTCACTGACAAGGACTCTCTACACCAGTACTTGTTTTTGAGTTTAAGGCAGGCTTAATAATAAGACAGTAGCACTGGACAATGGACAATTCTAAACGGAGGCCCACTTCAGTATTGACACAAGGCCCATTTTAAGTTTTCAACCTCAGACTTAACAAACATCAATGTTGTGAGCTTGCATTTCCTATTTGTCTGTTTGCTCACAACAATACTATGATGATGGGTCATGGAACCCATATCAGCAATTCTTAATCTATCTCCAACCCTAAACCCTAACCCAAATCACACACATTGTTTATTCAATATCCAGCATTCGTCTAAGTGTCTACATCTCAAACCACAATATATATCTGACAAGTTAAAGATACCCCCATTCTACTCTACACATTAGTACACAAAGAGAGCTGAACCCTACCTACAAGCAGTGCTGTAAAATCCCCGACTTGTTCTATTAGTCCTCGATTAATCCTATGTTAAAATCCTGATTAATTCTTGAATACAATTTATTTTCCAACTAATCCCTTATTTGTCCCCAGAAGACCCTCCCCGCCCACCTAGTGCCTACCGTTTTTTAGAACATTGCCTACTACAAGTTTACCATAGAGCGAAATTAGAATAACAAAAACTGATGATCAAATTGCTGCAATGCCATTGCATTGCATGATCCGAAATCACAATCAGCAAGCAACAATGAACACAATCCTATTGGGTTCAATCCAATTTATCACCAAAAAAGTAGTCTAACCAGGCAATTTGAAATTACACAAGAAAACGATAAAAGGAAGGAAGGAACAAACCCTTTAAAGCTCACCAAAATCAGAGGACCTTGAGCATGTCCTCAGCGCTGCTGGAGGTGAAAGCACCGCCTTCCTCCAAATTGAGGACCTTAACGACGCCGTCTTCGGCCAAGAGCGCGTACCTCCTGGACCTGACCCCCAAGCCGACGGGCTGGTCGGTGAGGTCGAGCTCGCACCCAATGGCCTTGGTGAAGTCTCCGTTCCCGTCCGAGAGCAGCAGCACCTCGTCGCCCACCTTCAGGTCCGCCTTCCACGCCTTCATCACGAACGCGTCGTTCACGGACACGCACGCGATGGTGTCCACCCCTTTCGATTTCAGCTCCGCCGACTTCGAGACGAATCCGGGGAGGTGCTTCTGGGAGCACGTCGGAGTGAACGCCCCCGGCACGGCGAAGAGTACGGTCTTCTTGCCGCCGGTGAGGTCGGAGATGGTGGTGGTCTGGAGCTCTCCGGCGGCGTCGAAGTATGAGAGGGTGGCGTCGGGGAGCTTGTCGCCGACGGATATGGCGGCGCGCACGGTGGTTCTGGAGGATTTCACGGATCTGCGGGGAGCGAAGGCGAGTGTCCTCCTGGGAGGAAGGAGGGAGGTGGTTGTGGGGGAGGCGGAGGTGGAGAAGAAGATTCTGGAGATTGTTGCAGACGACGCCATTGTTGAAGAGTGGAGCTTCAGGTGTTCGATGAAATGCGTGAAAGAGAGATATATGGATTTGGGCGGATGAAGCAACGAGGGGTTGGAGAAGATCACCACGTGATCTTTTTGGATCTTTGTGGTTTGGGCTGGGCTCGGTTGGGCCGTGGCCCGTTATCAATATGGGCTTGACACTGATACCAGCCAATGCCGGTTTCGTGGGCCTCAATTGCGCATCAAAACTCGAATATCGCGACACGTGGATGTAAGAAATGATCAGCAAATTGCTGTTCTGGTGGTGAATGCAACGGTTATAACTAACACAATATTTTCTTCTTCTTCTCCGACAAACACAAACACAAACATTGTTTGTTTGTTTCCGTGTGTTGAAATGGCGACCATAAAGTGTGTGAAGGCAAGGCAGATCTTCGACAGCCGTGGCAATCCCACCGTCGAGGTTCGTACTCTTGTTCTTCGATTGTTTCTAGGTTACCCATTTGTTCCTCAACAATTCAATTTTCAAAGCATTGTTTCGATTTCATTGGATTGGAGTCTTTTATGCGGCTTGTCCATAAAGCAAATGAAGTAATTGCTTTAGGCCCACCTAAAAAAACATTTTGAAAATTAATACCTATATTAATCATTTTTGCTTTAGGCCGAAGAAGTTGAGGTTTTGACAGTCGCTGGGATTGAGTAATGTATCTATTTAGATTAAAGTTGTTGAGATTGGTAGATTAGAAATGAGCTGTGATTCAGCAGCTGATATATGAATGTGGTATCCTTCAATTGTTGTGGTTTTGATTGATTGATTGAACGAATATAGGTGGATGTAACCTTATCAGACGGTTCCTTTCATAGAGCTGCAGTTCCAAGTGGTGCTTCCACTGGTACGATCTTTTGTCCTCGCGTTTCAAATTTAAAGTCCAGCCATTTGGGTTCAAAAAATGTTGGTTTTGTGAGATTGAGTGTGTGAATAGATAATGTACTAGTTTGTTTCTTAAATCTGTTTTGGTGGAAAGTGTAAATGAATAGTTTTCTTGTTTGCTGCTTGATTTGTGAACCATATTTTGTTTTTTTCAGGAATCTATGAGGCTCTTGAGCTAAGAGATGGAGGTTCAGACTACCTTGGAAAGGGTGTCTCAAAGGTTTGTTATAAATTTTGTATCTTGATAAATTCAGCTGATTTATCCTTCTTCTGAATGTGTGTGTGTAGGCTGTTGAGAATGTTAATTCAACTATCGGCCCTGCATTGTCCGGCAAGGTTGGTTACCAACAATTACTTAACTCTTTTTTGTGTACCAATACTCATAAATCTAGTGAGTTATAGTTCAATCTTGTTTACTCTGATAGTCTGATGTAGGTTTAAATGACCCATGATATAATCCACATCTCTTGTTTGTGCAGGACCCAACTGACCAGACCGGTCTTGACAATTTAATGGTTCAGAAACTCGATGGAACTGTTAACGATTGGGGCTGGTGCAAACAAAAGGTGCTTTATCAGAACTTTGTTTTCCTTTGT